>LDEE01000124.1:2903-21920 GCA_001021365.1 Stachybotrys chartarum
AGGCAGACGAGAGAGGCAATACCCCTGGAGTACATTCAATCCTAAACCATCTTTCAAATCAAGCCGATTTCCATCATTAAGATGAATTGCCAGGGCTGATTCTGAAGGTTACTGAAGTCAAGAACTTCTTTTAGGAATTACAAGAATCATCCGATCGTGGCAACTCCCCGCTATCCTCCTTACAGCAAACTAGTTCAACCGGCTAAGTAGGAAAAATAGCAAATGATAGCTGGGAAGGTCTTGCTTCACGCCGACGGCAAGCCGCGAGACTGTAGAACTGGTGCGCGTCGGGACCGAAATCAAAGGGTGGCCAACCTTCATCGGACCGAACATCAAGTCTCAACTCTGTTGATGGCAGAACGATCTCCCTGAAGTATGCATTCCCGGAATTCTTCCAAACGCCNGATTTTTTAATACTTATATATTTCTAGTGGGCTTTAAATGCTTTTTAGATTTATTTATAACCCTTTATTTCCTATTAATATAAGAAAGCAGGGGTAGGTTTATAGCTTAATTATCTAGAATATAGGAGTAGTATACTAAGGGTGTTATTTCTGCTCTAAGTCTAGGCAAAGTACTGTGGTTCTACTACTGCGGTTTATTATCCTTGTGCCGCTTTATAACTAATATTGCCTTCTTACTAAAGGACTAGTTATCTTCTTTGTAATCTCTCTTTATAGGCTGATAGATACTAGGCGTTTTATTATCCTATTGACTTTTGGTTTACATCTTCTGTTATATTATCTCCTTAAAAGTCTACTTAATTATTAGAAGCTCATTATCATCTGAGGAGACCATCTCATCCTGATGTTCCTAACTATAATCGTTTCCGTTGCCATTCAGGGTTTGGTTTTGTTGCTAACTGCCTAGATTAGCAGCTTTATTATACACTGGTAATAGAGGAAGCCTTTGGGCTATGCTGGGTAGCGGCGAAGGTGATGTTCGAGGGCAAGAAGGCGGCCCCTGTGATCGGGCAATGTCTTCGACAGCAAGGCCAAACTCTTGGAGACTCGGAAGCCTGATATATGAGGTAGATTTGATGAAGCTAGGGAAAATTAATGCTATCGAGCTTGGCGAGTTTCTGTGTTGGATAACTCCTATACACCAGGCTCCATGCTTGTTTTAGAAGCTCAGTATGCTCATTATTAGGTTATAAAGTCCTTTGATCTATAAAGAGTAAAGCATAAGCTATATGAATAATCCAATCGCCTTGGATAGAGGCCTGGGAGATTCTACGCTTATATATACATGAAGGGAAACTTTTCAAAGGGGCTCATTCCCCATCTAGTGCATAAGCCACTGCACGAACCCCCGTCTTGCATCCTTCGCGTGGAGATGCATGGCCGTTTTTGCATCATCTAAGACGGCCACTCAGTTATTTATATCCGACAGGGCGTGCGAGACAGCCTGATCAATACACAAGCCACCTATACATATGCGCTATGAGCTGTTATGGTACGGTGAAGCCGGGGTTATTCGTGTTTCTACCTAGCTACTACGCCCTGCCGAGATATTTCACTTAGCCACACTGATAAAAGCAATCAAGGCTTCCGTTGGAAAGCCTCATCACCAGTAATAGCAGCAGCAAATATATCATTGAACCAAAATTGAAGCAAAACAGCCAGCGCCAAGGAAACAACGCCGCACGAAACGTTTAGCAACCTACAAAAAATACTCTTATCAATCAGACGCCTCCAACCGAATCATTGGTGCAGAGCTTGATGGTTGGACAATCGGAGTTAGTAGGTGACTAGAAACATCGCAGATCGGCCATAGAGGCATAATGAAAGTAAAGGTTGGCTAAAAGAATCATGGTTCTAATCGTCAATTATTTCCTAAGTTTAAAGCTGCTCAGCTATTATAGGAGCTATCCAAGGCGCCTCTTAAGCAGAGAAAAGAAGTTATTAGTAGAGGGAATTCTTAGCCTATTAATCCTATTATATATATATACTATAATAATATTAGATTTTACTAAGATATATAATATAAGTAGATTTAAATTTATATATTCCTATTTAAGCTATTTTAAAAGAAATAATAGTAGGTAGTGATCTTTATAGGCTTGAGCTATATGGCTAGCAAAATGCTTATCTATTCCTAGGACTACCTTATAGTTTAGTAATATCTCTATCCTTAGTAGATAATAGGATCAGATATGCCTTATTAGACTATTCATCTATTATTCCCTTTTTCTTATTTCTCTCCAACTTCTTTATCTATCCATTTGCAAAAAGGATATATTTATAATGCTCCTTATAAGCCGAAAATCTCTAGAGTTTTTGACCTTGGAGGATCTTATTATATCTTGGGTGATAAGTGAGAGGAGCTGTAGGCTGTGTTACTAATTTGTTGTTATGTGCCCTTTGATCTTGGTTTCGCGGGTTTGCGTGGAGCTTTTGGACAGTATAGACTCTCCTGCCTCGATCAAGGCAGACGAGAGAGGCAATACCCCTGGAGTACATTCAATCCTAAACCATCTTTCAAATCAAGCCGATTTCCATCATTAAGATGAATTGCCAGGGCTGATNTACAGCAAACTAGTTCAACCGGCTAAGTAGGAAAAATAGCAAATGATAGCTGGGAAGGTCTTGCTTCACGCCGACGGCAAGCCGCGAGACTGTAGAACTGTGATATCAGAATAGTCTAGGAAAATTAATTACTTTATAAAAGAAGCCACTGGGCTTGTCCTAGATCTGGGCCTCGTGGGCGAGAGCAAGCGTAGCCATAATCGGAGATACTCATTGGGACCACGTTTCGGGACTACAAACCTGGGCCGCAAACAGGACCCTTTGAGTTATGATTTTGAATGATCTCATCTATATAACGCCGCCTGATCTTCCTGCTTCGTTTCCTACCAGGGATAGCAGCCCAGCGACGTTTCTCTATTCAAATTAGTAAACATAAACTCGTTCCTTCGATAATAGCTCTGGAACACATACTCAGGACACCGAGCAGCCATGCAACGGCCGACGCATTCGCTGCTACAGAAAGCGGGGGTTAGGGACGGGTCACAGTAGTACCTGCAGTCCCATAGGCAGCTAGCCTCGGCACCCATGGCCAAGGCCACGAAAGAAATGATGATGGTGGTGAGCTTCATTGTGTACTTGTGGAATAACTAAAGATGACTTGGCCCGTTTATAGTATCGACTGCTGTATGGTGGTTTTTTAACCCTTTTCTTTGTGCTATGTCGATGAACTCCTAAAGGTATTTATACATACCTCAACTTCTATCTCTACTAAATAGAGCCAGATTTACTTTCCTTCCGGATTTCCTTTCTTAGAAACCTATGGCTTTTATCTTAACTGATTATCTGCGGTACAGATCGACCCAAGGTACGATAATAGGACCAACACATGTAGAAGAGTCTAATAAGATATTTGAGTGGCTAGTTTCTGTGGAGACTTTCAAGCCATGTTAAAGCTAACTGGACGACACGCACCAAGCTACGTTACATTCTCTCGTGGCTGAAGTTCAGCTGATGCAAGCCATGTGCGGAACTAATGCAAGCACGGGACCGGCCTTCACGACTTGCTTCTTTAGGCTGCCTCATATTTAGTATCGCAATAGTTACATGAGTCAAGACTTCTTGAGTTGCAGTGTCTGCCCAACGAGTTGATTAATCGGTACAATCATCGGCCTTGCTTAAAATACAAACAAATGTTCAGGAAAATTAGGCTTCTAAAAACTCTCTATTTTTAAATGAAAAGTACCTTGCCATAGCCTTCTATTCCTCCCCTATAGAAGGATTGTTTCGCTCGATCCAGCTTCCCTTATGTAGCCACCCAGTTTTCTTATACAACTTGACAAACCAGATTCATGGGCTGTCTGATGCATTTGTTCATCTTCTGAGTCAGGTTCTTTATTCTGGACGGTCCTTCATTCGACGGCCGCGTCCAAGTTGGGCACGTGGCGCCTGGATACCAGGCTTCCGCTCCGTATAAGAGAACAGGCTCGACGCATGCTCTAATGGCTTGGCGGACCGCTGATGGGAGCGGACCATGCTTCGTGTTGGTAGGCCCTTTCAGGTGGTAGGCTACGGCTTGCGCCTTGGCGACCCATTTCTGCACATGTATCTTGAAGGATAGCGTGTTTTCGAGCCAGATTCCGAGCCATCGCATGGCAGCCTCCGGACGCTTTTCCATGTCACCATGCCACAGGACTGGAGCGTTCTTGGTCGGTCGTCTAAAGAAGTGCATAACCTCTGTCATGAAGGTTTGTAATAATGGTTAATGGTTGGCCAGAAGATACGTGCTCCACGTCGGCCATTGCTGGAACTGGTGGTGGGGTACCGCCATGGCTCGCTACGTCATACTCGTCAAAGCCTCCCTTACAACCGAGGGCAAGGGCAAGGCCTCTCCCGACATCCTCACCGCCGTCGTCAAATTGAACTGGCTGCGAACGAACGACCATCAAAACCGCCTAAGGCCTGGAGTTCCGCATTGTCATCAGCGCTTCACATATCTCTCTACATACTCCTCCGTCTAGGCCTCCAATATAGAGACTATGGACTTGTAGTCCAGCCATACGACAAGCCCCCGAAGTTCTCAACGTCAGAAATTATCCAGATCATTTGCACAATTATATCGATCGAGGTACCGCAGCAGCCGCAGCATTTACCAAGCCAACTACAGGAACCATAGCCCATGCAGATTTAGGGCCAGCTGCTGACTCCCTGGCAGGGTGCCGTAGTGGAGCTGTTTGGAATCCAGGTTCCTCGCCGTCATTATTCCATTGGGCTGATATTTCAAGGGCAGAGTCATGAACGTTGACTTCACGCTTGGGATCTTTACGATACGGTCTGGATTCAGGTGCAACCAGGCCCACGACAGGAAGTCTCCGCCCTCATTAAGTATCGATAGGTGAAGCAGCCTTCTCCTAAGGTTCACTCAACGCAACACTTCCAGGGAAGATAGTATTACGGTATCCTCCAGTCGATCCCAGGTTGATAAATGCCAATTGGAGTGATTATTTAGGGTATGACTTCTCACAAGGTAGATTCTAACAGACACTTCAGTACTGTATGTCCGTACGGCTATTTCCCTTTGGCTAACGACAGCATAGACAACTATTGAACTATAACTTGAATTAGGGCCTAAGCTATAGGGCCTCTTAGACTAGGGTCATAATGCCATCGCTATTTAATACAGTATCAGGTACTAGTGATGCAGTTCGCCGAAGGCTCATCTTTTATCATATTTATTATCTGAAATTGCTTACGGGAGAAAAAGAAAATTATTAGAACCAATAACTATTTCCTTGATTTGAACAAAAATCTTACCCGCGTAGCAAAGTTCCGTCCAGTCTTGTTCAGATGACCTTGGGATATATTAGGTTTTGGTAGCTCGCCTACACAGCTCGGTGTTGTGATCGCAGGCTCGGTAAATTGAGTCAACGACGATGTTGTGGCAGTGACTGCCAAAGACGACTCGTTTCTCCATGAAGGGCTCGATGACCGTTGCGTCGCACCAGACCCGACCGCCGTGCCCTCTGAAGTCACCGTTTGCAACGCAATGTCTCCGGCTGGCTCACCCTCCATTGGTGCGTCTCTGTCATTTGGCCAGTATATCTTTAAAACCCTGTTGTGGCCGAAGACAACGGCACCATTTGCCTCAAGTTCACATAATTTCATAGCGAAATTTGGCAGCGTAGGAAACAGCTTGGACCTCTTGGGAAGGAAGACTTGGACAGGGTCGCTGTGTGTAGTTGATCCTGGATATTGAAGACAAGCACATGGCTTGAACAATTTATCCGGCGATGCCCACAGAATATCCTTGACTATCTCATGGCCAGCATGATTTTGTGGCCCTCTCTCCTCGTGCAAAACCTTCAGAAATGAGAGAGGGGTAGCAAGGTAGTCCTGGTTCATGGGAGCGGTTGACCACTGTGAGCAGATATTGGAGGGCTGCTCTGGCTTCAGTAGATCACCGAAGCCAATGCCAAAGATAGTCACAGCCTTGATTTTGCGTACGAAATCCACCCAGCCGTATCCCATTTCCTGAAGATACTCAATGCGCGGCCAGACCTCGCGTTCACGAGTCAAGATGTCGTGAAAATCGAACCCGAGTAGATTTTTGCGCATTTTGAAAGAGTTCCGAAGCCAAAGTCCATCCCTTGTCTCCATATCTGACTGGTGGTCGATCATTTGCTGTAGATAATGTAGGATGTCCTCGGCACGATCCCGGAAGATCGTGTACTTCCCTGTCGCCTTGCTTTTCCAGTAAACCGGAAGGTTCTGGTTTTCCTCGTTACAGAGGACGTTTGTTGAACGGTCTCTGGCGCTGGAGTTGTTCAGGGCTTCCTTGAGGTTTCCCGCCTCAAAAAGCCAGTTTGATCGAAAAGCAGGCCGCGCTGCGTCATGAGCAAGAGATGCCCTGACAAGATGCAGGACCGCCGAGGCTCCATCCACTAGCCAAGCTCTACGACAGGACACATCGAAGAATACAATAGCCTTAGACGAAGCCCAATCTACCATTTCAATGAAGTCCTTTCTCGCCTGGAGGCGAACAGGTTTATCTCGCTTTGCGAGGGCCACGGAGACGCCTCCAACTATCTGTTCGCCTGCTTCGATATACGCCTTCTCAATGCTGGTTGATGATGGTGGTGATGATAAGCCCGAGGTCCTTATGTCAAGTTTGGCTTCCGGGTGTCCTGCTCGAAGGTTTCAAATCAGACTTGACCAAGTCGTAGAAGACAAAAAGAAGGGGGGGAAGAGTCTATAAACTTACCTGTGAAATCGATTACGTCCGAGCACCACCCAAGGATATGCCGTTTGTTCTCGATATCTTGATTCGAGAGCCTCATGGAAGCTTCATGGCTCATCTCCTTCAATCGGTCGTCGACGTAAGAAATGCGTGACCCATTAGAGTTGAAGAACAAATGCCAGGCGACTGTCTCCGAACTTATCGACACAGGCACGAGAATGGTGCAGAATCCTTTGATCATTCGTCTGCCGCAGAAGCTAGAAATGCTTCGGGACCGGACCAGCTCGGCCATCACATTCACCGGTATCTCAAGACCGGGGCTGGTAAGCTTACGCCGAGGGACTGGGTAGCCAACCACTAAGACTGGATTTCGAAAGAGATTGCTCCAGCAAAATCCCGGTTCGTGACTATTGGTGGCTAACGGCTCTAGTGAAAACCCAAGAGTGCAGTATACTGCTACTTGCACGCCTGATCCGCTGGCAGTATTGGCCTGGACGTCTAAAGACACAATCTGAGGTGAGCACGCAATGACTCCATCTTCTATGGATGAAGAGCGGAGAGCGGAACCCAGCCAGCCCAGCTGTTCGCCTATCTCAGACACAAGGTCCAAACCCCCATTTGCTTCAACAAGGCAAGTTCCGGCTTGAATCACAGCCGTTAACGACAAAGCAGGTTGAAGATCGACCGACACTGTACGCGCTGTGGTTAGTCCAATAAGATGAAAGGAATGATATTAAGTGGATTGTGTGGAAGTTGTGCTAAGGAATCACCTACGCGAGCACTTTGCGCCTTTAGGAGCTGATATAAGGCTGTCCAGTAGTTCCATGATGGGTTCGTCCGTCAGCGGCCATGTATGCTTCATATATTGTCCGCAGCTAGTTGCTTGGGCTTCTGACCAGGACCCTGTTAGACAGATTACTTTTCTTAGTAAGCCTTTCTCGGGCGGAATGTCAAACCCTTGGCCCTGCAAGAATTCAACTGGGTCCCACGCCATGGAAAAGGTCATATGAACTTGTCCCGGCGTTCTATTTCGACTCACGTGGCGGAAGCTTGGCGATGCTTTGGACCATATGCGATGATACAAGGTCTGGCCAATACCGTGCATAAGATTCGGGCCCTGTGTGAAAAGGTGAATCTGCTGATCCAGTCGCGAAAGAAGCCACTTGTAAGCCTCAGTTTCTCGGATAAAGTTCCAGTGTTGCTCAAAATCCGTAGAACGATTGGCTTTGTCGTCGTCTTTATATTCCTTAGTATCTTTTCTTAGATGCTCAGGCCCAAGAAACTCCTTGGTCTCGTTCTCGTCCGTATCCTCAAAGAAATCCACGGTTTCGATTCCATCAATCCATTTGCCCACTTCCTTAGTAGACATTCCTCTTTTGAGGGTGCGTCGCCGCTCGAATTGCGCTTCTCCATCGAGACGGTCCCTGAAAAGTACAACGATGTCTCTATTATAATTGTAAGTACTTGAAGAATTAAGCTGAAAGCATTGTACCTACTCTTTGTGCTTATGAATAAATACAGAGGCTTCTCTCTGCATCGGAAAACTCGCCTCGCCACTAAGCTTTACAGCGAAACTCTGGAAGATGAAGAGGAGATCCTCCAGCGAAGACTGTAGTGCTGACGCATCAGATGGCTGAACGTCTATGGCAGCGATTAAATGATGGGCAAGCTGGCGTTTGTACCCGTCAGCCGTTGCGGAGGAAATCATTGAAATGTCTGAGTAGACAGTAGCAGCATCCAAATCGCTCGTAGGCGGTAATGTACTGAATTGTCTGCTGGCATATCCTGAATCCGAGCCCAGGGCAAGAGATGGGGCCTTGGTAGTGATATAATCTGCCACTCTCACGTCCCAAGCCTTCTCACCTAAGTGCGCCTCTGGAGTTGCTAGATCAATAGTCAGCTGCATAGGCGTTTGCGCTGACTCAATCTCGCTCTCACTCATGGCTAAGTCGGTTTCATCTCTGACGTTCCAGTCTTTGTTCTCTAGTTGTGCTGCATAGGTCTCCAGATTGGTAACCCAGTGCTCGCCCTTGAGACTTTCTGGGATGCCCTGCAACATTCGCTCGTATGTCTTAGGAAGATCCCTTGGTAGGTATCTGAGTGCATCCTCAATGTCTGCGACGCTTATGCATTTGGCAAGGCTATCCATCTGACAGGCTGCCCATATGAACCTATTGCCAGCCATTGTTGGTTAGTCGTTTGAGTTAGGGACGAATTAGATAGACCCACATTCCATCGGCACCATCACCAACCACTCTTTGAATCAGTTTGATGAGGTCTTCTGATAGATTCTTATCCTTGAATTCCCATCGATCTGCGAGCTGTGCTGCGACATATGCTCGAATGTCCGCGTTCATGGCGTTCCTGTCAATTGACATGCAGCTCTCTTGACCTAGTAGCTCAGGCATCCTAACCTGAAACTCTGCTTCGGGTCGACTAGTGCAAAGCAGCTGGATATGGTGTAGTTCTGGCCTAGAAGCAGTATCGCTGATCCAGTCTAGAAGTTCAGTTCTCGTTGTCGATTCATCCAATGCATCTAGAACAACAGAAAGTTTCACCCTTATTGCCAGCATCTTATAGACAACGTCTGATAACGCATTTGTAGAAGGCTGGTCGCGGCCGTTGTGATGATCCTGGAATAAAGCATCTAGATGCGCTGTAGAAGTAGTCCCATGTTGGTATATTTGGAAAGCAAGCGACCGTAGCATGCCATCCAATGTCTGCTTTTTCACGTCGCTCAAGTCGAAATAAAAGCTTAGAAGGAGTCTGTTGTTCATTTTGGCAAGATGATCTAGCACAGTTGCGCTAAGGACGGTCTTGCCGCATCCCGCCAAGCCGTATAGCCACAAATGCCGACGCGATCCTAAGTACCACGACTGGAAGAATGGGTCGGCAAGAAGCCAGGCCCCTGTCCCTTTATAGCGTATTTTTATTGCATGATTGATGTTTGTTGAAGAGTTAGGCGGGCACAGCCAGCGTTTGATCTTTTCGGTGTGGCGGTCAGATCTGATTTGATCAACCCTAGCCGCCGTCGAAAGTATCGTCCGCTCTATTCCATCGACCTTTTCCTTGACTAATCACCATTAGGGCTTGTTAAACCCATGGGGTGGACATACTGACTGATGTTAAGAGTCTCAGCAATCCGCTGTTCTGCTTCTACCTTATTGGGCGGGATCTGTAATAGAAGTTCCTTCGCATACGCGGCCGCCACTATGGCCGCATACCCCTGCCACTCCTTGTTTTTATGCGAGTCGGCGTAGTCGCAGATGCCACAGATTACTAGGCACGGGAAGTGATTCATCAAGTCGGCTGCCTCCATCTCGAAGCAGAGGACGCCCTTTTCCGCCGCCAATCTATCTCGGATATTCGCATCCTTCATGAGTTGGTTCGCACTGGCGATAAGTCCGTAGTGGATGGTAGGATCATCATCTTCTTCGCCGCGTTCCGGTCGGTGCACCAGGTGGTCCGGGTCATCACCACAAGCCTCACTACAGTTTTGGAGCGGACCTTGATGCACAATATCTGTTTGATACAGCTTGTCGCTCATCGCTGGCGGCCGAGAGTACTGCTTGCGTAGCCGAGGCTTCTGCTTCAAGATCTGAGTCACTTGGGCATCAAGCTGATGACCATCCACCTCATACTGCGCCTTCAGGCCGCTAACTGCGGCTAGCAGGAGTTGTGGTGGCTGGTTCAGATGTTGCGTATAGTGGAAGGTTTGGTCCTGGATCGTCTTGCCAAAATCGTACTGAAAGACGCCGCCTCGGTCTCCATGACGAGTACTCACCACGATATCGCCCAGGCGCACATCGTGTGCCGCAGTCGGCGCGCCACCGCCAATACCAACCATAAGGCCGATGCGGATATTGGGAAAGCTACGCAGCATATCCTTAGCAACCGTGGCCGCCGTTGTAGTCCCGTATTCGCCTTCCGGAAGATTTGCCATGACAACATTATGGCGTCCAACCTTTCCCAGGACGTAGACATTGTTATCATGTTGCCCGACATACTCGGGGTTATCGTGCCGCTCGTCGAGGAACAGCTGGGCGGCAACAGACTCGGTAGTAAGGGCAGAGATCCAACCGATGGTGTAATTTTGCGGGTCCGACATGGCAAATATTGATCTTTGACTACGACTAGGAAGAATCTATGACAGTCGGTCGATAAACGAAGTTGATAGAACGAAGGTGTCTCGGGCGGGGATGCGCTGCTGCCTAAAAGACGCGTTGCCACCCATGATTGGGTGATGAACCTGCCATACTGCTTACCAAGACAACACAGGAGAAAATTAGCCGATATTTTACCAGCGGGCCATTATAAATGTCGCAAGTAGGAAGTCCAAACTCATTGCCCCAGCATGACGTTTCTATGGGCGAAAGTGAGACTATTGTAGAAGCAAAAAGAAAGAGGAGAAATAAGGGTGGAAGGTGAGAGAGAGGTCAACGGGTATCCCTACTCGGTTGTAGCCGCTAAATACATAAACAGCCATGCCCGGCGAGCGGGGTTGGCGGACAGCCGAAGCTCGCTCCAGGTGTTAATCCGATGCTAACCCCACTTCACCGACGTCAACAAACATTAACCAGCCGTCCCCAATGATCCCGCTTAACCCTCGACCTCTATCTACCCGTGGCTGGTCCCCTCATGTCGAATGTGGTTCTCTACTAATGTGCAATAGTTGTAGATCCGTACCCATAGTGGGAATGGACGAAAAGGTCGATTTCTCATGGTGCAGACCGTTGTCGATTTTGAGTCACATCCAATAGGCTGCGTAGCCTGACCGAGCGCGTTAAAACTTCGTTCAATAATGCATGATCTTGTATAATTATGTGTGATAGTGGCTCCACCGCGTAGATAAGCCGGTTGTTGGCCAAGACCTAGCAAAAGCAAAAGGCGGGGCTAGGATTCGCCGTTCGGCAATGATTATAACCCCAGCTTCTTTCGTTCGCTATTCTGTGGCAGGTGTTTGATGAGCACTGTTTATTTGATTCTCTTGTCTGCTTGACGCAGGAGCACTCCAGATTCCCCTAAGATGGGTTTGAATGTAAGCAAACCAGACCCCCTCCCAAACAGTTGTCAGGACAACCATCACCACGCTCGGAATTACTCCGGGTATTCCTCGGCACAGTCACCTATCTCCTTGGCAGTGCGAAGGCGCATTAGATGTACCCGCCCCACAATAACGTCGATACATTGAGGGACCCAGAAAACCCCCTACAGCTAATTTTCTATGNAGTTTCTTCCTAAACAGCTAGTTGAACGATGGGTCTGCTATACAAATGAGGCTCTATGGCCTAATGAGGAACAAGGCAGCCGTCAAAGCCATTGGAAACTAACATCAGTTGAAGAGATCTATGTCTGGTTAGGCATCTTGATTTATATGACATTACATAAGGAATATCAATATGAGGACCATTAGAAGGCTTCAACACCAGACAATTGGACCCCTGATCATCTAATCATTAGGCTTATAACATATAATCGTTTTTTTCCTATTAAAAAGACGGCTACGAATTTATAATCCGGATTATGTTGAGATAGGTGTGCTTGCCCTGTTTAATAAGGTCAATAAATGGTCCTATTATATAATGGAAATAGCTATCCAGCTTGTTGAAATTGGCAGCATTATTAGCATAGATGAAGGAATCATCGGCTTCAAAGGACGGTCCCGGCATAAGGTGATAATCAAGATTAAACCAACGCCTATAGGGCTTAAGGTCTAGGCCCTAGCTGCTCGAGGATACCTTTTACAGTGGTATTAACATTAACCCAGCCCAAAATACGGCCCTGTTGGTATTAAAGCTATAGCTAGGGCCCGGGCTATAGCTATAGCCCCGGATAATAGCCTTAATAAGACCTCTAATAAGGGCTCTATCCTATCCTATAGTCTTTAACTAACTTAGATAAGAGTTAATTAAAACTCCTACTAAACGAAAATAAGTGGACCTATAAGCTAAAATAAGAATTAATTAAAATTTATCTTTAAGAGTTAATTAGGTAAAAATAATCTAAAATCCTAGAAAAAAGGAATATAAACTGTCACGGGCCATGACAAACCAACCCAAGGAGATAAGGACCTAAGGTCACATGCTGATAAGAAGGAACAACAGGAGCAACATACTCTACGCACTCCTTATATAAGACCATAAGCCGAACTATGCTCCCCCTCAGGGAGCGCATATATAAGCATATGCCTAAGTAAAGCAGATAACTATATAGATAGGAGGATTCTATAGGATCTAGCTAGAGGACTTACTAGCTTTTAATATAATTTAATTATTATAATCTACTTATGCATNGCATATGCCTAAGTAAAGCAGATAACTATATAGATAGGAGGATTCTATAGGATCTAGCTAGAGGACTTACTAGCTTTTAATATAATTTAATTATTATAATCTACTTATGCATTATTAGATATAATAATAGACTTTAGTATTACTTAGTATAATACCCTAATTACCTACTAATATAAAAGATGCTTACTTAGTATCCTTTAATAATTAGAATCTAATCTAGTTATTATATATTAAAAGCTCTTATTTAGATAATTATTATATACTCTAAATAATAACCCTTTATTATTATTATAATAACTAATACTCTAAATAATACCTAGTAAGCCTATAGGGCTATAATACCTATTATATTAGCTACCCTAATAATTATAATAATTATTATATTATTCTTATATAATAATATCTTATAAGTAGATATAATTATAGAAATTAATTAGCTTAGGGCTTAAGTTAAATATATTATTATAGCTTAATTAGCTTAATAATAATAACTACTATTACTATTATTACCTATATAAAGACCTTATAATATCAGAGTAAATATTAAACTAGCTAAGCTTAAACTATTTATTAGAAACCTTATAGATATCTAATAGTTTATTATAGATTATAAAGGATACTTTGAGTTCTTTCCTATTATAATAGCTAGTACCTAGAGTAAGGTACTATTTATAGTAGGATTAATAAAAGGAATTATAATATACTAGTTTAAATTAATTAAGAGAGATTACCTTAGAGAAGAAAGTAAAATAGATTAAGATAAATAAATTAATTAAATCTTTAAAGATTAGGATAATATAGAAGTTATCCTATAAAAGGTATTTAGAAGTATAGATAAAATATATAAAGCCCTAAATAAATTTAAAGACCTTATATAAAAGGGCATTATATTAATCTACTACTTAGAATTCTAATATTATATCTTATAATTAGATTAGGATAATAAACCCCTTATAGATCTCTTTTATAAAGGACTTAAGGAAGATATTAAGGATAAACTTTATAAGGAAGATTAACTTAATATTCTTAATAAATATATAATAATAATAATAAAGATTAATAATTAATAATATAATTAAAGGAAGTAGAAGATTATTAAGAACCCTAAATAAAGAAATACCTAGGTATATAAGTATATACTTAATTAAAGGAGATTATAAGCTAATAGAAATATATTATAAGGAACCTATAATAAATCCATAGAAATAGGAATCCTAAAAGCTAATAAGAAGCTATATAATAAGAACCTTAAATATTATAATTATAGAGAGATAAGATACTTTATTAAAGGATATAAATCACTAAAAAAACAATTCTAAAGAGCACTAAATAGGCTAAGTAATAAAAGGCTATAAAGAATAATTATAATAATTAGGGTATAATCTACTCTAAGGCCTAATATAGACCTAGATTAAGTTAAGGAATACTAATAATTATACTAGATATTATATTATAATAGTATATATATAATTTACTAAGGAAATAAGGAAAGAAATATAAGTATAAGAACTTAATACCTAGTAGGGGAAGAAACAGGACACCTTATAAGCAAATATAAGAAAATACCCCTAATATCCTATAATAGCCTCTATTAGATAATATATTATAATAATAATTACCTAATCTATAAGAATAAAAAAGATAATTAGTATTACCCTAAGGATCTACCTAGGGAAAAAGGAAGGATTATAATACTTAGGAGATCCAAGTTATAGATTACCTATAATAATATAGAAGAGGATATTATATAATAACCTAATAAAATCCTAGATTAATAATTAACTAAACCTAAATAGGATTAGGAAGCTTATAATATTAAAGAAAACTATAAAAGAATATAAAACCTAATTAATAGAATTATAAATAATCTTAATATAAAATATTATAATATTATTAAGACTCTAGGAGAACTAGAAGGAGGAATAAAACTTACCTTACTATATAATATAATAAAAAGGATTAATAATATACTTATATAAGCATAAGGAAATATACTTATAATTATAAGAAGCCTAATTATAGAAGAATAGTAAAGGGTAAGGTATATTATAAGGATATACTAGGATATTTATATTAGCTAAAGAATAGACTAGGATATATTCTATATCTATAGAAGGGTAATATAATAGATTAAAATTAAATAAGTATACCTTATATATATATAAGTAGAGGGAGATAAATTAGAACTATCCTTAATAAACCCTAAATATTATAGAATTATATAAGTATTATATTTTAATTATAATTACTAAATATATAAGCTATAGAAGATTATTAATAATTATTACTTAGAATAATTATTAGGAATACTTATTATAGGATAGTATTATAATAAAGAATTTAAGTAATTCTATATAGAATAATAAATTAAAGAAGATATTATTATCCTAATAAGAAGAAAGTATTTATTCCTAAGGGAATACCTAGAGAATAAGATATATAAGGGCTATAAATACCCTAAGTATAGAATTTATAATATAGATAAAATCCAAGAATAGTATAAGGTAAAAAATAGAATATATTACTTATAGGAGAGCTATAAGATAATTAGAGTAAGAGAAGATAACTCTTAATAAGAGCTCTATATATAGAATTATCCAGATCATTAGAACTTTACCTTAAGGTAATAATTAAAGGAATTAAACTAATAATACTAATAGATAATAGAATATAATATAACTTTATTATACTAGAAATAATAAAGAACTTAAAGCTATTATAGAGAAAGAAAGCAGACCTATATAACTTAAATAATATTAATAGGATCCTAATTAAATATAATAATAGAATTATTAATAGAGAGATTAATTACCTTAAAGTTAAGATTAAAAGGAAGAACTAAGGAATTAAATTTAATATATTACTTATTAAAATATATAACCTTATATTAGGATATTTATAATTATTAAAATATAACCTAATATTTAGCTAGTATATTAGCTAAGTATAAGCCTTTTAAGGTAATATAATTAGTAAATATAAAAGCAATATAGAAGAATAGAGATCTTAATCTTCTATTAGATTAAGTAGAGAAGGATAATAGAGATAAAATCCCTCTCTACTATTAAAAGGTATAAGATATAAGAAATAATAAGGATAATAATAGTATATATAATAAATAATATAATAACTTAGAATATAATTTATAGAACTTAATAAAGACCTTAAAAGAATAAAATAAGAAGAGTAATAAAATAAATAAATAAAAGATATACTTATATAATATTATATTTATAAGTAATTCTTTATAGAAGAACTTAAGAATAGAGGATTATTAGAATATATAGAATAGGATTATAAAATATAATTAAAAGATAGAACTTTACTAAAGTTCTTTTCTATTTATAACCTTAATAAGATATAATTATAAATACTTAAAGAATACCTTAAATATATATTATATAAAGGCTATATTTAAATATTAAAATCATTAGTAGAATACCTAGTTATATTTATACTAAAGAAAAATAGGAAACTATAATTAATTATAGATTTTAAATAACTTAATAATATTATAATTAAGGACTAAATACTATTATTATTAATTAATAAACTAAAGGATTATCTTATAAATAAGAAGATCTTTATTATATTAGATTTAATATTAGTATATAACCTAATATAAATTAAACCTAAATATAAATAGAAGATTATATTTAAAATAAAATTCAGATTATTTAAATACCTAGCTATACTCTAAGGGCTTATTAATATACTAATAATATTCTAATAAATAATTAACTATATATTATATAAATACCTAGATATATTTATAGTATATTATCTAAATAATATCCTTATCTTCTCTAATTTAGAAGAAGACTATAAAGAACACATCCATAAAGTATTATAAGCACTATAAGATATAAAGTTATTAGTTAACCTAGAAAAGAATGAGTTTTATAAGATAGAAGTCCTATTCCTTGGATATAAGGTATTATTAAGAGAAATTAAAATAGGCCTAAAGAAGCTTAAAGTAATTAAGGATTAAAAGGAACTAATAAATATCAAAGAAATATAATCCTTTCTAAGATTTACTAATTACTATTAATAATTCTTATAAAACTTTAGAGGAATTATAATACTATTAATAGATCTTATAAAGAAAGACTAATTATTTATATAAGGATTAAAAGTATAAGAAGCTTTTAATAAAATCAAGGATCTAATCCTTAGTAAACTAGTTTTAAAGATATTTAATTTAAAATGATTAATTAAACTTAAAATAGATATATTAGACTTTATATTAGGAATATAGATTAGATAATAAGATAATAAAGGAAACCTTTACCCTATTATATTCTACTTATATAAGTTATATAAAGCAGAACTTAACTACTTAATCTATAATAAGGAATTCCTAGTTATACTTAATGCATTTAAAGAATTTAGGTACTACCTCCTAGGAAGCTATTACTAGATTAAAGTATTTACTAACCATAAGAATATTATATATTTCTCCACTATATAGTAACTTAGTAGAATATAGCTATACTATATAGAATACTTATTAGAATTCAATTATATTATTATCTATATTAAAGGAACTAAAAATAGAACAGTAAATACTATTAGTTAAAGAGTAAGCTTTAATATAAGAAAGATTATAATAAATAAATAACTCCTTAAGAAGACTAAAGAAGGCTATTTATAATAGAAATAAATTATAATAATTAAAGTAATACTATAACTTAAGCTAGAATATTATCAATTATTTAAACCAGGGCTACTAGAAGATTTTATTAACTAGGCCCTAGACTAATATAAATAATACCTTATATAAAGGAATAAATAGGGAAAAGTACTTATATTAGTACCTCTATTATATAGAATAGTATAGATATATTATAATGATTAATACCTACTATTAGGATAAGTATAAGGAATAATATTAGATATATTTATAGTTAATAATCTACTATAAAAAATCAAGGAAATCTATAATAAATACTTATAATACCCTTACTCCACTATATATAAAACATAGGATAAGAACCTAGAGGAATAATAGAAATATATTAAAGATATAAAAGGAGATAATAATCTTATCTAAGGATATTATAGAGATTATAGGCTCTAAGTAGAAGGATTATAACCTAAAGAAGAAATAACTAAATATATTTACTAAACATATAGACTTAAGAATAGAAATAAACTACTAAGAGATATTATCCTAGCTAATAAACAAATACCTAAGGATAAGTAAATAGATAAAATGCATATATCTAAAAGTCTTATAAGACCCCTAATAAAGGAAATATATAAACATCCTCTATATAAATACCTAGGAATTAATAAGACCCTAGTATAACTCTAGGAAATATATATATTCCCTAGAATAAAGAAAATAGTATAGGAAGTAGTTAAATAATATTATACTTATACTAAGATAAAGGCTAGATAATATAAGCCCTATAAAGAACTATAACTAATACCTATAGCTAAATAACTATAAGACTCTATTACTATGGATTTTATTATTAAATTACCCTTATTATAAGATCCTATAATAGGAGAATAGTATAATAGTATTCTAGTTATTATAGATAGATTTATAAAGTTTTTATATTTTATATTATATTAGGAAGCTATAATAGTAGAATAATTTTCTTATATTTTCTTATAAAATATTATCTTAATATATAGATTACTAGTAGAAATATTATTAGATAGAGGATTATTATTCTTCTTAAATTTCTAATAATATCTAATAGATAGGCTAGGCCTAAACTATTAAATAACTATAGCCTAGAGACTATTCGCTAATAGATAAATAGAATAAATAAATTAAGTTATTAAAACCTACTTATATATATTGTTATAAGATAGAGATATAGTGACCCTGTAGCAATCCTCTAGTAGGGTCATAGCAGGTCAGGTGACCCCTGAACTAGTATAAAAGTGTATTTCGAGTAGTAAAGTTGGAGGAGCAGAGATTAATTCCTATATTATTAGACCCCTACCTTTAGCTGCTTCTAACCTGTGTCTCTGCGATATATTAACTGCTAATCAGGGGCTATTA
>LDEE01000127.1:7619-21564 GCA_001021365.1 Stachybotrys chartarum
ATAATCTAATTATAGTAAATTATAATAAAGTAATTAATCTTTTAATAATAATATAAGATAAGGGATTTTTAATATACTTACTTATCTAATATACTTATTATATATATAGGTTATAATAATAATATATAATATAAATAGCTAGATAATACTTTATTTATAAAGTTTAAGGGCTATATTATTATACTATATTTAAATAGCCTTAGTATAAGTTATTCCCCTTTAATAGCTCTAGGAAAACAGAGACCACGGGGGGAAGAACAATAACAAGCTCAATTACAGTTCAACACGAGTTTTCTCCTATGTCTTTGCTTAAGGTGTTTTTCTACGCGGATCCCCGTATTCCTATTAGTGGGCCTAATCGCTCAGGCGATTGCTGGCTGTCACCCGATCACCCTACTATCTGATACAATTCTGGCCTGGCGTCTCTTGCTGTGCGGTTTAAAAATGTCAACCTATCACACTAGTGGCCCTACTTCGCTCTTTGTTGACTTCAGGCCAGATGGTCGCTCGTGCCACGAGAGGGAAAGGCTGGAACGGAATTCAGGTTAGCAGAGCAACAGCAATTGGTGTACCTAGTTGTGCATGAGTTTAACCAGATGCCCTCGAATATCTTCTAGGAGCAAGGAGCCTCGGGATTATGGGAGCATATGCCGGAAAATTGCACTGATATTTACAAAAACTGAGCAGTTCCCATGCAGATTTACAATTGACATTGATCTCGTTGAGCGTGGAAATCCATTTACGATGTGTTGACTGATTCTGTTCTAGTTACATAATACATAGGAATGGGACCCTTGTGTAGAGAATATGGAGCTTTAGTCTTAATAAAATCAATTGATAGCCAAGTTACCTTCCCCTCTGAACTTGTTATGAGCTGTTGGATAATGGAAGAGGCTTGCACTGAGATACATTACTTTCTTGTGACCTCGCAATTGTCACCTACCAGCTTCGGGACTAGCTTGCCAGATTTTGATGTATTCTCGCCGGGTGATTAGTGACCTCGGACCTGTATTTCGCAATGAATATGGCCAAAGTTCCTGTTCTTAACATACTTTGGTTGTGGCGGGAGTGCCATTGCATGCATCATGAATACCCCGACAAATATGGCCGTTCAATGCCGATGGAGCGACAGTAGGGTCCTAAGAGTAGTTGAAGATGCGAGCTACTTGATTAAGAAGCAACTAAGCCAACCGTTGTCTTTTGAGCGGCTTCAAAAGTGCAAAAAAGAGAGGCGATCTCTTAGAGGAGTGAAAGTGCTAGACCATGAGCCAAAAATATAACTGCAGTATCGACCGTATGGCTCTGTTTATGGTGATACTAGAGAATATATGGATACTACCCATGATTGAGCGGAATATGGATACCATCCATGATTGAGCGGAAAGTGTCGGTTCTGACTGTTGTTGCCCAGGAAGTCCTGATACTATACTGACAGGCCGGCATACGTCTTTGATTTCATGCCCAACTGAACTCCAGATTTTGATATTGTTTCTATTTGACAATCAAAGAGCTAGGGTCTTTAATCTATTGCTAAACTCAACCCTACAATGTTCACATGAACTTTGCGAGGTGTGTTTGGCAGTTGGACAGCTCGCTACGTCTATATAAGTCGGTTTGGTAGAGTGAAGTGGTGTCATCAACGACGAGTAGGTAGAAGCTAGTCTCGCATATCATCGCCGCAGCTTGATTGACGAGCCGAAACTGGTGGTCCGAGTTGTAGGCGCGGGCATACGCCACGCTGTTCTAAACTTCTTCGCCGAAAAGCTCAAATCGGCTTGCAACACTGAGCAGACGAACAGGCCTGAAGGTGGCTTCGGCGTCGATGTAAAGGCACTGGCCTTCTCCGCCACCCATGTCAAAAGGCAGCTGGCACGTCACGGGTTTCATTTACCAAATAAACAGGCCCATTCCCAGCATATCAACTATGAAATCGTGTCTCCATGTGGGATGACATAAACACCTGCCCCTAGTAAGCTAAACTCGCCCCGGACACGGCTCGAGGAGATCCTGAGAGGCGTGAACTATTGTTCATGGATTAAATTGACTAAAATGAGTCCGGCTGAGGTTTGTATACCCTTTTAGGCGCTTGAGACGCGGTTCTCGGCAAGCTCCGCCGAAATTGTTTCAACGATCGACATGGACAAGTTTAGTCAAAATAGCTACTAAAGGTATTTGATGTCGGATATCTTCTCCTAGGCAGTTCTCAGCCTCTAGCGACTTAGTGCATAGATCGGTATGCGCCAATGATTTGAATCCGACACGAATAGCCCACAGGAACAATGGGTTGAATTTATGAGAAACGTGATTTCTACAACGGAAAAGAGAGATCGCGACGATCCCTTTCTCTGATCTATATACTCTAAGATTCCATGCTATGCAATCACGGGACAGCTGCTTCACTGTTCTCTGTAATAGTAAATGCCTGCCCTATTTCTATGATCCCCTCGTGGCTAGGCATCTCGGGGTATTCCTAGGTCTCTGTTCTAACCCCACAGGGCAACCCTATCAGACACCAACCCAGTGATCTTCCTCTATTCCGAATGAATTAACAGGAAACTAGAAATAAAACACCATTGACAACATTGGTATCAATAATTTCCAGCAGAAAGAAAAAGTGGATGAGGCCGCCGAGTCATCATCACCACTGCCAGTGGAGTCATCATCTTCATTGCTAGATGTTTCCTCCTCTGTAGTATTCGACACATTGCATGTGTTTCCTGACACCGTGAGGTTCCTGAAGGGGGATGTAAGGAAAGTCGACTCGTAATAATCTGGATCAGCTTCGGAAGTGTCTAGACACAGGCCGACTGTTCCGTTCAATGCGTTCTCGGGTGAATTGCCCATATCGGCCTGCGTGCACGCGAGGATGCTGTTGGCGGGATAGTAGTCAACCCAGGCAAAACACATTTCGTCTTGACTTGATTGGCCACCCGGGACCGGCTCTGTGTCTTCTGAAGTATCATACTCGCAGGTGGTAATCAATTTATCTCCAGGCAGCAGCTGTATCTGATTCAAGCTTTTGGAGAACTGATAGCCGTATTCAAAGTCGCGAAGAGTCGACAGCGGAGTTATCTCTTGACCGTCTCGAATGATCTGGACGCGCATGTTGCGGCCACGATAGTGCATGTGGTGGAATACGGAAAAGGCCGTGATACCTTCCGAAGGCCATTGACTTGTGCACTCAGGCGTGCAAACTGTTGAGTGTGCGACCAACTCCTGGCCCGGCTCGAGGAACCAGCCATCCACCTGGAGGTCGCCTAGCGTCAGAGTGCCGATCTCAGTCTCTACCGGTTCGTCGTTATAGAGAAAGGTAAAGGTGGCAGCGTCCGTCTCGCCCTCGAGGCCCTCGGGATTGTTGTAATGTGTCTCGAACATGACATACTCGTAATAGTCCTCGCCGAAGGGTTTGCCGTACCCCGGTTCGAATGTGCGGCCAGACATACCAGGGGCCCATTCCGTAACGAAACCATTGCAAGGGTTCGAGAAATTTTCCCAGTCACAGTTAGCCTCCTCGCCAACCATGTCTAGGTATTCGTCGGACAGGCCGTAGCATGCATAGACAACCAAGTGATGGAGCAAGTCACTCGTCTGCAATGGTCGCTCGCCGAGCAGATAGTTCCTTTGCCCTGCTGGCATCCTGTGAAGACTGTAGCAGTAGGTCGTCTCGGCAGTAGGAATGGCTACTTCGGATTGAACAATTGTAAAATTCCTCGTGTTGTCAATAACCCGAACTTCATTTACCGAAACGGTTTCGCCGGTGCCTAGTTTGACATACTTCTTGCCATTGTTGCCAGGCTCGTGCTGAGTGAAGGTGTTCTCGTCGGAGAATGCATAGATGAACCATTGCCACGCATCTGTGGCAACATTGACTTGGTTTTCTAAACAATCAGCGTCATTTCTCTTCTCGAAAATGAACGCAGTAACTCCGTCTTGCTGATGGCCTTCTCTCAGTCGAATGTTGTTCTGCTGATCCACAGAAAGTTCCGGAAATACGAAGCCTGTCGCATGACGATTCTCGAGAATGAAATCGTCATTTTCGTCCATATAACCCACTGCCATATCAGCGCCAGTCATTGCTCCAGTCTCGCTGAAACCGAGGGCAAGGTAGCCACTTGACCGCGAGGCAATTCCGAATGTCGAGTACTCATCCCCGGTTTCCCAGAATAGTTGAACGTCTCCCTCTGTATCAAGGGTAGCATTTCCGCTGAATTGGCTTCGATCGAAGGGAATCCAACCATAATCGTCATTGCTCTGCGCAATTGCTGACACAGCCATTCCCAAGGGGGACACTAGCGGAAGGAAAACGCGAAGAGACACGGAAAGGCCCCCACTTAGATATCGAGACAGCAGCATCTTCAAAAAAGTTGACAGGCTGGGATGAAGTTCCTGTAAAGATAATGCAGATTTGGGTGGAAAGAATGGGCAGATTCAAGCGTAATGCGGATGTGAACAAACTCTTCCTAATAGGATGGAGAATTGAAGAGTGGATAAAACTCCTTCCAGACGAGTGAGACACTCTATCTATATAACAACTTAGAATGCGTCAGGGTTGCGCTTTATACCATTTTGTCTAGTATCCATGACCCGTTTCATTTCATGCCTGGACGCTGATGATCTGCAGAAAATATCGACGGGGGTTGTTGTGCTCCGTCGGCGTTCTCATTTTTCATGAAAACACCGACGGGAATCATCGTTGTTTAAGTTGAAAACCCCGATCTGTTTTGGATGATTTTAGATGCCAGTATGCTGCGCCTCTTACGCGTCACCCACTCAAAAGAAGATGAATGGGTCATCCCAAAGTCGATGAGTCTCGACAGTGTCCCCTGCTGATAAGGTCCAATTGGTAATATCCGTTGTTTCTACCAATCTCGCGGTCTCCGGCCGACCAGAGATTTTCGGGGCATAAGGACTGAGTTACTTCGACGGAGCTCGTTAATCCCCTAAAGTCCGAGATGCTTATAAAGTCTTGCATTCCTCCTGCATCCACGATGCATCTACTTGCACCAGAAGAACGTGTTCGTCAAGAAAGACCATTCCGCCCCTTTTTCTTTTTTTTTTCTAAGATCTGCGCACTCTTTACCTTTTCCTTCTTCTCACTCGCCATGAAGTTCAACAAGGCCCTGAATTTGGTCATACTGGGAACTTTGGGTATGATAAATCACTTCTAGCGCAGAAGGCCTGTCAACTAGAACAGTTCTTGCTCTGTCGCGACTAAACTCGGGATCCGGCTAATACGAAAACTGCTCTAGGAGTTTCTCGCGTGGCTTCTTCGCCAGTATCATTTTGCCCCGACGACTCCGACGTCTGCCTCCAATGGGCTGTTCCGGAAGATGGAACTGCGTCCAATTCGAGAAACATATATTTCCAGATCGAAGCCCCGACATCATACCAATGGATTGGACTTGGAATAGGCAATCAGATGGTTGGCGCTGAGATGTTCTTGATATACGAAGATGGCGAGGGCAATGTCACTGTCAGCAACCGCGAGGGAAGAGGTCACACCATGCCTCTTCTAGCGGAACAAGATAGCACTGTTCTCCTCGATGGCTCTGGCGTCAGAGACGGCCGAATGATTGCAAATATTCGCTACACAAACCCTGGCAACTTTGATGTTTCAGATTCTAGCGACTGGATCATGGCGACTAGACAAGGTGCATCGTTGGACTCCACAGATCCGAACGAGTCAATCGCCGTTCACGATTCACATTCGGCTTTCAGTGTCAATCTCGCCCAAGCGCTTATTCCGTTGGATGCCAATCCATTTACCGATATGAACGATGATGGAAACGGAAACTCTGACGGGCCCGCACCGCCACCTGATCTTGGTGCGGTGACAGAGCAAGACAGCAATCCCAGTAACAACCTTATCCTAGCACACGGCGTTATCTTGACTATCGTCTTCGTCGTCGTATATCCAGTAGGCTCTTTACTTATGCCCATGCTTGGCAGGTGGTATATTCACGCTAGCTGGCAAATGATCGGATTCTCAGCTATGTGGGCTGGCTTCGGCATTGGATATGTCGTTTCCCGCCGCCTTGACATTGTAGGTCCTCAGACTGGGCAGAAGCCTTTTCACATGCAAATGAGCTGACACACTATCGTCTAGTTCTTTGACCAAGCTCACACACGTCTTGGCGTTCTCATTGTAGCTTTGTTAGGCATTCAGCCTGTTCTTGGATTTCTTCATCATCTACAGTACCGTCGGCAGGGGAGGCGTGGTATTTTCGGACACGTCCATATATGGTACGGTCGTGCTCTAATAATACTCGGCATGATCAATGGCGGACTTGGACTGCAGCTGTCTGGTGGCTCCAATATTTATATTATTGTGTATTCTGTAGCTGCGGGCATCTCTGCGCTGGCTTATACAGCGTATTCTGTAGTGAAACCCCTGACGACTCCGGAGAATAAGTAGTTTTAGCAAGCGAGTAATTCATTAAACTGCCTATTGGTAAGTGGATCACCCTACCAGCCTTACTCTATCCTACTAGGAACACTCACCATAGAGCTTGCTCGCATAGTGAGTATTGAGGGACCGATGACGAAGGAGGTAGTGATGAACTGGGCGCGGCCGCACTGGTCAAAATGTCGGGTGATCAACGAACTGGGAGTGCTTTACTTGGCCTCTCCAACTGTGTTTGTAGCGGTGCTCGATGAGAGAAACTACAGAGAGCTGGAAGACATAAGCGCCAGAAGATCTGTGAGAATGAAATACAGGGTCTTTGAGCTACATAGTCTTTCTACAAAGCAGTTATTTTAACAAAGTGTATACTTGCACAGCGTCTTGAGACCATGAAGTCAACGTATTGGTTGCTTTCAATTCCATGCTCCATAGAAATTCTATAAGATTGGTACCGCAACCGGCTCTCCGCGAATTCGTGCCCGCTCAACCGGAGGTACCTGCTCAGCTGGAGGCGCTTGCTCGATTGGAGTTGCTTGCTCGCCGGGGGCCGCGGGGGCCGCTGGAGGAGCCTCTTGAGCAGGGGCTGGAACAAACGCAGCTTGGTCAAGCGGAATCTGGCCGACTAAGCCGCCAGAGATTGCTCCACCATCAATACTAGCAGTAGTAGACATGGAGAGTTTCGCGTATTGCAGAAGCTGTTGGTCGTTGACACTGAAGACATTAGCCTATGGACGGCGAAATGGTCATAGTATAACGCTTACGGATTGATGACCATGACCTGGCCTTCCTGGCAGTGGGGTCCAGTGGCACAGTACAAGAAGAGGGTATCGACACTGTTGATGGGCAGATTGAAGGTCCCAACGGTAGCCTGACCGTCGGCAAAGGGGATGTGGCCACTGTGAATCGCAGCAGGGTTCGTTGCTTGAAGCGGCTGACACGGAATGTCTGCGGTGCTTTGAGTGACGGTGTGGTTGCCTGAGCTGAATTGGAATTGAATAACGTCTCCGACGTTGGCCTGGACGGCGTTGGGCACAAAGGTGTCTTGAGGACCGCCAACAACCACAGGGATCAATCGACTTTGCCGGCTATGAGAGGGCGCATTTCGTCTGACTGGTCCTTGTTTAGCTCGTGATTCACTTTGACCAATCGAGTCAGCATTAACTTACTTATGAAGGGTCGGTTCGTGCTGCCTGCTCTATGCAATTGAGCCGCGGCGACGGAGAGAAAAACCCAGAGGAGTCCTGCCCACATGACTGGTTTTCAGAGAAAGAAAAAAACGAAACAGAAAATAAAGATGATGAATATTGGCAAGAAGATTACACCAGCTCAGCTGTGAAAGGGAATGAAGAGAAGTAAACAATAAAAGACTAAAGTGCTCAGGAATGACTGAAATAGAAAGGAGTGTGTCAAACATCGGTCGAAAAAACATAAAAAGTGCAGTAGTGCTATATATGTGCGAGCTCGGCGGAACGAAAGTACCCACAGAGCGTTTGCCGGTGCTTCGTCTGAAGACGCAAGCTGCTATCGTGGTGGATCTTTATCAGCATTGTGTGACGACGTTGGAAACTCGTAGTGTCGCTGACTTTGCTCTAGCAGGTGGATGCGGTGCTGCAAAGAGCCACGCGGGAATCCTTGGCGTCACACCATACATAAAACGAGGCGCGTGCTGTTTAAGGTGTGGGGTGGGCTCAAGCTGTGTCCCCAGCGTGAAGGCTTCGTCCAGTCTACCTCCTGTCCTGGAATATATTAGCTGCAGGTGTGCGAAGGTGAGGCACGTAAAAGACGACGCAGGGCGATGTTCGTACACGTATTATATTGTGTCTAACGATCACAGTTGCCTACGACAAAGTTTGAACATGCAAGCCGCGCCAAACAAACAAAACACGTTCAAGTCGACCCTGGACAGCCTTGCAGATCCGGGATTCCGGCACTTGCCGCTGTTTGACGCGGCTCCCTGGGCTTGGCGGGACATTCGATGACGCTACAGGCTCTGTTTGCCCTGAAAAGCACGACGGGCATGTTTGAAGCGGTGGGTACGACAATGCGGCACAACCCGATCCAAGTCATGAGTCGCAGCGTGTCCGTTGCCATCGTTCCGACGGGTGCTCGTCTCCATGCCGTCCCAACAGCAATATTGATGGGATGGTGAGACAAAGTCTCGGCTTGCGCAGTCCAGAAGACACTCGTCACCCAGACAATCCAATCCGTCGAGTGTGCGGGTTGCTTACGCAATGCTGCTACAACTCAAGTTTCCGAGATGGCATCATTTTCCACTTTTTTCTTTCTTTTAACCAGCTGGACTGAACTTTCGGAAACATGACCCGTAAAATGCGAGTTGTGGTAAGATGTTTGTGGAGATGAGGGTCTATATTGGTGATTAATTGCTGGTCATTCTACCGCTAACATTCAAGCCCCTGCCTGGAGTAGCAAATGTGATGATTTCCCAAGGTACGAAAACTTTGTAGGGGGAAAAGCCCACGGCACTGCCACTCCTCGCGGACTTAGCGACCATGGCGACCAGGGAGACGGCGAGCACGGCGAGGACCAATTATAGCTGTTCATTAGCCCTTGCATCTCCACTGTTTCCCGGGTTTTCAGGTTGGCGAGAAAACAATTTGCAGGGGCCTGTCCCGAGATCTCCTTCAGGTATTCATCCTAGCCAATGAGAGTGCGGCAAAGCATTAACCTGTTCATTTCACATCGCAAAGCATTGCCTGTTGCCATCTATCATCCTCCAAAAAGAGGCAGACGCGGCGTTCGAGACCATGCCTCTCGATTTCCATGGCGCTGTCCTTACAATACCTTGCTTGACCAGGGGCCATGTTCAGAGGCTTTGGCTACCAGTATTTAAACAAGAGTATGATTCGCCGTCTTCGCAACAGCCTTGGGTACCAATCCGTGAACTCTTGAAAAATCCAATCCAACTACTATTTTTTCCCCCTCTATTGGCACTCTCCCATCTACCAAGCACCCACAATGTCCGGTCAACCAGGTACTGCAACTTGGATTCCACCCTTCCTTCTTGATGCTGACCTACCCTGTACCTGTAGTGCATCTCAGCTTGTACATCTACGCTCCCAACAGCGTAGCGCCTATTGTTTTCGCCGCTGCCTATGGCATTTCGGCTGGGTTTCATACTTGGCAGTGCTAGTATGAACTTCTGTGCCCAAATTTGTTGAGGAAGCTCGCTGACCATCTGAGGAGCCGACACCATGCGTTCAAGCTTATTGGATTTCACCCTCTATGCGCCTCCTTGTTCACAGCGGGCTACGGACTCCGAGCTTATGGGAGTAATGAGAATTACCTGTATAGCGACACAGACAGCACTCCACTGATCGTCTTCATTCTGAGCCAGGTCTTGATTTATATTTGCCCGTTAGTATTGACCATCGTCAAACGCTTCTTTTAGGAAGCCCCCATCTGAAGATGATCAACTCGCAGGCCTTTGCTGGAACTCGCAAACTACCACATTCTTGGCCGCCTATTTTATTACGTTCCCTACTGCTCCCCACTCGCACCTGGTAAAGTCCTCACAATATTCGGAGGTGTCATGGGAGTTGTGGAGCTACTCAACTCCCTGGGTGTGTCATTGTCGGCCAATCCAACTTCCGAGCCCTCGCAGCAACAAATTGGTGCAGGGCTGACCATCGCGGCAATCAGCATCCAACTCTTTGTCATCATCATATTCGTATTTCTAGCCGTTCTCTTCCATCAAAGATGTCGGAGGGCCCAAGTAGAGACGAAAACTGTCGCGACCATTTTATTCACATTGTATGCCAGCATGGCGCTGATCTTCATACGTTGCACTTATCGTCTCGTGGAACATACACAACATACTCACAGAGACCTTGGCGATTTTGAAACACTGCAGGGTCTGAGCCCGTTACTCCGATATGAGAGTTTCTTTTATATCTTTGAAACGACTCTCATGCTTATTAATTCCGTTGCATGGAACATCGGCAATCCCGCAGGCCTGTTGCCCAAAGACTATCACTTTTACCTCGCGCCGAACGGCTCCGTCGTCGAGGGCGAAAAGGTCGTGGACAACCGATCATTCATTGCCAAGGCCATTCATATCTTGACCTTTGGTATTCTTTACCAAAGAACAAGACAATCGGAAGAGCTGATCCGGCTCCGTAGCCGGATCACCGTTTCAGCCTCCTCTAGTTGAGACCTTTGGGCGATACCGCGCCATAACCTATACCTAGGCTCGCTTCTGATGTTGGATGTTGAGAGGGCCTTTCTCCCAACCAAGGTAGATACGCTGCTTGCGATGCCAGTCCTGCTGGTTTGGCAGGAGCGTGTATTCGAAGCGGAAGAGCACCCGAGCAACAATTAGACGCATCTCGGCATAAGCCAGGTTCTGGCCGATGCAGTCCCGGGTACCGAAGCTGAAAGGTTTGAAAGCGTCTCGGTTGTCCTTGCTAAATGTTTCTTCATACAAGGGGTGAGGAGGCTGGAGCCAGCGTTGCGGGCTGAACGAGTCTGGGTCGGCGAAGTGCGCTGGGTCACAGAAGGTAGCCCAGGGAAAGACTGAAATTCGGGTCTGTAATGTGTTAGTGCGGTCAAGAAACAGTGGATTTGAGAAGACCTACTCCTTCGGGGATCCATTCGCCCTGAACATAGTCTCCAGGAGACAGGCGTGGGGTTGTCTCGACAGCAGGGGATAGACTCGCAGAATCTCATTCAAGCATGCGCCAAGATACTCGAGCGGTGCGGTGGTGTGGAAATTGATATCGTGTTCGCTGGTGAATGTGGAACGAATCTCCTTGGTAAGGGTTTCCTGCACGGTGGGGTTCTGGGAGAGATAGAACCAGAGTCCTGACATAGCCGTGCCCGTCGTCTCACTGCCTCCAATGATAAGAATGGGGGTGTTTGCCAGGATCTCCTCTTCAGTCATTCCGGGCTCTCCGGATCGGGCCGGCTGCATCATGTAGCTTGCAAAGTCGTGGACGCCAGACTTGCCCTCAACACTCTGAGTCATGCGGGCAAGTGTTTTCTCGACAGCTGCCATACGGCCGTCGTCGCTCGCTTTGACCGTGCTTACTATGAAGAGGGGGACAAGAGGGCTATGGAGAGGGTAGTTGCCAGGGAACCTCATGAACTCGATCCCGCGCACAATTAGAAAAACGGACTGAACCCAAGGATAATAGGCATTATTGCCGAGGCTGTGGAAGAAATGGATAAAAGCCAAATCGCCGGTCATGTCGAGCATGGTGAACTTGATCCATTGGACAATATCGAGTGGTTTGCCGCCTTGGCTGTGCTCCTCCAGCCTATCTAGAAACAGCTGTACATATTTTGTACTAGTCACCTCTTGCTGCTTTATGGAGCTGTCGCTGAAGGCCGGGGCGAGTTGGCGACGCATGCGACGATGGTCCTGGCAAGCAGTTCCGAGGATGGGGATGGCATCTCCGGGGAAGAAGAAGCCGGCAGGTCTACCAAATACTTTCTTGGCGCTAGATTGGTGGACATAAATCTCCGGTCATGCAATGGGTCCTTCAATGGCCAGCTGGCCGGGAGAAAGGCGCACGATGGGGTCGTACTTCTTATGAAGCGCCGGCATATCCCTCACCCAAGCACCTCTGATGGGGCTCTTGCAAAGATACAGGAAGTAAAACCGGACAAATTCTTAGGCTCCTTGAATTTGGAGAGTGGATGGAACCAAATACGGTAGGTGGTGTGGCAGACACCATACGCCATTATCTATTGGCTATGGTCAACAGACATGTCTTTCAAGTCATCTCACTAATTGAATAATAACATACAGCCGTTCATAAAAGTCCAAGAAGGCCTTTAAGACTAGCACAGTAAACACTCGTCGCCAGAGCCTCCAGGTGAGCCCTAAGGCCTATTGACCGATCAAGGACGTGGCATTTTGGAATTGTTGCTCAAATCTATAGCTGTGTCTCCAAACAAGGATCTGGGTTTCAACGGAGGAGTCTCCTTATAAGTATTTATACATCTTCTTTCTACAAAAATGGGAAGATCCGATCCTAAAGGTATGTAGTGGCAGTGATGGCCAGTTTACCATTTGACAGGGATGATTGGTCTCTAGTGGAGGGATATGCAATGGCCCTTCGTATAACGACTGCGCCAAGTGAGACACCTTAACACTGCGGAAACGGTAGCTCCTGTACCAATGACGCGACCCGAGGCTAGAAGTACATTTATTACCCTGTTTGCAAACTTTTCTGAGGCATGTGGCCGTTGAAATAACACGTGGCTGACATTAGTGAAGCACGTCACTTATGCCAGGCAAGACAACCAGGTATGCGGTCCTTATGAGAGCTCTACATAGTGTCATTGTGAGGATAATCAACTATCACACATTCGAACGGTAACGAGGTGCCCAGATGATCAATGTGAGACCTTTCACGGTTTCCGGGGATCATTGATGCATTGGTATACTAAGGGGATTGTGATTTGTAATGGCGCAAAAAAGGCCTCTTCAGAGCGACACAGAGCTTCTGGGCTGCTATAAGGACATCCATTCGAGACTCTTCTGTTCGCCACCATCTGCTATCTCGACTTTAGTAAACCGAATCGAACTGCCGACTGTTCTCTTTCCTATAATATGACGTGGTCGTAAGATACCTGTATGATTCAACAGGACTCGACGTTGTGTCTTTCTACGACGTTAAAATATTTATGATGTCAATTTTTCCACTTCTCTCTTTTATGATTTCAGAGCGATACTGTCGGGTTTCGGCCAGCGCCTTCAGTGATCCTGTCCACTTGGTTTCTGCCTTTACATTAACCTCAATCTAGGATGTTTGCATATTTTTTGTGGAAAACTGGTGTCTTTCTCGCATCTTCTTCGTCGCATGGTCCGGCCCGTCTGTCGAGCATCATTGATCAGACGCGACAGCTGTTTCTTCTCGCAGATTCAAGTAAAACCTTCTCTCCAAAGAGGAGTCTTACAGTGACGGGGAGTGGTGCGCTAACAGGGGAGCCTTTGCAGCTGTCTCATATGCCAACTACCAGTAGGTGTCGAAATAGGTGGGGGTTCAGGATAAGAGTATTGATAGGGGCACCGTACGGATTGATAGGGGCACCGTTTTTTGATAGGGGCACCGCAGCAAGGGTGTTTTTTGATAGGGGCACCGTAACAAGNGATCGGCTGGGCAGCGGCGGGTGGACGGGGAACGCGTCGCAGGGAGGTTCAATTGCTACAGCAGATACTGATAACCAGCAGGCAGGTTCTATTGACAAGACGTAGCTCAAGGAGCTACGTTTAGGGGTTCTGTTGGTTTCCGTGTTTTATTGTATCTTATGTTAGTTGGCAGGATTGGTCTGCAGAAGGATAAGTGGGTCTTGCTATTACGGTTCGGCTAGGACAGTAGGTGGACGGGGAATGCATCGGCGGGCAGGTTCTATTGCTACGGTAGGCACTGGCAACTAGTAGGCAGGCTCTATTAACAAGACGTAGCTCCTTGAGCTACGATTAGGGGTTCTATTAGTTTCCGCGTTTTATTGCGTCTTGTGTTAGTCAGCGCGATCGGTCTGCAGAAGGATAAGTGGGTCTCGCGACCTCTCCGC
>LDEE01000013.1:8891-281074 GCA_001021365.1 Stachybotrys chartarum
TATAAGGAAGGACTAAAAGAGGGATAAGATAATCTAGCCCCTTAGTATAACTATATAGATAGGAAGGACTCTATAGGATCTAGCTAGAGGACTTACTAGCTATTAATATAACTTGGTTATTATAATCTACTTATATATTACTAGATATAACACTAGACTCCAGTATTGCTCAGTATAACGCCCTGATCGCCTGCTAATATAAAAGATGCCTACCCGGTATCCTTTAATAGTTAGAATCCGACCTAGCTATTATACTAAAGATATAGCTTAACTTTATCTAAGAGATATCTAAAAGCTATATAGGCTATCCTAGATAATTATATTTAATAAAGGCCCCTAGTTTATTATCTAATTCTAGAAATAACTAAATAGGTAATTCTTAACTAACTTATAACTATCTATAGCCTATTACCCTAAGATAAATAACCAGATAGAATAAATAAATACTTCCTTAGAGTAATACCTATAAGCTTATATATTCTACTTATAAGATAATTAGGCTAAGTAGCTGCCTTTAATTAAATTTATAGCTAACTCCTAGAAGTCTAAGATTACTAGCACCTCCCCCTTCTTTACTAACTATACCTTCTACCCCTAAATAGGATTTAAACCTACTATTATAATAAAGGCTAATCTATTAATTAAAGATATAAAATAGTTTATATAGAAGATAAATAATATCCTAGAATACCTAAGGGCTAAGATTACTACTACCTAAGCCTAGTATAAGGAATAGATAAACTAATATTACTACCCTACCTAGTAATATAAGCTAGAAGAGCTTATATAGCTGGATTCTTAGAATATTAAGACCCTATACCTATAGAAGAAGCTAGACTAGAAGAATATTAGCCTATTTAAGATCTTAAAGATGCTATTATTATATATATATTAACTAGAACTACCTGATTCTATAAGAATATATCTAGTCTTTTATATTAACCTTTTAAGACCTATGGCTAATAACTGCCTACTAGAATAGTACTAACCTTAACCCCCCCTAATTAAAGTAGAGGGAATAGAAGAATAGGAGGTTGAGGATATTATTGATTCCTATTAGGACTATTATAGCCGTGGAGGCCATGCCTGCCTGAAATACACCATTAAATGGACTAGATACCTGGACCTAATAGAGGTGCCCGCTGAGCATATTAAGAATGCCACCCAGGTTATCACCAACTTCCACTGCTGATACCTAGAGAAGCCTAGACCCTAGCTAATAAATATAGCTATCTTATAGGAGTTTGATTATAAAGGGGGGGGTACTATTATAGCTTGGACCACGGAGAGATCAGGAGATCCACTTATCTTTCTATAGATTAATAGGAGATTACAAGGACCCACTTATCTTTCTATAGATTAATAGGAGATTATAAGGATCCACTTATCTTTCTATAGACCAATAGGAGGTTATAAGGATCCACTTACCTTTCTATAGACTAATAGGAGATTATAAGGACCCACTTATCTTTATATAGACTGATCCTATTAATTAATATAAGATATAATAAAACATGGAAACCAATAGAACCCCTAAATATAGCTCCTTGAGCTACATCTTGTTAATAGAGCCTGCCCACTGGTTGTTAGTGCCTACTATAGTAATAGAGTCTGTCCGCCGATGCGTTCCCCGTCCACCCACTGCCCAGCCGAACCGTGACAGACTCAGCCTCATACTGCCCCATGGTGCCAAGCGTTTCAGCCTAGAAATAAGACCCCTCACTGCTGGCCTAAGGCATAACATTTTTTCCGAACGTCCTTGATGTAGAGGCGCTTGTATATAGTATGTCAAGGTTAAGACTGATACTGTGTGGGGTAGCATCATAAATTTCAACATTGTTGTAAAGAGGAAGCACGTTTTGCACAATACTGTACTTACATATTGAGTCAATGCACTGTTGAACATGCCTTGTCTTTTCTTAGTGGGATTCTTCCGTGCCTTGATTGGGCCTATTTCTGGACATAGGGCATANTCTTGTTAATAGAGCCTGCCCACTGGTTGTTAGTGCCTACTATAGTAATAGAGTCTGTCCGCCGATGCGTTCCCTGTCCACCCACTGCCCAGCCGAACCATGATACACTATATATTCTTATATTGCCACTGCCTCTTGGAATATGGAGCAGCGGATATTAGGTCATAAATGAGCCGGCGATTAAGATGCTTCTGCAGCGCAGGATCTCGGTGACTACGCGTAGTAAGAGGGGGGAATCACTTCTTTACCTAGCCCTCTTTGGGTTGGATCTGCCAACTTTCTGCCTCTCCCTATCTTAATCAACGAACCCTAACGAGAATAAAAAGATGCTATAGGCGTTGAACAATATAGGCCAGGAGATAGTGCCCTACTATACTACCGTTAGATACTAAGCTAAAATTATAGAATACCTAATCTTATAAGGGCTAGATGTTAATATATAGTGTTCTAATAGCTAGATCCCTCTTATATATGCCTTAGTGCTAATATCTAAGTAGCCTATAATAAGCGGAACTATAAGGATAATTAATATACTAGCTAAGTTAACTTAAGCTGCTTAGCCTTTACTCTCTTATAGCGCTGATCTAATGAAGCTATAGAGGAGGACTAGATAATACTATATGCACTTACTCTCCACTGCGATCTTGATTTGCATGGGTAGATAGCCGAACTTACTATAAAGCTTATCGCATAGGGTATTAACCTAATAGCGCTCGCTCCTCTGCTCATATATTAGCCCACGCCGAACCTTGTGTTTGATATATCTGCATCGCCTCCTTAGCTCAATATCCCCTGGAGTCATCGACTGCGCGAGACTATGATGAACACCTCGGCCCACCGCTTCCTCATCCAGCCAAGTCTAACAAGTCAAGCCTAACGCCTCTCCACTGGCCTGCGTAGCGAGGTGCTATTGGTCTTATGAAGGCTATTTTTGCCGCTGGCGTCGATACTGCCGTTGAGGACGCGAGTAGCTTGTCTTCTATGGACATGGTGCGAGATTCTAAGGTATTATCAGTACGGACTAAGGTAGCAGATACCATTCTTTACACACTAGCAGGTGATATAATCGGGATTTGAAGCTTTACGTATACAACATGGTAATAGGGGGCCGCGATAAAACAAAGAGGTACAGACTTCGATTCTCTACAGTATTTAGTTATGTACATTCTGAAGTGTTGAACTGGCTTTGAACAAGCTATAGGCTTGCAGGGTAAAATTATAGCTAAAGCTTTCTTTTATCTAATTTTAGGGCCGGTTTCTTTGCCACCTGAATTGGTAGTTAAAAGCTAGCTTTCACTACCCTGCTGCAACCGTTAGCAACAGGCTGCTAAAAGAGCACCTAATGTCACGGCCTGGTCACCCTGACAGCGCTATAAGGCTCTATAAGCAGCTATAGCACTACTATAATCGCCACAATAGCGATTATGGCCCAATCTTTTGCCCAGTGGCGTGACGGATAAGGTGCAACCGTTACACCTAACCCAACCGGTAGGCTGTTTCTCTCTCCAGCCTTTCAGGGCATGATCACGTGATGATGCGAAGCGCCTGCTTCGCCCACACACTCACAAAAAACAGGCGATGACGTTTAGGTTCAATAGAAGCAGGTCATCTCGTTCACGCAAAAACCGAAGTGGCTGCTTTGGCTATGTTGAAGGGTGACGAAGAGGGGGGTATTGTGAACAAGGAGGGATCTCTGTCACACATCTAGGTACCAGCTACGAATGTGGGATGCCTGAGGCACCTGGCCCACACAACGAACGAAGTCGAACTCTTCATCAGTTTGGAAATAACTTTGGATTGTCTATTGTAAGATTTTTTTCTCTCATTCTCAGCCTTTGAGACTAGTCATTATTTGACGTCGGATATTATCAATAGCAAGGAGAACAGGTCAAGGCTCGACTAGCCAGCGCATCAAGACTACGAGAAATTGCGAAGGGTTGGTTATCCACGAAGCTTTCTGCCGTCTGAACGTATATGGGATAATGAAAAGTTTCGCCGTGGCTTTCAATGAGTCTTTTGGTCGCAAGTGAATTCGCGCCATGGAATTTCAAGCAGTGCTGTGGCAGTCAGGGTTGTTGGATAATACATCCTCATGATATATCTCTCATCCTTTCCCCGGGATCAATCAACAAGCATCTGTAAAACGAGTAGGAGGACCAAGTATGACATTAAGGAGGAGATATACGCTGGAGTCCCAATATATCACTATAATAAATGATTAAAAAAGGACCCTTGGCTGATTCTGCTTTTAGGTCCTAAGTCTGAGGGCAAACTCTATCCACAGCCTGATTTGCGCAATCTATGCCACCGTGCTGCCAACATTGGCTGTCGTAGTAGTTGATGGTCAGAAAGACACTGTAGAAGCATTGCCCGAACACGGCGCTGTCTTCACACCGGTAGAGGCAGCGCGGGCAATACCTCACATAGCCACCTGCTTCGGACGCGCACCACTCGGCAGGCGTGCTTGGAGTAGCGGTCGGCGTGGCGCTCATCGTGCTGGTGACCAGGGTGGTCGTTGGCGACGGCGACTGCGGCGGGATGTCCCAGTTCTGCTCCACGCAGTACGAGTTGCCGACGACGAACTGGCAGCCTTCAGGCAAGCTGGGGTTCTATTATTGAAACTGTCAGTACTATCCTGTGGGTGCCGCCCATGAGGTTCGTCGTCTTACATAGGTGTAAAATTCCTCCAGAGTGAGCCATGGGTATTCATTGACCACTTCACAGGTATCGTTGGCTAAAGCAACGTGCCAATACGTGCAGTCCAAGATGGTATCAGGCGCAGCCGTGGTCGGAGGGTCGACGGTATACTGCGCTACGCCGAAGCCCAAAAAGGCGGCAAGAGTGGCGATACAAATGGGTCTCATGGTTGCGGCAACTGCTGTTCCGTTCGAATGCAAAAGGGGGCGCGAATGTCGAGTACCAGCAGCTTTTCTTGCGAGTCTGTTTTGGGAGATGTGAGTTAATGGTTTGGTGAAGAAGCCCACTGGAATGTTCAGCCTCGAATTTGTATTTAGGTCCAGACGCCTTTATATACTTTTTCTTTTCGATTCACGATAGTGGCTAGGCTGAATAAGGACCCAGGTTAACCCTGCTGCCAAGGCTTTCGTGCCACTAGCGGATACGAGATCCTGCGTGCGCACACATGCGAATTTTGCGGGGGTATAAATCAGGCAACCGTCTCGCTTATGCAACAATCCTATTTTAGCCGCCAAGTATGCCTTGAGTCATGCCGTGCCCGGCGTGCCATAAGAGGCCATTACGTTCTCAAGTGGAAATACTCTCGCCCAGCGTTGTGGATATTATATTGGTAGGGGCTAGTGAGTCGTAGGGTTGTTCCTTTGTTATTTTGCTACCTTGTTACTTTGTTTCTCTTCCTCTTGTGTTCATATGTAGAAGCACGGGTCCTGTTCCAACCAGACCAGGGACAGAAACCGGCAGCACTTGCTTAGATCGCAAAATATTAGCATATATTGCGCGGGTAAGAATGCGGTATACTTGCTTGAAGGCTCGCCAAGTCAAATGAGAAAGGAACTTTAAGAGAGACCAGAAGCCAAGTCAACAGAAAAGGTAGTTCAAGCACCCCCCTGAGAATAAAGACAAGCAATGAGGTATAACAGACTCTGGAATGAAAAGCCCCGAGCTACCCCACGGCAGATATCCAAATCATCATGACGATGCATCTTATTGTTGAAAACTAACGCTCCGTGGTGTCAGAATGAAAAAGAATAGCTGAAAGAATAGTTGAGACTACATATCACAAGAGGAGGTATGACAAGTGGGGACTGAGACATCATGAGATTCTGCGACGTGTGGCACATGATATTCGGTGGTGATCTGCCGTGTACTGAGATGCGTAACGAGTCTCTGGACGGAAGTGTCTGCTTTGCCCCGGGGTAATAGGCGCCTATACAACAAAAGCCATAGAGTAAGCTACCAGTACCAGTCCTGCATTCAGCCAGAGCTGGGTACGTCAATGAATCCCAAGCCTTATCGATGTCCTGATTGGCGATTCTTGCTGCACCATTCATTTCTTTCCAGTCGTGGCGATTCAATACACCGGAATAGAACTTCTTTTTAGTCTTAGGATGAATCTGTTATCTTGGATCTCAAAGGTTGGGACTAATAATGATGTATGGCCAAATAGCAAATAGTTTCCGTGATTTCCTGTTTTCTATGCCCTTTAGGATAAGTAGCATTGACTTGAGGAATAATAATGAAATTCTACAACAGCATGAGCAAGGTGTCATGTTAGTCTTGTCATACTTACCCAATAAGTTTATGATGATAGACTCACCTTAACCCTTTAGACACGATTTTCTGCTCCCATATCTCTTATCTCCCATCACTTCTCGAGTTTACGCCACCTTCCTCCTACATTGCAAGCACTCAAACCCCACCTTTTCGAGCGTAACGTTGCATCCTTGGCTCGCTTCGGTGGCTCTATAAAAACGTTCAAGGGTCTCAATCCATGTGATCGCTGATCCCCCACCCCATTCTGCCGATACAATCTCTGTCGAATATAGTGTAAAAATTAGAGGCACACTTGAGGATGAAAAGCGCTCTCACTTACGTGTTTGGCTTTGTGGCCGCTACACAGGCACAGGATTCATGGTGTGGGAAAGCTTACGCCGCTGGGTAGGTTAATATTGGGGCGCGGCCTCATTGCTGTATCACAAGATGGAGACGCAATGCTGATATTGTTCTTCTCACTGTCTAGGGCGCCCGAGATCATTCCAGGCGGCTGGTTATATCCTCCAGATATATCATCAACGCCTCTCCTTGACGTTCGGGTTTCCCCGCGCCACAGCATCTACGTGAGCGGTGAGGTCGTAGGCCAATTCATTGTCGACGCAGGGCTATCGTCCTACCGCGGCGCACCGCAGGAGGGCACTCCTCCAGGATCAAGTGAAAGTCAGTCCAAGCGCGATGGCGAGAGTGTGTCCGGAGCCACTCTTGAATACACCATAAAAATCAACTGCAAAACTGTCGCGACTGGCACTATCGCGGCCAATACAACAAATAATCTAGTTGAAGTCCAGTTTGACGGAGTTGCGCCTCAACTTGACGCGTATCCGGTGAAACTGACTGCTACTGCCCCTGACGGAACGACGTACAGGGCATCCACCTCGCTTTTCTACCTACCTGACAAGACGACCGGGAGCGTGGTCAAGGTCGACTACCTGTACGGCTCCCTACTTTATCGCAATTCTTTCACCAATGGCAGCTTTTCCTACGTCTTCCCATATGGATTCTACGGCAATTATGACGGCTACTTCAGAGAAAACGACAATATTGTTGCCTACTCTAACCGTGGCTTCAACGGGCTTCACCCCGTCACCTCTTTCGTTGACTCCGACATGACGAGCCAGATCAACACCATGGACGCGGAGAACTTGTTGTGGCAATACGATATGCGTCACTCGTACAGGAACCTTACATCTGTGGCTGAGCAGGTCCCCTTGGTCAAGGATCATCCATCGCTTCTGACGTGGTACACTGCAGATGAGCCAGACGGATGGGAAGACCCGCTCAATAGCACGAAGTTGGCGTACGACCTGCTGGCCGAGATGGACAAGTACCATCCCGTGGCCTTGGTGTTGAACTGCCAAAACTATTACTTTCGCGACTACAGCTCGGGTGCAGACATCGTCATGGAGGACGCGTACCCAATTGGAATAAACGCTACCTGGTCATTCCATGGCACCCCGTGCAATCTGACGTATGGCGACTGCGGGTGCGACAATTGTGAGGGTTCGCTGGTTGACGTTCCGGACCGGGTGGATGCATTCCACGCATATCAGTCGTGGATAGGTGGCGGCGTAGCTTCCAGGAAACCGATCTGGGCAGTTCCTCAGTCTTTCAGCGACGAAACGTACTGGAGGAGAGCCCCGACCCCCGAGGAGGTATGGGCCATGGATATCCTCAGTTTCAACCATGGCGCCAAGGGGAGATTCGCCTGGATCTATCCAGCGCCGGAAACAATCAATGATGCAGCGTCCATGATGGCACAGATCGTAACCGTGTCTCCAGTCATGGATTTTTTGACCCAAGCAAACCCCGTGCTTTTGGGAGATACATCCCAGAACAGCCCAGTCGATGCAGCATACTGGAAACTGGGAGACAGAGCCATGGTTGGGGTAGCAAATCCGTACAATTCGACATTGTTGTCGGTAGAAATTGCCCTGCCACTCGACGGATGGGAAGCTGTGGGAACACCATGGGGTGATGTGACCTGGCACATAAACGGGGACAAGTTGGTTGCCGAGGGATTATTCCCTGCCTTTGGCACAAGTCTGATATTGTTGCAGTAAATGCTAGGCAATCCAATTCTAAGTTGCAAATATGTGTTGGAGAGAAGAGCAGTTTGCAATATTAAGGAGTTTCCTGTCCTTTCTGTGACTTGCTATTTCAACATCTGACTTCCTGCAATCTCGACTCTGACTTCGAAACAACTAACTGCTCTTTCGTAACGGGTTTAGGTTCAGTCTATTTCTTTTTTTCCTCGTCCTCGTCCTCGTCCTCCTCATTTGCTTTCGTCTGCGATGAGGTGGCCACGCCGTATACCATTGCATACAAAGACCCCATCAAAGAAGATCTCACTCCTACGATGAAGACAGAATGGGCAACAAACACCCGTTCCTCGGTTTCTATCATACACTCGTGCTTAGTATTATAAATAACAGCTTCTGCCTTGTCTCGACCGTACAGAGCTTCGCCCAGTTATTTGAGCATTATTACCTTGGTAATACGTCCTTCTAGCCTTTCGGAGCTATGCTTCTAAGAATTGGTATTTCCAAAACCTCGAAGTTATATATGTAATCGGCATTGAACTTATCGCTGAGGTAAATTAGGAGCTTATTCTATGGGGGCTTAAATATATGTTCTGGGATTAATACATCCTATCACAACTCGAACCGCGTAGGGTTCGGAGGGACCTATCACGGTTGGGCTCTAGCGGTGTGACGGCAAAAATGAATCCGCGTCAGAAAACGGTTCCATGGTCTAGGGTAATCCGTAGAGAGAGCGAATTAAGCATAAAAGCGGCTTTTGCTTCCACAGCTAGATCAAGCATTATCAATTCCACAGACATCGCGATCATAACTGCCTTTTCCTCGACGATTAGGCTATTATTTGACATTCCTTGCGTTCAGTCTATCAAGATCAAATGGTCTATCTATTTTATTTCCTTTTATCGGCCCAGATGCCGCTGCCCAAGGCCACTGGCGCTGAGGTGCACTCTTTCCTTGGTCTGTTTGGGCTGGGTCTGTCTTTGTCAAGGAACCGTTTCTTTCTCTTACATTGGGAACGTGAACAGAACCGGAAAACATAGCACTTTAAACACAATACTGCGGTAGCAACGCAGTGTGGCCCACAGGCTCGCTCGGTAGGTGCCATCACATAAGCCTTTCTCATTATCAGCCTCTGTATCTATATACGTGCATCAACATCAAAATACGCCGATACTACATTGTGCTACCTTCTTCTCTTCATCCGGTGCTACATGGCCTCTTCTTTGACCTCCATCAACCTCAAAACCTCCTCCGTAGATCTGCCTCCTGCGCCCTACTCTGACAAATTCAACATCCTGAGAGACAACGCCCATAACTTCTTCTCGCCCTCCGGATTGAAGGCGTGTGGTGCAACACCGACCGCCAGTGTGCCACCCTCGGGGATCGGGCCAGCTTCCTGGCAATCCTCCAGATAGACACCACCCTTGCCTTCCCATTCCTTACCAAATGCAGCCGTCATGGTCGTGGCAGCGCCCTGAGCCGGACTCTTGCCAAACTTCCTCGAAGGCTCATGCAAAGCCCACTGCTCCTTCGTTTCCGAAGGAATGTAGCGCTGTAGATCTGTGGCAATACCGCCAGGCATCAACGAGAGGCCGTGCAGACCCTTGGAACCGTATCGGCGCTCGATCTCGTTCGTCATCCAGATACAAGCTGTCTTGGCATTGCCGTATGCCTTCCACGGCTCGTACTCACCATCAAGGTTGATGTTGTCGAGGACAACGGAGCTCATATGATGGCCAGAGGAAGCGACGTTGACAACGCGGGATTGGAATTCGGGCGTGGAACTGGATAAAAGCGTCTGCTCGAGTAGCTTGTAGAGAAGGAAGTGGCCGAGATAGTTGACTGCAAGCTGCGACTCGAAGCCATCCGCTGTCTTCGTTTCTGGGCATGCCATGACCCCCGCATTGTTGACCAGGACATTGAGCTGGGTCGACTTAGACAGGAAGCTCTTGACTGCGGTGCGAACGCTTTCCATAGAGCCAACATCCAGCTCAAGCAGCTCTACACGGCCGGGTTCCAGGATCTCTTTCAGCGCTCGCTCTCCCTTTTCCAAGTCACGAACGCCCAAATACACTTTGCCACCAGTCGCGGCGAGCGCACGACCAGTTTCAATGCCAATTCCTCCAGAAGACCCGGTGAGGAGAAAGACCTGAGAATGGTCAATTTCAGTTCTGGTTTTCAGCAGCAGCGTTGGTTACCTTGTCCTTCATGGCACCGATCCGGTCGTTGTCCTTGAGAATGTCCAGAGCTGTAGGTCTAGCGTCTCCTGGCCCATCCTGCTCCAAGAAGGCCTGAGTGTACTTGCCGCTCTTGCCATGGTGATTACTGATGAGCGGATTGGCCATAGTGATGATCGTGATGATAGTGGATAGCTGGTAGAATGGTAGATTGACTTGACAAGTAGGTGCTGGGGACCAGGGGTAGGCCTGGCAGAGCTTTATATAGAGGGTGGGGAAGTTGGTTGGTTACCCGTTGGTACAGGTGTGTGGGTGGGTCCCACACGCAACGCAGCTAGCTACCTTAACGGAGATAACAGCTGGTCTCTATGTTTGTTGCGGGGGCGAGGCCCACCTACACCAACGGGTAGCTAGGGAGGGTCAATGCATTTTAACCCAATTGGGTACACGCCCGACTCCAAGCCAAATACATAAATTTAGTATCAAGTCGTTGGGCGGCTACCTAACTAGGCCAAGCCATAGTAGTGGGCTGCGATATTAAGCTTGAATTTTATTATCTGATAATTATCATCATTATTAATTGGATTAAATGAATATTTATTCAATCAATATTTCAAAACTTTAGATTTATATTATATAGGCGTCACTAATATTCATCGAAAAGCGCCTTGCAATAATTGAGGACCGACAATTCAACCCAGACAGTATCCTAAAAGAAGGGAGCTGAAGGTGATGTAGTCCTTTTCCGGAACAGGATAGCCGAATCGAATCGCCCAAAACAATCGGAAGAAGCCAGAGTCGGGCAAGCGGGGAAACAGGAACAACGCCTCGGCTGTTGATTGGGCTGACTTGGTGACGCATAGGAGTCAAACTTTCGAGTTTGAAATCACTGAGTAAGGTGGCATAATGCTGATTGCAGTGCATGGATGGTTAATGCGCCCACTACTATTCAGCTCAGTATTCTGCGTAAACAGAGCTTCGGACTTTCCTGCGCACTGATTGTGCACCGCCTTAGAGTGTGGGAGTGTCAAGATCTGCAGCTATTTGAGTATTGACTATGATTAAAAGCGCCAGTATGACGTTTGAATCATATTGCTGAGGGCCAATGCAAGTATATATCCAAGGAGTTGCCGATGCACTTCGCAAAACACCTGCCCGGAAAGAGCGCAAGCATTTACATCACCAGCTCCACGAGTCGAGATGTCACCGTTGGTGGCTGTGGCGCGTAGGTTGTGCTAGTACCTACCATGTTCAGTGAGCCGCTCACACAATTTCTGAGGCATCTTGTCTAGGACTAATTTCTGTAACGCTCGTTATACTTCTACCTATCAATCCTCGCTGAGTCTATGCATTATGCATTTAGTTGTAGCGACGCGTGGTCTTACTCCACTGCTCATTGCCGCTCATCTGGTACTCTAAGCCCTTCATATACGCCTTAGCAGCTTCAGAGCAGCCATCGGGAGATGTGGTTTTCTCTGCCACAATCTTCTCATGCACAACCTCCCACTCCCGAGTCATAGACCAAAGCACACGCTTCGTCGCGGGTATACCAAGCTTGGTCTCCTCCGCCAGAACCTTCACAGCTGAACAAAGGAAGGCTCCTTCCGCGTGTCCAGTGCGAGATGCCTCCTCCTCCTTGTCATAACTGTAAATGTCGTTGACTACAGAAAGTTGCTTGGCACAGTTGGCTTCAAGTTCTTTCATACCCTGAAGCTCATCCGCACTGAGTCTAAGTCCCATCGAGAATCTCATCAGAGCGGAAAGCAACCTAGCCGAACAGTCAGCATCACGAGCTTGAATCCTGAACGAGAACTTACGCCTTGCCTACGTCCTTCTCACGGTACTCGAGATAATGTCCCAATTCTTGGATGGTCAAACGCGCTCGATCGGTCTGCGCGCGCATAAACACAAAGGTCGGCTCAAGAACTTCGTCGGCCAGCTCCTTATCACAGGCGCGCATGCTTTCCCAGAGGTCGTAGAGAATAAACTCCTCTGGTTTAGTTCGGTCTGGGAGCACGTCTCCACGCGAAATGGGGATCAATCTGTTGTTGTAGGCTTCTCCATCCGCGAAAGACATGTGCTCAAGAACATCTAAACTCGTCAGTACAGGCGACATTAGCCCGAGTTCTATTGCCCTCACCATCGATGAGAAAGAGCACGGTCAGCAGTCGGCAGGCGAAGTGGATGCGATCGTCCAGTGCGAGAGGGAAGTAAAGACAAGTGACCTCTGAGAACTTGGCATCTAGAAAGGTGCGAACAGCCTTGAAGCTTGGGAAGTTCCAGTTCTCCAGGAAATATCCGTCGACTTCGTCCTGTACCTCCTTCAGTCGCGGATGGCAAAGGTACGACCACTCGGTAGGAGGCGGAGTGACCAGCGTGTCGTTCTTGAGCTCGATTGTCTCTTCAACCGGAGGGCTGTTGCTGGAATGCCCAAATAGTTGGGTCGGAAAAGAAACGGTCTCTGTTAAGGTAGACATGTTGGGCGTATGGTAGCCCTACTGGGTTCGAATGTATGATAAATCTCACCGAGTTTGAAGGGTTATACTCACGTATAATAACCTTTACGAAGCATTATTTAATGACTATAAACAGCATATCGTCGGAAAATGCCAAAGTTCCGAAACTCGTCTAGTCTATCAGATCTGGTGTTCAGTCTGAGTTAACGCCCGGCCAATAACCTATCGTCGGAAAATGCCAGAGTACAGAAGCTCGTCCAGTCTGTCACGTTCTGTCTAAGTTAGCGCCCGGTCAATCACCTGCTGTTTCGACGTGTTACTTTGGGGACCGCATGCGTTTGCGGATCCAACCCGGGAATTCCCTAAATAGGCGAATTTCCGGCGCCGGGGAGAGGGTCCTCACAGGGATAGAGTACTGGTGGAAATGTCGGCTGTATTTGGACATGGGGGCCTGCCGGCCAAGCTTCCCTAGATCCCGTGTTGCACTTTCCCACAGAGGCTTGGAAAATGTCAGCTTACAGCCATCTGGGGTGTGTGAATTCTAGTACTTTATCCCTGCTTTCGCCACAGTCGTTCTACTTGATCTTCAGCTGGTCTTTAGTTAGACCATAAGTAGATGTACGAGATCTGCATCAACGTAGTCTTCTACCTTTGCCGTACAACCCGCGTATCGTGATAAATACAGGGATTAGAATACTCCTTTGATAATTTCAACCCCGGAGGGCTGTAGATTAGCGTAGGTCTGCAATCTGTTTGAATGACTGGGGGTCGAGATCAGCCGCTTCCTACCTCATGCAAGTCGACTTCGCCGCAGCCTAATGCTCGTGACGAGAACACTAGTAGTACGCCACGCAGTGCAACTGCAGCTGACAATGCGATACCCGGGAAGAAGGGAGTGATTCGGCAGGTACATAAAGATGCTTGCCTGGCATCTGCGTAGCACCCTCTTGCTTGACATCGTTGGCTCCATTTCCATTCCAGTCTCGTTTCAAACAGTCATGATGCTTCATCTTTCGGCTCTCTCAGCCCTTTCTCTGTCTCTTCACTTTAGCCAGGGGCTTGCGGCCAGCGTCTTGAGCCCCTGCGCTAATGCATGCATTGAGCTCGCACAAACCTACCCTAACAACACCATTCTCCCAGGATCTTCTGCCTTCGTCGAAGTTGTGATCGGTAATGATCTCATCTGTCTTATGCATGTCAAGCGCTCTACGCGGAAAGGAGGTTAACACTGATGGTGTAGAGCCCTGGTCTCAGACTTGTCAAACAACGCCCTCGTGTGCTTTTGCTCCAGCTTCGGCCGAGGAAGTAGCTGGTGGCCTGGCTATCCTTCGCAGAGCAAACAAGACCTTTGCTGTTCGCACGCAAGGGCATATGCCTGTCCCTGGAGCTGCCGACATCAACAATGGCGTGCTCATGACTACTACCAGTCTGAATAGCGTGCAGTACGCAGACGACTCCAAATCTGTTATCCAGATTGGCGCAGGAAACTCTTGGCAGAACGTTTACGAAGTACTTGCTCAAGATAGTCTTGCCGTTACTGGTGGACGCTTTGGACCAGTCGGAGTGTCTGGCCTTCTGCTTGGTGGTGGTATCTCGTATTTCAGCAGCGGTATGTTAATGATCGGTCATTCCCATCAAGACTTGAACTAATTGAGCAAGACCACGGTTGGTCAGCGAACAATGTCGTCAATTACGAGATTGTGCTCGCCAACGGTACCCTATGCGAGGCCAATGCGCAACAGAACTCGGACCTGTTCTGGGCCTTGAAGGGCGGTGCTTTCAACTTTGGTATTGTTACACGTTTCGATCTAACAACCTTTTCGGTCCCGTACATGTGGGGTGGTAGTGCCTTTTACAACGCCTCGGCCGTGGATCCCGTGGTCCACGCATATGCAAGCTTCGCTGTTGCGTCCGGTGGTTCCAGCGATCCAGCAGCTCACTCAGATCCCTCGATCCTGTACAACGCGACCTCTGGAGAGGTATCGGTCTATAGTATCTTAATGTACAGAGGCAATGACCCAGCACCTGCTGCTCTCAAGAACTTCACCGACATACCCTCTACATTCCAGGACTTTCGTGTTGAAGAGACAATTTTGGGCCATGTAAATGACACGAATCCCGCGAACTTTGAAGTTGGAGATCGGAGACAGCTTTTCGCAGCCACTTCTTTGGTTTCTTGCGCTGAGTCTGTGTACCTGATCAATCAAACTTGGTTCGACATGATCGCAGCAAACCCGCACATCAGGAATACCACGGATCTCGTTATCACCAATACCTATACAGTTCTCACCCCTAGTATGATCAGAGCCTCACAAGCCTCTGGCGATCCGATAGGGCTCTACGATCCACTTGGCAACGGAATTCTGCGTAAGCATCTCGCCACTGTATCTACAATCACCCGGCTCATGAACTAACTTCTTTACTAGCTGTTACGTACGGCGGTAACTGGGTCGATGCCAAGGACGACGAAGTAATTTTTCAGTTCTTCCAAGACATGATCGATGAACTCGACAACAGGGCGAAGCAGGCGGGCCTTTACTATGATCTTATTTACCTGAACGATGCAGCACCGACCCAGACCGGAGACATCTTTCAGAAGTATTCGAACGGAACAGCCTTGCCGAAACTGCGAGAGATTGCTCAGCGCTATGATCCAGACCAGGTGTTCCAAACTTTGACTCCTGGCGGCTTCAAACTCATCAACAGTCCAGCATAAAAGCTTCGGGACGGGCTCTGCAGGGCTAGCTCTGCCGCTAAGTTTGGCGACTCGTCGAGATACACAGTTAGCGTAGAATGTGGTTACTTTCTTTCATGTTTGTATACCTACCTAATGCTATAGAGAATATACATATTTGGCTCACAGCCACTTTTAGGCCTATTACTCCACTTACCCCCAAGTTCGATATTTAGATTGACTCGGGAACACTAGCTGGCTGTACCATTGTGAGGCGGCTGACGTTTTAATTTTTTGTTTGTTTTATCTAGCGAGGCATAAATATAAGAACTCGCCAAGCTTTTCAAAGAAACATAATGTGGAGGAGCGAGGTAAGTTTTTTTGTTGCCTCCTCAACTGCTTTACTAAATTAGATAACTTGCATAAAGCTGCTTATTCAACCACTTGGACAGGTACTTCGATACGTGGATAGGGACAAAGCTCATGTATCTATTCTGCAAGTTCTGATGGCTGCACTTGATTGCGGGCGAGCTTCCGACTCAAGGACCTCGACCCCTACCTGAAGTCTGCTGTAGCTTGCTGCTTTTTGGTCAAGTCAGCGTTCCGCCAGCCAAACCAGATCGGCCGCAGGTCAGCCAACTTCTCCTCCAATTCTGTATAGTCTTCTCCCAACGTTAAGATTGTGCGACCATTCCATTTGCCTTCTAGATCCAGCACATTCTCTTTGCCGTAAGTCTCAACCAGCCGTGGCTGACGGGCCACAGCGGAATACACCACTGCCAGGCCCACCATGTGAGCAGAACTGACGGGCAGTCCGGCTGCCATGAGCGGCCCAGCAATATCCATGGGTAGCAGCTTCGTGATAGTCGCCGCCGGCGCAACTGCATTGATTGAGATATCGAATCGGGGGAGCGTCGAACGCAGGGAACGAACGAGACCGACCACGCCCGACTTGATAGCACTGTACACCGGCAAGTTCTGTTCGGGCGCGTATCCAGTTGCACTCGCCGTGATTACAATTGAACCACCCTTCCCTTGCTTTCGCATGTAGCTGACCGCCAGTTTGGTAAACATGACTGTACCTTTAAAATTGACGTCTACTACCGCGAATCCCGGCTCCTTCAGCTCGCCCTGCTCATCAAAAGTATCCTCAAAGTATGGCTGTTCTTCGGAGACGCCAGCGTTGGCCACAGCAAGGTCGACATGGCCTGCTTGGGCAAAAGCAGCTTTGAGTTCTGCCCAAGATGTGATATCGGCCTTGATGAAAGTCGAATTTTCAGGGGCTTCGCCAGCGTCGGGAGGGTTACGGTCAAGCAGGAAGGTCTTGGTTCCAGCTTTAGCAAATATCTTTGCAGCGGCAAGCCCAATGCCGGAGGCTCCGCCGCTAATGACAACGACTTTGCCGTCGAGCCGGGGGATGTCTTCTTCTTTGATGCTGAGAGAGGTCATAGTAGCTCTTGGTGAAATTGAACTGAGGCGTGGTGACGTGATGATACCTTGACTTATTCAAGTCGAGCAACAATGCTATAGATGTTGGCTGCCATTGGGAAATCATGCCGTTATTCCTTGACTTTCATGAGTACTGTGGTGGATTCGCCAACTCGGAATTTGCCCGGATAGGTAAAAAACCCGAACAACAAAAACGGGATACGGCACAGCCAGCTATTAGGCCATTTTGGTGTGCCTCCCCATACCAGTTTGAGAGACAATCCGAGCACCCTGCATTTGTGAAGTCTAATGCAGGGAGAAAAAAGGTGTTGGTGCTATATGCGAGTTAGGTGCATCTAGGTAATACAGGACTTAGATGAAATAGAAAGCTAATAAATTTAAACGCAACGTTCCCTATAACGTTACTATCCTCGTAACAAGACTTAACCAACACGCCCCCTCCTTTCGCTCACCCGTCACGTGATGGTGTGAGTCAGTGAGCGCCATCTTGGACGCTATTTATATTGGAAGTCTTGGAAGTACCTAATAGCCACGGCTACATTGGCTTTGTTTCATTACTCAGAAGATCCTGCTTGCTTCTATACTACCGCAAGATTTGACCTGTTTGGCAAGATTGGCACCTTAATTTGAACCCCTGAGTTTGCTGGACAAGATGTATGAGCTACAACAACATCGAGAGTTTAGTGCGTTGGATGAAATGCTTCCAGCATTTTATTACTGCTACTTGCTTTGCTTTCCTGTTAGCACAGATAGCAACGCGGGCATCTCTGAGCTCCTGCAAACGTCCTTATCCTCACTGGCGGCAGAGCGCCCATACCTGACTGGTACAATCCGAAGGGATATGGAAAGCAGCGTGCGCAAAGGCCATCTCATCCTCGACATACCAAACCCCTTCGAAGACCTTCGTATCGTATTCAACGATCTCACAGGCCCGGATTCCCAGTGGACGGAGACATATCAAGACTTAGAAGACGCTGGCATGCCGCCGCACAAGCTGGATGCAACCTTCTTAGCACCCCTGACAGCCGGTATCGGGGAGACACGGAAAGTCATGTCGGTGCAAGCCAACTTTATTCACGGCGGGCTGCTCCTTTCCTTTTGCTTCCACCACAATTTCGTGGACGCATATGGAGCTGGACGCATTATCGCGAGATTTTCAGAGCACTGCAATGGGACTGTTGATCTCAAAAATAGGGCTGCCCTAGCGATGGACGGTACCGGTTCGAGAGGCATAGCAGACGTCCTCGATGTTGAATTTTTGAAAAAGCAGTACAAATTCGAGGACCTGGAAAGCGACCCGAACCTTTGGCGACTCAATTGCCTCGAGTTCAGGGGTGTTAATGATTTTCGCTGGCCCGACTTTATCCCTTCTCTACTCCCAGTGCGGAAGCCACCAGTCATCTCGAGTATGTTCTCGTTCACTTCATACGCTCTGGCAGAAATCAAAGCCATGGCACGACCGAGGGAAAGCGGAGCGTGGGTGTCGACAAATGATGCCTTGGTGGCGTTTCTGTGGCGGCATATCATGCGAGCTCGCTTTCCATCATCTATAACCGAAGGCGAGCCTTCAGAGCACAAGTCAAACGTAGTGGTGGCACTCGATGGTAGAAAGAACCTTTTGATATCACCAACCTATATCGGCAACGTTCTTTTCCATTGCTTCACGGAGCTGCCAATCAATATGGTTGGAAGTCAGAGCACGCATCTTGGCGAGATTGCGATCAAGGTCAGACAAACGATCACCGCGGCCCGAAACAAAACTTTGCTGAAAGCTGTCGTCGGGCTGGCTGCCACTCATCCAGACTGTCAAGCAATCAAGTACGCCAACGACAATCTGGGGCCTGATCTATACGTTACCTCTTGGATTGATCTGCCGTTCTATAAGCTTGAATGGGGTCCACTTGGTAAGACCGAGTTCTTCCGCATTCCAGATCGGCAGTTTGAAAGTCTCTGTTGTATCTTGCCGCCAAAGGAAGGGGTTGTCCAATTGATTACATCAATGGAGGAACATCACAGCAAGCGGCTATGTAGTGATGCAGAGTTTACTAGATTTGCAACCATTAGATAGCCAATCCACATTATGGTATCAGATTCAATGCTTCCCTTTGTAAGTAGGTCATTGGCTTGTCAATAGATTGACGCATCTGTTCACGCAGGAATCCACCACAATTAGCCATTGAGCTGGATATGTTCCCAAGTTTATTGACCTTCCTATGCTTTGAGTATGCTGCTACCATTGGCCAAGTGAAATCTGACAGGCAGGGTAGGCTTATCCCACATGACATGGACCTTGCTTTGTCCTTCCCAATCCAAAGACTGATCCATCAACTCCATGTCATATTTCCAGCAAAGTTTCGAAAGGATCAAGTTTAGCTCCATAATTGCAAAACTGGATAGGGTGTCAGTCCCTTTGTCTCAACAAGTACAGAAAGCTGTGCCACTTACTTTCTGCCCAGGCATCCTCGAGGACCCAAGCTGAAAGGCTGAGATGCTTCCTTCATATCGGCCGACTTCTCATTCAGCCATCTGCTTGGATCGAATTTCATCGGGTCTTCAAAGATTTGGGGATTGTGCGTCACGGTCCATGCACTAGTATAGATCTCGGTCTAGGTTGTGCCTATTAGCATTGCTATGCTCGTTATTGAGAAGAAACGATTGAGCACGTACACCTTGAGGTATCCATTCGCCATCGACGTCGAAACCGGGTGATAGCCTCGGAAATCCCTGTGAGCCAGGGGGGTAGATTCTGAGCCCCTCGTGGATGACGGCTTGTAGATATGGTAGCTGCTGTGCAGAGGTCGCATTGATTGACTCATAGGTAGGGAACCGGTTTCTGATTTCTTCACGCATAGTTTTGTATACCTCCGGGGTCTTGAGTAAGTAGTACACTGTAGCTGCCAGGAAAGTTGCAACGGTTTCGCCTCCAGCAATGATGAGAGTAGATGCATGAGCTGTCATCTCCTCGCGATCAACTTCGCCGGACTCAACTTTCGAAACCAGATTGGACATGAAGTCTTTGCGACCATTCTTGTTGGCCATGCGCTCGGCGACTTTGTCTCTGGTGAATTGAGAATGCTTATTTCGTACAGCAGTCAGGACAGGCGCCAAGAACCTTGCCACTGTGAGTGCAAATGGCAGGCGCCGCAGGTTGTCCGCAACGGTGACAAAATAAAGATGATTGAGAATCATTTCCTGCCAGTAGTGGGGCTCACCTCGAACGATGCACTCGAAAGATTGCCCAAAAGCCATCTCTCCGAGTATGTCAAAGGCTACCATTTCTGTCCATTTAGTCATGTTCAGACCTTTTGTCTCGGAACCACCATCGTCGCCAAGGCGCGTGATGAAAGCATCAACGGTCTGAGAGACGAGGGCTTCCTGCTCCAAAAGGGCTTTGGTGGAAAATGCAGCTGAGAGGAATGACTTCATCTGCCGGTGCTTCTCTGGAACTCTCTCACTTCCGATGCAGAGCGAGTTGAACCCCGACCCGTACATGTCGTAGAATTCACTTTTTGTTGGCTGCATGCCCCCTGGCCTGTGGCCGTATATTGACTTCCATGAAGACACAGAGGCAAATGAGAGCTCGTTTGGAGAGACTCTGAAAACGGGGCCTTTTTGGAAAGGTCAGCAGTTGCTTACGTCGAGTCACGGATGAGCTTGCCGTATTTCTGGTGCCCAGCCTCTATGGATCGGTGAATTCTGCCTTGCAAGGTCCTTTGCATTCGCCATAGCTGGTTGCATCAGTGGGAGGAATGGATTGAGTAGAGCAATGACGTACCAAGGTAGACCTAGCCAATAGTGGTCCCGGAAATCTGGCCAGGGGATGGAACCAGAGATTAAAGACTATAAGGCTGAAAAAATAGCAGAGGGTCTAGCCATGTGTTAGCAAGATAAAGCGCTTGGTATGGTATGAAAGGATCCAAGTGGATGGCCGTTGGCTACTGCCAAGGTGCTTACTGCTGCAGAGACGACGAATGGGAGCACCCATATGCTTTCTGGGGGCAGATTGTAGACCGACAAGAGATCAGACATCGGAGAAACAGCCATGTTGGAGCAGGAAAATTTGCTTGTAGACTACAGCGAATAGAGCCACAGAACACTTGAAGTTGCACAAGTATGCTGCGATAAGAACTCACATCTAGGACCTACGTAGTTCGAGATGACTCTTCTCAGAAAGTCGTGTCGCCGCCTATAAACGATGACGACTTTGCATGTTCGGACCAATGCTGTTTTGGGTCGCACATTTGCCATTAAGGTCTATGTGCATCTTCTCGCATCTTTGCCCGTTGCGCCATGGAACCAATTCGGCTATGTGCACCCGGGGGTGATGTGAGCACAAATACGCGGGGGAAGCGGGCCGCGTGTATCCATGCTTAGCGCGGCGGCCAATGGATAGATGGAGGGGCATAGCCCCGTGGGGGGACTACTGGCCGGACAAATGGAAAGCGACGAGCCAGCCCTTTAAAATGCTTCGATAAGCCAGCGTTACATGAGCCTGCATTGCATGAAACATAATATTACCATCTTTCAATCCACCTCGCGCTGAGAAAACAGCCCGAGACGCCACAGTGAATCTAGCCCTGTGGCCAACCAATCATGAAGCCCGTCGGCACTAATTTTTTAGGTTTTGTAACCTGTCGGCTAATTCCCATGGCTCACATATCGCCGATCCTGATGCGTCTGGAGACGAGATCTTCGATTACGTCGCGTGCCGCACTCATAACTGCCAAATTAGGGCTAGTCTGAACTTTAAGATGGCGTCAAAGGTACTTTGTAATATTAATCGTCGTTGCCGATTAGGCTCCTACTGTTCTGTGCCGCTGCATGCGAATTTTCTGTGTGGTAAAACATGCTCGAATCTCCCATGCTGTTTCAATTTCAAGTCCTTGGTACTTGTCATAATAAAGTTCGAGGCAAGCGCTCGGATCTCTACTAATCCACAGCGCTCTGAGATCTGTCATCTGACATCACTTGGCTCTACCGGGCCAGAATGTTTGGAACCCTCCGGATCGGATCCGACAAGAACTCGGTGGAATTCACCGAGCATGCCAAAGGGGAGGCTGCAAGCCGATTAGGTGGATACGTCTTCTCACATTCGGCTTGTGAACGCTGCCGTTTGAAAAAGGTAAAACCTTCTCGTGCTGGCTTCGGTCTTCGGAGCGCACACTAATATAACTCCCCTGGCTAGCTACGCTGCAATAAACACAAGTCTGGCTGCGATCGCTGCACAAGCCAGGCGCTGAAATGCTCTTACCAAACAGTAGCCGAGACCGACGGCTCCCGGCAGAAGTCCAAAGCACATTCCCAAGCCAACTTCTCCAACGCCAGCGGCACAGCTGGCACCAGCGACGCTGCGAGTCCTCAGGACAATGATGGCGTCGATCGGGACATCGGCGAGTGGGAAATGGCCGTGACCGATCCGACCGGCAGTGCAGTGAACACCACCTCCCAATTCTCTCGAGATCTGGATCAGGCCAACCAAGGCGAGCACTCGAACCTCGACGACTTGCCTCAGGGACTTAATTTCGGCGTTGAGCTTGACTATTCCGAAAACGAACTGAGCGGTCTTTTCAGCAACATCGCCGATCTCCAGCCAGACGATATGCAAGCCACCGTTTTCATGGGTACCGCGGATCAAGCTCTCCTCGATGCCGAGGCCTTTGACTCGATGACGGAAACGGCAAATTCTATGCTGGACGACATGGGCGACATCGCGGCGTCTCAGCCTGCATCCGCCGATGCCCAGTCGTCCTTCATGGCTTTTGATCATGCACTCACCCCACCGTCTTCGTCGTCACGCCAAAACTCCGACGCCTCGACTAGTGATGATTTTGTCACAGCAAGTTTCGGCCAAGCCAGGTCGCGGCCGGACCCATCAAGTTGCCAGTGTCAAAAATCCATCCTACGCGTCCTTGCAGAGATTGAGTCCAAGATTTTATCCGCCAGTCCCAGCAACATGTACACTGTGTTGTCATATCAGCGTCGGACAACCACAGCAGGCAACGACATTCTGACGTCTCGCATCTGCAACTGCAGAATAAAATTCTTCGGACTTCTTGGCATCATCAGCGAGAAGACCACCATCCTCTGCGAGGCAATTATCACCGCATTCGTGTGCCGCGTCAAGGTGCAGAATGACTCTATTGATTTTGGTGAGTCCGATTTCCCCGACAAGGGTCTTGATCGCAACAGCGCAATGCGATTGGGCGAGTTTCAAGTTCAGACTCTGCAGGAATTTACAGTCGTATCAGCTGCCGTGATCAAGTTGCAGTTGAAGTATTCAGTGACCTTCGTCTCTCGCACTCGTGAGCTTGCGATATCAATGAATCGTCTTGCAGAAGCTCAGGGCCTTAGGAAACTTGAAAGCAGGCTGAAGGAGCTCATCATCAAGATGCAACGAATGGCCTTGGACATAGAATCTGATTGTTGCGATGTGTGAGGCACCTGGGGCCGCTGCAGGAGCCTGGGGGGATTGCAGACTACAGTGGACATGACCTGAGTACCTGCCCTTTATTTTGTTGTTGTATTGTTTAACGCCAGTTCCATCCCTTTGGGATATGAGATACCTGCCCATTATGGGGCTTACCTGAGATACCTGCCCATTATGGGGCCTACCTGAGATACCTGCCCATTATGGGGCTTAGACACCTTAGTCAGTTGATATTTGCAGTCAATTCTATCAGCTATTACGAGTATAGAGAGATCACTTGTCATGCTATCGGATACCAGCAGATACGAACGATGAGTGGAACTGGCGGACAACCGGGGTTTCCGGGATAACACGTATCCAGCGACTATGACAAGACTCCCTTAGTTATGTATCTGCGAGCCACCTTTCCGTATCTGGCATCCCCCCGACGTACCCACGACTGACACGATCCAGAAGGGCAAGTCCCGACATAAGGTAGCCCGATGCCTTTTATTTGTTTGATCGTCCTGTTGGGGCCTAGCAACGTGAAAGAGTAGCATGGAGCGCAACGCCAGGTAAAAGCAGTCGACGACGGCCAAAAGATTTCCTCAATTCAGAGCCCCTACCTAGCACTTCTTCGCATACCCGCAGTCATGGATGCACTTAAGGCCCCAGAGCTGCTTCTACTACCCCAGCTGTCAGTCTTGACACCCAGGACTGGTTTGTTGATTGGAGTGAGTATCCATCATTCCTCCCCCCGCAAGGCATTTTCTAAAGCAAGAATACAGCTTGCTCTCGCCATCACCGCATATCGCTACTATATACACATACAACATCCGCTGTACAAGTTCCCAGGACCCCGATCGGCCGCATGGAGTAACGTGCTACACTGTTACTATTACATCCAAGGTCGACAACCGTTCAAGTTGCTAGAGCTACACAACCAATATGGAAGTGTTGTTCGGACGGCTCCGAACGATCTCTCCTTTAACACGGCACGTGCATTTCGAGATATTTACAACTTCCGGCCCGGCCATGAGACTTTCATCAAGAGCGACTGGTATGATGGGGGCGTCTTTGCAGACAAAGCTCACTCGATCGTGAGCGAGCGTGATCCTGGCACGCATGGGCATATGCGGAAGTATCTCAGCCACGCCTTTTCGGACAAATCGTTGAAAGCACAAGAACCACTTATCGATGAAGTTGTAAACGAGTTTGTTTCTCAGATTGGCGTGCATGGTTCGAAAAAGGACGGCATCGATATTGTTGGCTGGTTTAATTTAGCCACTTTTGACATCATTGGCTCTTTGGCATTTGGAGAGTCTTTCGGGGGTGTCAAGTCAGGTCAGTACTCCAGACCTCGTACATCACACCTGTACTTATCATTCGCATAGGTGAGGTTCATCCTTGGATTTCGCGAATCATCACGGCCATCGGGCAGAGCGCTTTGGCAGATGCCTTCAAACGGTTTCCAACATTCGCAACCGCATTCAAGTGGTTATTCCCGAAGGCAATTGAGAAGATGCTCGAAGACACGGCAAGCCATGAGAACTACACCATCTCACTGATCGATAAGTATGCCTCCGAAACTTCACGGAGCCATTTGCGGTACTCTAACACCTTGTTAGGAGGCTGGGCACTCCATCTACTCGTCCAGATTTCTTAACGCGCATGCTGGAAAACAGACCAGAAGATTTGACAGATGTCCAGATCGCAGCCCATGCGTCCGACTTTGTCATTGCTGGCAGCGAGACGACGGCGACAACATTGAGCTGCATCGTATACTATCTGACCAAGAACCCATCAGTCTATCAGAAAGCCACGCAGGAAATCCGAGACAGGTTCGAAAGATTCGAGGACATCAACTCGACAGCAGCTCTGCAACTCAAATATCTTCATGCGTTGGCTCTTGAGGCGATGCGAATTTATCCGCCTCTGCCGCTGGCTTTACCGCGAGTTGTTCCCAAAGGCGGAGATACCATCGACGGTCACTTCGTTGCAGAAGGGGTAAGTCCAGATACATATCCACTCGGCTTGAACCTTTCCTAATCCAAAACAGACAATCGTTTCGGTAAACCCTGTAGCAGCTTGTCTATCTGCACAGAACTTTGATGCGCCACTGGAGTTCAGACCTGAGCGGTGGCTCAAAAGTGATTTGGTCGATGATCACGAGGCCTCCCAGCCTTTCTCTATGGGTCCTCGAGCATGCCTCGGAAGGAATTTGGCATGGATCGAGTTGAGTCTGTTGCTCTCGAAAATTCTTTGGGTCTACGATATCGAGCTTCTAAATAAAGAAGTCGATTGGTTAAGAGATTCCAGGATGGCGATGCTATGGAAGAAGCCAAAGCTAATGATCAAAACTACTCGCAGGCAAGTTCCCGTATAGATAGATTAAATTTGAAAGATTCATCTTAAAGATCTCTTATCACTATTTTATTGATTATTTTCCATTAGCCCGACCAGCTTATAGGAGCGAAGCGTCCTAGAAGCGCTGGTCGGTTCAGGGTCGTGGAGTCACGTGTTCTGCATTTCCTGGAACCAACTCAAGTTTCGTCCCAGTACGGGAACCTGGCGAATGTCTACTTTGGGCTACGTGAACAGTTGCTCACAGTAAGAGAACTTGAAACTCACCTTAGATTTATACCGCACCTAGAGCTTGCTTATCTCTCTTCAGTAAGAAACTCGTAGACAGCGCCACAGCGCAATCGTCTTCACAGAACCATGGCACTCGAGCACGGTGCCGTCTTCAGACCCGAAATTCCCGCCCCACTCACTCGACGCGATAATTTGCTCTCTCTGTTCTATGGTTGTCTCTGCACAGCTCTTATCGTCTACATACAAACATTATTGCCCGGAAAAGTGCAGCCAGGATACTGCTCTAGTGTAGCTTCCTGTGCAGCCTATTGATTGAATATTGTGTAACAATGAGAGATCTTTGCGAAGAGACGTGTGGGTAGGCGAGGAGACCATGTTACATGAATATGGATATGCTAACCGAAATCCCAGTAGAACGTGTCGAGGGTCTGAAGCATGACAGAGCATTAACCTCTAAGTGCTAATAGTGGAATGTACCTAGCGAGCTTTGAGTCGACCTTCAAGAGAATGCGTCAGAGCAAGTCCATATGACTGAGGGGCTGTATTTTACTGAGCAAAGCTTGATGTCTGATCATATATACATGGCACCAGTTATATGAACAGGATTATAGTAGTCTAGATACAAGTCATCGAGATCGTCATTAAAGCATCTCTGTATCGCTATTTGACCAGGAACTGGAACAATTTCATCTGAGTCGAAGCCATACGGCCGTCTTTGTAGATCAGCCTCTCCTGCCCAATGATGCAGGCCCAATTCAGCCAGGCATACTCCGGACTATCAGTGTTGATGCGAAAGACCTGCCAGGCGTTGACCTCCCCCATCTCTGTCGAGCGCGCGTCGGCTGTTTGGCCTAGCATATTTAAGATGAGTTTGTTCCACTCGCATACACCGAAAGAGGTGATTCGGAACATGTGACTGTTGTTGAGACCCTTGGCGACGACGTTGACATTCAGCTCCGCAAGTTCATTGTTATGTATCAGCGGATAATCACCGCCACCTGGAAGGACCTCTGCCCTCAGACCTTCGGTTGCCTCCGAGTGAATGCCGAATCCGTCCGGTAATGGAAAGACGGTGGTAAAGTGTCCTGCCTTCGCGTCAGTCCCAAGTTCACCGATCAGCTGCTAGAATTTCGAGGGGCATTCCAGCAGGCCTGGCCGCGTGTTTTTCTTTTTCAACTTACCGCCAGTTATGGGGCAGAAAATGAAAGTTCCTCGTGGCGTCGCTCCGCCTGTGGTCGTTTCGCCCAGGTTGAACTGTATTTCGCCTATATGCACCAGACGCGGTAGGGTTTCGGGGTCCTTCGTACGAGATTCCATCCTTGGGGCAGTGCTCAAGCAAGCAACAATGAAACTGGGCGATCTTCGATTTGATACTCTACCCCCAGCTTTCACCTCTGCCGGCTGCATCTCCGAGTTAATAGGGCTCGGGCCGAACCGACCGATGCGCGGGGAATAGAACTACATAGAGCAAATTCCGACTTGGAGCTCATGCATATGATAAGGCTAGTAAGAATTAGGTCTGCTTAAGTTAGTGGGTTTTGGTGGGAAAGGGTGGCCGGAATGGGAGGGGGGGTGGCGGAAACCCTGGTCATCAACTTGGTCAACAAACTTCCCTTCCCTGATCAGGGCATGATCCGGACTACGTACACGGCTAGGCTAGGTCAGGACGAAAGAAATCCTGCTTGAACGCAACGCAGCCTGATGTGTTTAGTGTCCGTCCTGTCAGTAAGTACTTGGTACCAGAAGTGAATCCATCCACATCCCGCTATGACCCTTTGGGCTCCTGCGGCGCCAATCCGGAACTCTTCATCGGGCATGCTCAATCTGTCTAGCCTGGGTCGACGATCGAACACCTCAATCGGTCACCACCCAGCGTTCTTACCTTGGCGCAAATTCTCGCCATACTGAATCGTTAATTGCACAAAGGGCGGCCTATAGAGAGAATACCAGCCGTCAGCTTGCACGCTCGACTTGATCCATCCATCAGAGAGCTTCGCTTCCTTGTCTACTTTCCGCACTATGGACGCCTCAAAATTGCCTCCAGGCTCTATTGTGGGCACAGTTCTGTTACTCTTCGTACTTTACAAGCTTGTCAAATTGGCCTACTACGTGGGTCAAGCCAGGAAGACAGGTCTACCGTATACTATCGTGCCTGTACTTGAGACGGAGTTCCTTGCAAAGCTCTTGACTCCTTTGATTCGCCCCTTGTTCACACAAAGACTTTTACGAGGCGAGGGCTGGCCGCGATGGATTCGCTTTTCGATTCTCGACTGGGCTTGGGAAGAGAAACGCAGGGTTCACGAGGAGCTCGGCGATGTTTTCATTGTCGTATCGCCTGAGGGTCTCATATGCTACAGCGCGGACGCCGACATGAGCTGGGATGTCTTAAACAGGCGAAATGAGTTCCTCAAGCCAAGAGACAAATACGGTAAGCTCAACGCTATTCTCATTGAACATCGTTCACTAACTTCACATGCCAGAGGTGCTTGAGCCGTATGGCCCGAATGTTGCAACTACAGAGGGCAAAGCGTACAATTTCCACGTTCGCATTACTGCACCGCCATTTAACGATGGCAGCGGAGCCAACGATTTGGTCTGGAACGAAGCTTCCGACCAAGCACGCGCGCTCATGGAGTCCTGGTCCCAGGAAAACACAACTCGCGACCTTTCACTTGATATCAACCGACTGACTCTAGCAGTCATTTCCTACACAGGCTTCGGCAAAAGACTAGACTTCAAAGCCGAAGTTTCTGATCTTGTTACTAAAATTCCTCCGGGGTACAACATGAGCCTGCATCAGGCGTTACACCTGGTCACAACATTCATGGTCAAGATTCTTCTTATTCCCAAATGGATTATGAAGATGACATCAATGAAGGAGATTGCTGTCGCGCATAGTGAGCTCGAGAAGTATATGCGTGAGATGATCCGGACGGAGACAGCGAACCTCAGCAAAGACAGCGAATACCAATCTGCCGACGCGAAGGGGAACCTTCTCACATCCGTTCTGCGCGCTTCAGCCTTTGAGGCAAAGGCTGCCGGTCGATCGCAAGCTTTCAGCGAAGACGAGGTGCTCGGCAATCTTTTTCTGTACCTGCTCGCGGGTTATGAAACCACCGCAAACGCCATGACTTACGGCTTCATCACCTTAGCTCTCAGGCAGGACTTGCAGGACAGGCTTGTTGAGGAGGTAGACATGGCTTATGAAGAGGCAGCTGCCGAAGGACGCACGTCGCTCAATTACACGGATGACTTCGAGAAATTCCGGTACACATACGGCTTTATGTACGAAGTCTTCCGACTGTACCCTGGTGTTTGCATCATCACGAAAATGGTCCCAAAGGAAACCTCTATCACGGTCTACCCTCAGAACAAAGCCCCACGACAGCATATCCTGCCGGCCGAATGCCGCGTGTACCTCAATGTCAACGCTGTTCACTACCACGAACGGTACTGGCCTGATGCCTGGGCTCTCAAGCCTGAGAGATGGATGGGTACCATAGCGGTCACTCCAAATGAGCGCACTGACAAGAAGGTCGTTGCCTCGGACAAGTCGAGACAGGTCAGGGGAACGTTGATGACCTTTTCTGGCGGCGCTCGCGCTTGTCTCGGGAGGAAATTCACGCAGTCTGAGTACATCAGTGTTCTTGCGACGGTCTTGAGGGACTACCGCATTGTGCTCGGCGAAGGTATGGACGCGAAAGTAGTGAAGCAGGAGATCGATCATCTGGCAGCGGGTACGGTCACCTTGGCTCCGCTCAAGTACGTCAAGCTGGCGCTGAAGAAGCGGACAGACGTCAAGGCTGGCTAGATACCTCAGATAATGAATGAGTAATTCCTCTTATAACCTCATCAATATGCCTCTGTTCATACCCACCTAATTAGTTTTTAAGTACCTCTGTAGCCACTATCTTAATTAAAAAGAAAATAGGTAAACTAATTATTATATTGGCTTTTTCTAACCCTAAACATCCGGGCAGGCTACAGCTATAGCATAAAAAGATAATAATATTCTTATGATTAGTTTATTTATTATTAGTTATTGATTCATTTAGTGCCTTTCTATATTTTTCCTTTACTTTGCTCTTTGGTTCAGTTTTAGAAGATCCTTCTTCAGAGTGCAGTAGCAGGGGTGCGTTACGGCTCCGATAAACTTGTAACTTCGGAAAAACCCCTAATACGGGTGCAGCGCTAAATATAGCCAAGTCGCCTGTAGAGACCAACCCGGGGCGTAGCTTCTATAGGCAACCATGACAGAGCCGGCCCGTTAATTCCCATATGCTTCCGCTTCGACGCTGGCAGCCTTTCTTATAGGAGGTTCACGAGCCTCCAATGCTTGTATGACTTTTCTTCTGCTCTCGATCTTCACGCCCATGTTCACGAACACCTTGTCCGACGGCCATTCCACGATCTTGAGAACCACCTCAATATGCTATATGACCTCTCTCAGGTGCTTGCACCTAGCTATCAATTTTATGCGCTCGGAGCAGCGATCGCCTTATTCGCCGGCGCTTCCGCATATGCCCTGATTGCGCCTCGACGACGGCCAAAGTTCCACGCTCCACGGCTTTACGACGAGACTGGACCAATCGATTTCACAGCTTTGGATAAGACAATTAAGGAAGGATTTCGAAATGTGAGTGTGAACCTGCTGCGTCGCGAGAGCTGTATTGACGCTCTCCACAGTACAAAGGTAAATACTTCACCGTGAAGGAGGCCCACGGCGAGACTCTTGTCTTGCCGACTCAGTTCATGGAGGAACTGAAGGCTCTACCTGACAATATGCTCAATCAGGTTGACGACGTTGATGAGGTATGTCTGCAAGCGCGGTTGAGCAGTGCGGTAGCTGATAATGGTGCAGCGGTTCCTGTCCAAATACAGCTTGTTAACGACAACATCTGTGGGCGGAAGGGTCTCGGTTGTGACGCACAGTATCAACAACGAGCTCACAAAGAGTCTCGGTGAGCTAACCTACACTGTAGCGTCTTTGATGTGGCTAATGCTTTGTAGGTAACCTGATGGGCGATATACAAGAAGAAGTCGTGCACTGTGTCCAAGAATTGTTCCCACCTTGCGACGGTAAGACTACGAGCGGCTGGATTGGAAAACACAATTCACTAATTTTTTTTTTTCCCCACAGACTGGACCGAGCTTGACATTCAAAGTAAACTTGTCCAAGTCGTCGCATTAGTGTCCGGTCGGATTTTTGTTGGCCTTCCATTGAGCCGTAACCAGGAATACCTAGATTGCATCATCGGGTTCACACTAAACGTCTTCCTTGCCGTACCTGAAATCCGGGCATACCCGCCGCTACTTCGTTGGACCTCACGGTATCTCAATCCCAAAGTTCGAGCAGTGCACAAATCACTAGCTACCATGAAACGCTTGATGGCGCCCATGATCACGGACACAAAACAGCAGCTTGAGGAGGGAACCAGGCCTCATCATATGTGTGCATGGAACATCAAGAACAGCAATCAAAAAGAACGAGATAGCCTTGATATCCAGGCGCAGATGCAGCTAGCGGCGAGCATGGCAGCCATTCACACGACTTCAATGACAGTGACGAACGCAGTTTTCGACTTGGCCGCCCGACCCGAGTACCTGCAGCCTCTTCGTGATGAGCTCCAGGACATAAGAGCGACCGAGTCATCGTCATACCTCAGTAAAACGTCGATTCCAAAGTTGCGCAAGTTGGACTCGTTTCTCAAAGAGTCCCACCGCCTTAGTCCGTTATTATTGCTGAACGCGCGACGCAAAGTCCTTCAACCTATCACTCTTCACGACGGAACTGTGCTGCAACCAGGAACGCACATCGCTTTCCCTTTACACCAAATCTCGAACGATGAGGATTTATGGGAAAATCCAAGCCAGTTCGACGGATTCAGGTTTCAGAAGCTTAGGGACTTGCCGGGGAACGAGTCTAAGTACCAGTTTACGACGACTGGGGCGACCAACCTGGCATTTGGCTATGGTGTGCATGCTTGCCCAGGTCGTTTTTTCGCAGCAAATGAGATTAAGATGATACTTATACACTTGATCGAGAACTTTGACTTTAAGTTCAAAGGAGATATAGGGCGCCCTGGCAGCTTGTGGACACCGGGAGGTTTTTATCCCGATCCGAGTGTCCGAGTGCTCCTAAAAAGACGTCTGAAGGCCTAAGGGGGGTTTTGCAGAAGAGACGCAGATAGCTTAAGAGATCACCTATCACTTACTCTTCTACTCCGTAATTTATGATTAAAGGTGGGATAGCGGCTGGGCATAGGGCTAGATCAAGGTGGATTGGATTCTCTGAACTAGAAGTAGAGACAATAGAATTGCAGTAGTACCATAATCGAGACTATAGTATTTAATTGGAGAAAGAACGATAGTCAGCTGCAAGAACTGCGAGCCGACATCAAGCAGGTGACCAACAACTTACCGAAACGCTTTCGATTCACCCCCGACAACCTCATCTTGCACCGTGGACGACCGACTACTTTTATTTTGCTTCATCTCATACGTCACAATCTTTTTATCATACTCGGCAGGGCTATTATATAGATTTGTGGGCATGATGCGAGCAAGTTGAAGCTCATCAACAAAGCACGATAGGAAGGGTTATTGAAGAATGGCCTCAGGGCTATATTGAGCTCCTGATCCTGTGGGCGCTATTAGCAAAACTTAGCATGCCAGAAAGCTATACAGCTTTGAACGTGCAATAAATGTTCAACTAGGAAGCAATATTCATCGAGAGCAAGTACAAGTGGTCGCTTCTATTAATAAGTGTAAAGGATTAATATATACGAAAGACAGCTTACCCTGTAGCACCCAGAGGCTATATCGTAAAGTGCATATCCACCTAGGCAGTTCCTGGTCCTGGCCTAACCCTTCAAACCGCCCGTCAAACCAAACCCCATCACCTTGATCGAATCTACGAATCTGGACGTGAACACCGCCATTAATGTGACTACCTCTTCTACCGCAGCTCCGTCAGCTACACAGTCGACGCCGTGCCAGTTCGGCACGTCCCTCGCCCCGTGTTTCCACAGCCACACAACCGCATCCACGCTCCCCGCATTTGCCGCCGCCTGGAAGACGCTCTGCCCGTGGACGTTGTAGTCTTTGTAATGAGGAAGCTCAAAGCATAATAAAACCCACTTCATCACACGGACGTATCAGTAGTCGTATTAATGAATCGTCCAAGCAAGCTGGGAAACCGCATAGAAGATCAAGCATTTAAATCCTTAGGTTGTACAAGCTTGTTTCAGAACCACTTTGACTTTGAGACGCTTCATGGATGGAAGTTTATGGTTCAAGCCTTTGCTCTTATCGATATCAAAGTCGCCCCTGTCAAACCACAACCCAAAAGCCGAACAGAGTGCTTGCACCTTTGGCTTTGGCATGATCTGGTACAAAGAAACGTGGCCTGGCTATTCTGTAACCTCGCGCCTCTTCAATTTCTCCACACTGTCATATGTGCATTCACGGTAGACCCTGCGTTTGTGTTGGTTATTATACCATGTATATGTTTGTGGAAAGCCTCTCACCTTTGACTTCTTGCACAAGGTCCACTAGCTGCTTCCAGGTGACTTTGTCTCCAGCGATGTAGCCGACATGATCCCATCGTTTAAGATCGAGGCTAGCTGCAACGAATCTGCCGATATCCGAAGTGTGAGTGAAAGTCACGGGTGTGTTGCCATTTCCCGGTATCGCAGCCACATCGTTCTGGACATCGACGACCACCGTGATTCGATTCATGTAGGATTTGAAGTTTGGCATCCCATAGAAGTCCATGAAACAGCCCGTTGCGAAACACTGTCCACTCAAGATCTTTTGTAGTCTAAAGCGCCTCGAAAGCCTCGACTTTGGAGGAAGTGCTCGGAATCAAGCGACCTTCCCTACAAAAATGAATAAATCGAGTCAGCACTATCAGTACTAATCCGAGAAAATTTTCCAGCTTACTCTCTGCGGTAATCAAACCCAGAATCGCTGGAGATCATGCTTTGGTGCATTTGGACGCATCGGCAGCCTTGATCAATTTGGGTTCAGACGGGCCAGCAGTGAAGGGCATCATGTCCAGGGCAGAAACCACGGTGCGGATGTCATGATGTTCTAAGACACTGGTGAGTGAAGGAGTATTCGCATAATCGACCGCGATGGAAGGTGCACCAACCTCTGCTTCCTTGGCGGCATTGAGCTAAGAGACGATCAGAATCTCTTTTCTTTTTGAGTTGGGAACATTTGATTACTTCACGGGTGAGGATTTTTATAGTGTGCTTTCCTTGAGCGATGAATGCTTCGACAATGGCTCGACCGACACCACCCCTGCCGCCTGCAACCGCAACGACGACCATACTGAACGATTTAGCTTTGTTAGACGAATAATGGCGGACGAAAAGCGATTGTCGGCGACGAACAGAAAACAAGTAAATGTCCACGGATTATGGCAACTCTTATGCTTCTTCCACAGCCACTTTGGTCCTTTGCCTCGCCGAGTAGGTTGTGAATGGTTTACCACAAGGCAAGCAATAATTACAAATTATGCGGATTGACGGCCTCAAATCTCAAATGGCAAAACAACAGGTTATCCTATGCACCATCAACACATTTTGGTCGCAGATCTAGATTTGGGTCCAGGATATGCTTGCTCGCACGGAAGGACGGAAGCGTTTCCTACCAATAGGGGCAGGCGGAAACAATTTGCTTTCGTGAACCGACGAGAGATTACAAAAGACAAAGTGATGACCAGCAGCGCAAACAGAATGGCATGCCCATCAGTAGTAATTGTCTGCCTTACTGTTACTGTCTGGGTCGTCACATTGATTGTTCTAAGGCTCAATCTTGAAGCCATTGCACTCACTTTTCGAGAAGTGGAAGAGCTTTGACAGGGATCACTAATATTGTCCAAGATCCAGATTGTTTGTGACAACCTACCTCATTGGCGAATGTTTTCTCACATCTGCGTAGGCGTGTCAGCGATGTCGATCCCGCAAAATTCTATTGCACTGGCGAAAAACCTCAGTGTTCTTACTGTGCAGCTAAGAATCTCGACTGTGATTATGATGATTATGAATATATTCGGAGGCTGCGTGGGCCAGGGAGGAAGTAAGTGCAATTTCCACAAAATGAAGGCTTTATCCCAACCCCCCAACAACCAGAAGTCAACAGATTGAGAATCTTGAAAAGAAGCTTGATGCATTACAAGATCTCTTATTCTCCTCTACAGGGATTGAAGCGGGGAGAGAAGTCGATGACACCACGGTCAGCTCCAAAGATAACAACAGACAATTAATAACGCGTGCACCCGATGATACTCATCGCCAACCAAAGACAGTCACATCAATCTCTATGACAGCCTCGGTGATCGGAAGCTCATCTGCATCAACTAATGCATAGAAGTTGTTCTCGGACCGTATGGGTCATGGACCACTGGGTGCGAGCAGCCTACAAGATATTAAGATGGCTATAAGGAATTCTGGATCCGCCAGTGAAGTTTCCCGACTTTTGCCATCGTTCATGGTCAAAGGGTTGGTCGAAATTTCCTTTGACGAAGTGATGCAGGAGTATCCAATCTCCGAGAAACCCTCCTTCTTAAAATTACTCGACCACATCCTCGCAGCTGGTCCGACCAGCGCGAGGAATGATCCTGTAAAATGGGCAATCTTCGACTGCATGTTTGCGCTGTGCGTGCGAGCTAGCACGGTAACAGGATCCGACGAGTTCGTGTCGGAAATTGTAATAGGACTCTACAACAATGCCGAACGGGTGTTTTCAGACCTGGTTTTGAGACGACCAACCCTCGATGCTATACAGGCATTGCAATTGATAGCACTGTACAACCAAGGTGGCAGTTCGCAGTGCTTTGTAGGCATAATGTCCTGTGCATCTCGACGACTTCAGATGTTCTTGGGTAGCGGGGATGAATTCGGGTCACAGATCGGAGAAGGACATGAAAAGCAATTGGTCCTGGTTGTACGAGTCGGCTATGCGCTAGACGACCAGCTCTATGAATGTCACGGGTTGACCCGAATCTTAGATCCTTCTGTGTAACAGACAGGCTGAAATGAGATGTGTTGTTCACATTCCGAGAAACATTATTTACAGTCACTGTCCTGAAAAGTGATTCGTTACTCAATGTTGTCTGAGAAGTACCGACAGGTTAAAACGTCGGCCAATTCTAGATGAACCTGTGAGGCAAATGAGTTGAAGGATGTCACTGTTCTTCGTCAACTCTGTCCAGGTATTGTGTGTCCCGAATAGCTGTGAGGCCATGCCAAGCTCCGTCCGATAATCCAATCCTCCAACTTAGCCACTAGTGCGACGATGACGTTTCCATCAACTCGTTAATAGCAGGCAATGCCGGGGGGTGCAAGGCATGGATGGACATGGAGGATTGAACAAACGATCCTCTGGGCCATTGTGGAGTTGGTAGAAAAGGAACGTTTCTTGAGCCGCCATGGCAGTAAATCAGCACGCTAACAACATTGACTTAAACCCGGCTTCGTGGCTTGACTCCTTATGGAAGGTACCTAACGTCGGTTTGCAGCAAAAAGGCAGCAGCTCTCTGTACGCCAAGAGTAACAGGGACAAAACCCACACCACGTAGCCTCTTGCAAGCATCCCTCGTCATACGTTGTACAAGGGTTGGAGGTGGCTGGGGTCTTGGCTACACCTTTGCAGTGATAAGTGGAGGGACCTTTTGATCCAGGGCCCATTTCCCCGCTTCCACCAAGCAGGTATATATATCGCCTGCCGTTTTGCATCGTCAAGGCGCTGAAGCTTGTCATACGGAGAGCAAGAGCTTTTGCAGTATTCAAACATCGTCAATATGGTCGCCTGTCTTCGTGTGTTGCTCTCCTTCGCCGTTGCGGTGGGGGTCGCTGCCCAGACCATCCCTGCCGCTGAGCTAGTCAGCAGCAGGGTCCATATCGTCCCAGGACCTCTGCGCGTCACCGAGCTCACCTTCAGAGTGCCCTTGGACTACGATGATCCGGAGGGCGAGAAAATCACTCTTTTCGGTCGCTCCGTCACCAACTACGAGGTCCCTATTGTGCCATCCGAAGAGGAGGACGAGGGTTCTGACTTGCCATGGATGGTGTACCTCGAGGGAGGCCCGGGTTTTGGCAACCGAGAGCCCCAGGACCACCCTCTCACCAGCACTGCCCTGGAGCGTGGCTACCAGGTCCTCTATCTGGATCACCGCGGCACTGGCTGGAGCACCCCCGTATCAACCAACATGCTGAACCAACTCGACGGCGGCGAAGATGCTCAGGTCGAGTACCTTCGTCTCATGCGCCAAGACAACACAGTTCGCGATTGCGAGTCCGTCCGAAAACTTTTGACGGAGGGCCTTTCAGAGAACCAGGCAAAGTGGTCCATCTTTGGTCAATCTTATGGTGGCTTCGTCAGTATTAGCTACCTCTCCCTGCATCCTGAAGGTCTGCGGGAGGTCTTCCTCACCGGAGGCTTAGCCCCTGTCGGAAGGTCAGCGCAGGAGGTCTACGAGTCTTTGTACCCGCGGGTTGTGAGGCGCAACGAGGCCTACTACAGGAAGTTCCCCGAGGATATCCGAAATGTCCGTCAGATCGCCAGCCACATTGAGAGCCAGGGCGGTAGCGTCGACCTCCCGGCCGGCGGCTATCTCACCGTTCCACGCCTTATGACCATCGGCATCGACTTTGGCGGTGCTGGCGGTTTCGACTACGTTCACAGGACAATTCTAAATCTCAAAACGTCCTTGGACCAGTTCGGCTTCCTCACCCGAGCCTCTCTCGCCCCCATGGAGACCTTTACCACTTTCGACACCAACATCATCTACGCAATCCTGCACGAGGCTATTTACACCGATGGACCTGGCGATGTTTCTAACTGGGCCTCTGATAGAGTTGCCAGAGACCTTGGCATTTTCTCCTGGCTGTCTCCGAATAGCACGATCTCGCCGAATTCCACTGAGCCTTTGCTCTTCGCTGGCGAGAACATCTTCCCCTTCTTCTTTGACACATACCCAGAACTCATTCCTCTGAAGAATGTTGCAAACAGGCTTGCTGTCGTGGACGACTGGTCATACATCTACAACCAGACCCAGTTGGCGAGGAACGAGGTCCCCGTGTACGCTGCTTCGTACATTGACGACTTGTACGTCGACTACGAGTATGCAAAGGACACCGCAGAGCTTATTCGCGGGGTCAGGACATGGGAGACCAACGCATATTACCACTCAGGCCTGAGGACCAACACGGCCGAGGTCCTGGCAGCGCTGTGGAATCTCAGGAACAACGTGATGGATTAAGGAGTGAGAATGATTTTGAGCGAGTTGAAAACGCAGACTTGATAGGCGTACTGTAGCTAGAATAATACAACAATCTGTCGCAAGTATTGCTCGGCGCATCGAGTCCGTTGCCTATCGCGTACACATCAAAAGTTCTCTCAGTGCTCACCGTACTTTCACACCCAAGCATGTCTCTGTGGGTACCAAAGATAAGGCCTGATTGCTAAGCTCGGCGTTCCACCTTGTATGGCATCACACATGTTCGCATGGCTTACAATGACGGGGCCTAACGAGAGACTATTGTTCGCAAGCACTCAGTCAAGCAAAGTAAGCATGGGGTACCCAGCCTTTCGGGAATCGAGCTTGTTTCCGACATCTCGGAACACCACTCTACTAGAACACTAACCGGCTTTGTTGCTGCATTCTCAATGCCAAGGATAACTATTTCTTGGCTGCCCCATTTTTACAGGTTTCCCCAACCTCTCGCAGCTGTTGATAGATAAACCTACACCTTCTCCGCAGGAGCCTTATCCAACATCAACCCCTTAAGTGGACAAGGATCCTTCTACGTCATATGCCAATAGACTTGCTTGACGATTATACATTTAAACCAGAAGGAGAAACGTCAAGATAGCAAGGCCTACGAGGACATACAGAAAGGCCTCTTCTTGACCATCTGTGTCCGAGTGTCGGGCCCTTGGCTAGATATTGACTCGGGTTACCTGTATGTCCTTCCCACAACCTTCAACTGTGACGAAATGCTATAGCACCATTACGTAACTTTCGGGTAGGCTTGAATATATCTTATCAGACCATTATGTGGGTGTGCTCCTCATGAGAAAGATGTTTAGATTGCTTCCTGTACAATGAATGATCACAAACTCAATATGGAGTCTTGATCAATAGCTATGTAGCCGATACCGGCAACTCAGCGTATATAAATGTTCTTTCATGCCGTGTATTTTCTATTGTCTCTAATCAGTGTCTTCAAGGATATAAGCGAAAATGAAGATCACCACTGTTCTCTTCGCACTAGCTGTTGAGGTGGCCGCGACCTACCCTCCATTACTGTTAAACCTGAAGCATTACGTATAAGGAGGGGCATTACAACATTGCGAAAGTCGAATAGATAGAATAAGCCTCGTTTGTGGAGTCCAAAGGTCATATTACCATATTATTCTCAAATAGAACGAGTGCAAGTGGTTCCTGGAGCCAGTTGAGGGGACACAAAATAATTACAATCACCGTTCAACAGTTCCCCTTAAATGGCTCCAGAATAAGGGAGGCCACAAGAGGAATAAGAAGAATTCAATCAACGGTTCAACAGGTACCTGTGTGGAGTAGAGGCACAGGTACCCGTGGATCAATAGATTCCCCGTGCCTTATAATAGCTTACAAGATACCTCTACTTGTAGCGCCCAGTCTCATGATTCCAAAGTTCGTTGCCTGAATACTGATACTCCAGGCTGTGGAAGAATGACTCTAGGTTCTGGGAAGGGTACAGTCTCAGAGTTTCGGCGACGAGGCCGTGGTGGTGAATCTCCCATTCTCGGCACATTGTCCACAGAATGCGCTTCGCCGACTCGGTCCCCACTTTGGCGAGCGCGGCCACCATCGGCACGGCCGATACAATAACACCACCCTCTTGTTTGCCCTCAGCTTGAACACGCAGCTCCTTCTCATAGCTGTAAATATCATTGAAGCATAGAAGATTCTTAGCAAAATTCGAGACGACTGGCTGCGCAAGCTGCAGCTCCGTGTCTGTCATGTGAAGACCCATGGAGAAGGTCATGATGGCACACACCAAACTGTGACAGTTAGCAAATGATGGGGTAGATGTTCAAATGACTTACGCTGTACCGATGTCCTTCTCTCGGAACTCAAAATAGTGGTCGAGGCTACCCGGGCTCAGTCTAGTCTTGTCGACTTGAGCTCGCATGAACAGAAAGCATGGATCCTCAACCGTACGTGTCAGCTTCTCATCATGACCGCGCATGTCCTCCCACAAGTCCCACATCATCCATTCGGCAGGAATAGTCCGGTCGGGTTGCTTCAGGCCCCTGGCAATCAGAATCAGATTCTCGTTGTAAGCCTCGGCATCTTCCAGCGACATGTAGTCGATCTCATCTAACCGTTATGAGGCGTTAGTGGTCGTCCATCACCTGTACTGGAATGACGAACCGTCAGTTAGGAATAGCAGTGTGATGATGCGGCACGCGAAGCTGATCCGATCATCAAGCGCCAAAGGACAGTTGAGACAGGCGAAGCGAGAAAAGCCTGCGCTGATAAACTTTTTGCGGCTTTTCTGATCGGGGAAGTTCCAATGCTTCAGGAAATAATCGTCTGTTTCCTTGGCAATTTGGGGATATGACGGATGGCATAATGTCCTGAAGATCGAGGGCTTCAGAGCCGCCATGGACTCGTAGTCGTTATTCTGAGCTCTCATCCTCGCGTTGACGGGCGTGTTGAATACTTCAGGTGCGGCGTGTCTTATCTCGATTTGTTGCATTTTATTGCAAGAACTGGACTGTAAAGGTGGACTATTTCTACCAATCTGCCATCGTCTCGCTTGCCTAGTCCTGTGCATTTCTTTTCACTTTCATATTTTCCCAAATCCAGTTATATTCACACAGCAGCATGAATATAGCCCTGATATGGAAATATTAGAAATCGCCTTTATTTGCACTTTTATTGCACGTATCGGACTTTTGCCATTTAGGGGGCTGCGGCACATTGGCATGCTTACGGGGATTCTGCTGATCTGGGAATCACCTCTCCTTTGGTAAATGCCTATTTTAGACGCGATACAGTCTAGTCGAATTATTGAATCCGTCGAAAACATCCATCTTGGGTTCTTTTCGGTGTCGAATTTGCTGCCTTGTTCATTGTCATTTTTCCTCGCAGATCGAACAAACATGGACATGTTCAATACGACTTTATCACCGGCATCCAAAAATCAGTATTCGAGTCTCCGCTGGTTCCTCAATCTCCTGGATAATGTCTTCGAGATGGTAGAGATATCCATGGGCACAGTGCTTTGCGCCGTGGCGGTAATGGTACTTCATGGGAAACGTCTGCTACCGAAGAATATGGCTATATACTAAATCTTGGTCAGATAACTGTAGTGGCCCTTACTCAAATCGTTTACAACCTGTACCTGCATCCTCTATCAAGGTACCCAGGGCCAACTATGGCTAGAGACTCTATGGTAAGTTTCATATACCTAGAGTTTCGTAGCTATACCCAAGCAGCTCAAACTGCAGTAGGCCTGGAGGTTCTGGCATTCGATGCGCGGGCGCTTTCATCGAGTAATTGAAGAAAACCACCATCAATATGGTACGAGAACCTGCATTACTTCGCACCTGGTGACTCCAATTCTAAGTCTTCAATAGGCAATGTGTTTCGAGTCGGACCCAACGAGCTCTCTTTCGCCTCAGTTACCGCCTTCCGAACAATCTATGGTAACCGAACCTCCGCAGAGCCCAAATCTCCGGCACCAAAAAACGAGTGGTACGACATGCTCGGCTCAGGCTTTGGTGAGTTCTGCGTAGCCAGTGAGCGGGATCCTCATAAAGCATCCCAGAAGCGAGCCCTGTTTCCAGCCGCGTTTACTCAAAAGTCTCTATTGGAGCAAGAAGCCAAGATCCAGCGTTGCATCGACAACTTTGTTTCCAAGCTCGGCAAAGTGGGCTCAGGGACAGAGGGTGTTAATCTTGCGAAGTGGTACGAAATGATTTCATTCGACATATTTGGAGAATTCGCCTTTGGGGAGTCTTTTGGATGTGTCGAACGAGGTAAGTGCTTCGCAAATTTGCCAAAGCCTTCCGGCCTCCTCACACGTCAATCCACAGAGACATCCCATTACTGGTTAGACGTGATCCTTGACCATTTATTGGTCGTCAACATGATAGATAATTTGCGACGTTATCCCCTTCTTGTCACCTTGGCCAAGTCTCTTCCAGCCAAATGGACAACCGGGCTGGCAACAAAGCAAACTCAATTTAGCAGGGACAAGGTGAAGCTGTACGTGCCAGTTCCGCCCGATCTCTTCTCTGCAATGAGATCGTACGCTGACCCCGACCAAGACTAGAAAAAGGTGATGACGAGAGAGATTTCCTGACCCACGCAGTCAGCAAGCTCAGAGATGGTACGATAGTAGAGGAGGAGCTTGTTGCTCACGCGTCCACCTTGGTGTGAGTACTACTAATCTCGCCCATCCCAATCATGAGCGACTAACGATGTTGGGGAAAGCATGGCAGGTGGAGAAACTACTTCTACATCCATGGCCGCCATTACATTCTACCTACTTACATCCCCAGCATCGCATAAAAAGCTCAAGGAAGAGGTCCGGAACCGCTATCAAATGTTGCAAGATATTGACATAACCTCCACGGCCCAACTGCCATACCTACAGGCTGTTATTAAAGAAGGAATGCGCATCTTTCCAGCAGGCCCACAAGGTCTACCGCGCAAGTCGACTGGTATGACAGTGGATGGTAATTTTGTGCCAAAAGGCGTGAGTGTCACCGACAGATCCGGCCCTTCACTTTCCATGTCTGACTAATTCTGTCTTTCGCTTGTAGACCGAGTTCTACGTCAGCTCATGGACAGTCAGTCATGATGAGCATTATTTCCATGACCCGAGTACCTTCAAACCTAAACGTTGGGTTGACCCCAACTGTCAGGACGTGAGGGAGGCAAGTCAACCGTTCTCGTCGGGACCTCGAGTATGCATTGGAAGGACGTAAGTCATATCAGTAGCTCTGCCATGTCTGATGCTCACTGTGGTATGTTAGGTTTGCCTACGCCCAAATGTCCCTGGAACTAGCCAAGATCGTCTGGAAATATGACATGGAGTTGGTTGATCAGGGTTTGGACTTTGAGGCGGAGTCACGCATGTTCTTTCAATGGCGAAAGGCGGCGTTGAACGTTCGTTTCATGGACAGAGCAACCTGAACGGGCACCGCACTCATCTTCCCGACCATGCTTGCAGAAGCATGGGTAGATGGTGGAGACATAGGCTTACATGCTCATGTTCGCGAATTAAGTTTCAATGGTTTGACAGACTGACACCCTTGATCGACCTGGAGCAGGGAAACCAATCGTTGGAATGTGTCAAAGTAGTGAAATACTATGCTTGCAATTTATTTATCAACCCCTTGATTCGATCTGTAGTAGTAGGTTTAGATGATCTCCTTTCCCCGTGCTGAAAGAGTTCGATCTTGACCACTAGCAGACATAAAGATTGCAACTGAAAGCTCATGAGAGGCAGAATGAGCATTCCCCACTCCCTCGGCGAGCTTACCTCGTAACTCCCGAAGCAAACCGAACGGTAAGCTTTATCTCCGACAGTATCTACTGTCTGCTGGAGAACATCCATATAATTAGTCACCATGTGCTCGCATAGATTAACCATTCTATCGGTCAAGAATGTCAAAAGAGTTATGTTTTGTGCTTGGCCTCCACACTGCCTGCATATGAGCATGACCTCGCCACATCGCAGCGCCTCCTTATGCAAGGACAATGTCGAGTCGAGGCCATCGAGTGGTTCTTCCGAAGATTTAGAGAGTCGAAGCTCTAGTCTATGAATATACAAGACTATATTCTGAAGACAATCACAGTCTTTTTGATTTGTTTTGACGCGGCTGGAAGCTGGTAACCGTGTCGAGTCTATAGTCAGGCTGGTACGATATGTGTTTGATGTCGTCGAGCTGGAGCCTTCGCGACGATGATGAGCCCGCTGCTTGGCTCTTAAGTTGTCGGATGCACCCGATGGTAGAAGTGAAGCCTGCTCTCCATTGGTGTCAAATGAATTCAGGCCATCGGTCGGTTCCAGCAATGGTAAGCCGGTACGCCACTGATCAAGATCGAAAGACGGCATATTACTGCTGCCATCTGCAAGGCTTTTGCCCGCCGTTTCTTCCACTGGTGAAGAAGTGACCACTGAAGGACTCTGAGGACTCAATATACTCGGGTCATGGAGCACGGAGATCCAGTCCAAATTTATGTTGGCGTGTATGACATCTAGAGCAGTGTCACCATCAGCGATATCCATCTCGGGCCACTCCCAAGTACCCGTATTGTCGTCGAGACCGGCGAAGACTGGGGATGTATGAGGAGAACTGGCTCTGTTGCTCTGCTGGGTTGGGGGTGCCTGGATGCCGGAGTCTAAAGAGTCTGGTAGTCCTCGGATGCGATTTGGCAGGCGTTGGCTGGGTATATCCAAAGGGTCTTCTCTACCCTGCCGAGTTAGCTCGCCTACAACTCTTCCAACCGCAGACTCGTCATCCACCAATACGTTCGACGCGTGGATTGGACGCAGCCTACAACCTGCTTTATGACCTGTGCATCGGACCTGCGCCGTGTAGTGGCCCGCCAGTATTCAAGATTGCTATCTCGCTTCCTTTTTGATGCGGTGCGTCTGACCTTTTTGGCCCGGCAACTCTTGCAGGCACGATAAGCCACGGGTTGGCTACTCAACTGCGTGATCGACTTGTCTTGGGAGTTGTACCGCCATTTTCCGAACATGTTACGCCACTCGGGGATACTTAACCAAGAAAACAGGTTTCCTAAATGAAATCAAGAACGTGCGGCTTCTTGATATAGTGTATTGACTTTAACCATATGAATGTGCATTGGATTTACATTGGGTGGTATGTGCCCGTCTGTTGCGACCACTTTGAGCAAGGCTGATCCTTGGACAATGCATTATAATTGAACACCTAAATAGCAGACCATAAACAGGGAACACACCCGGCCTGCATCCCCGCAAGTCTTGGGGGAAGGACGGACTTGACAGGCTGCAGGGGATGCCCGGGCGATACGACGTATTCTGTTCTTCCTGTGCGCAGTATTCCATTGAAGGATGAACCCAACCATGCAAGCCGTCTATCAATCATCCAAGCAAAATGTTATGCTCTCCCTACGAGCTCCATCCCCCTTGTGGAGGTGAGGTGCTGCAGGACAAACCAACAAGGACGGAGACCAGGGCCAGAATGAATCCAACAGCTAAAACGTCACCGAAAACGCCGAACGGCCGACAACGTGCAGGCGGGTCCTTCGTCTCTTGCATGCACCGGCCAAACATGCTTACTTTACTTGTACAGCAAGGCCGGCCGGTCGACCAATGGAAATGATGATGGGCGGGTTATTCTTCAAGGTCCCGCCACACGATGATGCACCAAGGCCGGCGGAGGGAAAAGTTAAGCTAAAAGTGCACCTGCGTGTGTGCGCGTTGTGGTATAAACCGATATGGGACAGGATCCGCGACAGAGAAATCAGGTCTTAATCAGAGAGGTTACAAGCAACTGCTTCGAACCTCTTTCTTTCCTATTCCTAGAGGAGGCGAAGGTATGGTGTATGGCAGATGTTGCACCTGTCAGCAACAGCGTGACGTTCGCCCCTTGCTCGTGGCGGCAAGGTATACCCCGTAAAAAGTGGTCCGGTCTGGTGTGATCTACAATTTACGAAAGACGCAGGATTCAGTACGAAAGTCCGCTGGCACGCGCAGATCCCTCATCGAAAGGAGTTGTAATATGCATAAGCCCATTTGCCATGGGTGCCGCAGCGTAGCCTATCATGAAGACCAGTTGGTGCTCCAGGCACCCGCGTCATCCAATCCGGGGCCTCCTCTGGTTAAATTGTTCAAGAATGCCATGTCAACTCCCTGGAAAACCGTATCACAAAAGTCCGCTGTGGATACTGACCGCATGTCCGAGTTCTGATTGACTGCCGCGTCTTCGAGCGGCGTAGACATAGGGGTAACGAACGAGACGGAGACTGGACCACTCCTACCGCCTTCAGTGCAGGCCAAGTCTGGTAGCGAGACCGGAGAAGGTTGGTGTGGATTCAGCCCATGCTGCGGGACACAGCCCGTGCGGGCGGACGATGCGATTGCAGCCTCTGCCGGGAAAGTGGAGGCGACGTGATGTCTGACGTGTCCGTCCTCTTCCATGTGGATGCACTCACCAGGCAGCAGGGAGCCGGTTGTTGGTTCCTCCTTGGGTACAGTGATGTTAACAAGGCCGAGATATGGAATAGGTATACTTAAGACCCGATCATCTTCACCCAACCGCTGACTCGGACCTGCGATTTCCGTCGCAGGCGAAAGAATTTTATCCATCCGTGTGTCAAAACGACGCCCTTGGGCCGCCTCTGCCTCAATGTCAAAAAGTCGACGCAGCAGGCTCGCGCTCTTCTCGCTTAACGCGTCGTTGCCAAGGCGTCCCACCCGCTCCATATTGTCCAGAACCTGCTCCATCGTCGCGCGATCGACGTCCCGCTGGTGCGTGAGCAGCCTGTCTGCGGCTGAGCGGCACGGTAGACCTGGACCATGGTTGTCGAGGTGCACCAGAAGAATGGTCATGGCGGCCAGCAGAGCGAAGAAGTCGATGGCCCGGCAGCAGAAGACTGCGTGGTTGAAGCTTCGAAGCATGATGAAACGATTCAAGACTTCGCGGCTGGCGTTTACACAGCTCAGCTTGGAGTAGTCGTGGCTGCAAGCGTGACGTCTTTCGACTTCTGCCTTGCAGCCAGTACGCAGCAGGTAGGGCAAATGCAGCTGGTTGAGCAGATTGTAGTGATATACTTGATCCATCAGTCTTTTCATCTCGTGGAATAGGGCAAGGCCGTCTGTGCCGGACAGGTTGGGAGCAAGCCACCATCGACCCGGCAGGCATTCGGATGCCCTTCGCAACTCGGCATCGATTTCTTGAGTAACGCAATAGTCGGAATCACTAGGTTGATCTGCGTTGCGATCCAGGATACGAGACGCAATTACTGCGTGAAGGCGCTCCAGCCTGCTTACTGGAGTATTTGCGGCCAGAGCGCTCTCGCTTGCAAACCGGTTGTCCGACGATGCTGACGGCAAGCCAAGCATTAGGCACAGGAAGCGTTCCATGTAGACAATGCGGAACCACAAGGAGTGCGTGTCAACCGCCGACTGCCGAGGATTCAGGAAATTCAGTAGCTCATGGCCGACATATCGATGCAAGCCCATGAGTTGTGCGGCCCCGATGGCCCGCCGAAAGGTCAGCCAAGCATCGCGCAGATTTCCCATGTTTGCATGAAATGTGCCCTCCAAGACCATGCATTCGATTCCCTCTACGCTGGCCAAGAGGTTACCATGGATGGCGACGAAGGACATGGCTGCATCGGCCAGTTCTTGCATGATGGCCTGCGAGGTCTTGAATCCTACGCCGAGGTCGAGGCTACAGTCCAGGTGCAGGTACTGTAGGAAGATGGCGAGAGTGAGCATGTGCCGAGCCAGCAGGACAGGGTGGGCATCCCGCGCGGGGGTGCTGAGCAACCTCTCCTTGATCCGGTCGATGGTCACTACGGACATGTCCGAATGCGGTTCACTGATGTACTGGATGAGGTAGAAGGGGAGGTCGTGGGCGTCATCGCATACGCGCTCGAGTTGGTGGCGACGAGGTGTTGCCGCAAACAAATGTTGCGAGAGCCTTTCCAGGCTGCCGAGGCCGCCATTCAGATCCTGTTCTGGCCCTGACCTGGGAGCAGGGGCATCTCTCTGCACGGGTCCCCTGCCGATGGCCGGCTGTGAGTCGTGGGGGCACGGATTGCGTGTGGTGTGTCTTGTGGGAGAGTCTGGGGCTAGGGGCGCCCTGGTCCTGCTTGAGTTGACCGCATCGCTGATGATGTCCTCGATGAGAACCCTGCGGTCCCCCAGGTAGACATGGCGACCGCGATTGATGTCGCTTTGCAAGACGACATCCTCTGGCACCTCCTGACTGATGCATTCGGTGCCACGGCGGCGACAGCAGATGCAGATGGCATCTTCGGAGTGGCTGAACTCACAGCGAACCTAATCAATCAGACTTGTACAAGAGGGATGTTCAAGGTAATGGCGAATCTCACCTTGCGACGTTTGCACTCCCAGCAGCTGCGCGTGCCCTTGCGTGTCTTCCTCCGCTTGGCCTCGGACTCATAGCCGAAGGCGGGAGATTTGTGACTATGTGAGTCGGAGTTCGCCGGACTGGAAATGCCAAACGGACTCATGGTCAACCCTGGTGTCAATCTTGTGTCAAAGAAAGAATCACGTTGAAGCCGCAGACTCGGCGGAAGGGATGCGTGGGGGAGGGGGTACTTATGACTTTGCTCCACCGAGACGTCGGCGGAAGAGCTGACCAATATGACAGGGCCAGGGCCTCCGCCGAAACCATCGGCCGAAGGAACCCTTGCCAGGCGGCTGATGTGCGTGGCGAGGAAGCTTACTCTATTTGGCGCCCTGCCAAGCCTTCGCTCGAGCCTCAAGGGGCGGGGGGTTTACCTGTCTACTACTCAAGAGGTCGAGGGGTCGTTTGGGTAGGAATGACAAATCACAATCTACTGAGATTAGCTATGTTTTTTGTTTACGATTTTCGGCCCTCGTCTTGGGTTTCTATCCTCGAGCTGTTATTAAAGAACATCAATTTGCCCCCTTGGACTCACCACTTGCTGCTCCACGCCGCGTGGAAACGAATCCCAGAACCGCTCGACTTCCAGACTTTCGAAGCTCGAGGTGAACATGGCCGTTGACACTCCAATTCTGCCCGCCGGAGACGAAGAGAGGAGGGAATCGAGCTCGGTCGAGAAGACAGAGCTACAGGCTGCTGCGCCGGTCGACGATGCCTCGGCTGCTGTTGACGGCGAATACCCCAGCGGGTTCAAGCTCATCATGATTGCCGTGGCCCTCATTCTCGCAATGTTTCTAATCTCCTTGGATATGGTAAGGGCGGCTCTCCACGCGCATCACCCAGTTGTTTGTCTTCTGCAGAAAGCTAACAGATTCGCTTGGTAGACCATTGTGGCCACTGCAGTCCCGTCCATTACCGACGAATTCCGCACCCTTCGTGACGTCGCATGGTACGGATCTGCCTTTTTCGTCACCATCGGGGCCTTCCAGACCACATGGGGCAAGGCATACAAGTACTTTCCTCTCAAGACCACATTCCTGCTCTCTATCTTTGTCTTTGAGATTGGAAGCCTGATATGCGCCGTTGCACCAACGTCGACAGCTCTCGTGCGTTTCCCGTGTGATCACGTCAGCCAGAATGTACCGCTGACGCGTTGACGACAGGTGGTTGGACGTGCAATTGCTGGTGTCGGCGCTGCCGGCGTCAGCGGTGGCTCCTATACCCTGATCGCATTCTCAGCACCACCTCACAAGCGCCCAATCTTCACCGGTATCCTCGGCGCCTCCTATGGTGTAGCCTCCGTCATTGGCCCACTCATCGGAGGTGTCTTCTCGGACCAGGTCACATGGCGTTGGTGCTTTTACATCAACTTGCCCATCGGAGGCCTGTCCGTGCTCATCATCTTGTTCTATTTCCGTACGCCCTCCGCTGCTAAGCCTGTCGACGCCAGCCTCAAGGAGAAGATTCTACAGATGGACCCCCTCGGCACCAGCCTCGTGCTAGGCGCTATACTCTGTTATCTCCTCGCACTACAATATGGTGGGCTGTCCCATGCATGGAACTCGAGCACAGTCATCGGCCTCCTCGTTGGATTCTTCGTCATCGTCATCGTCTTTGTCGCTTTCCAGATTTACCAAGGCGAACGGTCCATGCTGGCACCACGGTTGGTGAAACAACGCGCTGTTTGGGTTGGCTCCCTCTTCCAGTTCTTTTTCGCCGGCTCCTACTATGCCGTGCTTTACATCCTGCCTATTTACTTCCAGAGCGTTGACAATGCCAGTCCTACTGACTCTGGGGTGCGCAATCTCTCCTTGATTCTATCTCTCACAGTATTCACCATCATGTCAGGCGGTTTTATAAGTTCGACTGGGATTGCTACGCCCCTTGAGGTCATCGGGTCTGCCGTCGCCTCCATCGGCGCTGGCCTCTTGTACACCCTTGACATTGGTACAAGTACCGGTGAATGGGTAGGCTTTCAGCTCATCGCGGGTGTCGGCTGGGGAATTGGATTTCAAGTACCTATGATTGTCGCCCAAGGAACCTGCGCCCCCGAGGACCTCGCCTCGGCAACAGCCGTCATCCTCTGTAAGCCTCTACCTCCCAAAAAGTTATTCGTAGTCGTATTTCACTCGTGTTGATAAGAAAACCTAACAGTTTTCCAAACGATGGGCGGAGCACTCTTGCTGTCTGCAGCACAGTCCGCCTTCGCAAACCGAATGGTGTCCACGTTGGCCACCACGGCGCCCACCGTCGACCCGATGCAGGTACTCGATGCCGGTGCTGGTGAGATACGCACTATCTTCACGGATGAGCAGCTCCCCGGCATTCTGGCTGCATACATGGATGGTATTCAAGTTGCACTGGCCATTGCCATTGCCGCCGTGTGCTTTTCTGTTGTCCTCAGCGTGCTTAGCCCCTGGAAGCGACTGCAGACTGCGAAACCGAAAGCAGGAACTAGCACCCCAGAGACTGAGACTGTTCAAATGCCCGAGACCTCAAACAGATGAGAATCAAAGCCGCCCAGGCTAGGGGATAGGGAAAGCTTCAAAAATGCTCATGGAAGGAGAGGCTAAGGGTCATGCCGCATGTAGACTTAATGTTTCATTTTGTTTGTGGGCAAGAGGTTACTAAAAACACGATGAACGTGATAACTCCGAGATCAAACCATGCGGGAGTAAGATTTCCACATAGAAGATCAGAAAGTGTTGTCACGGGCTTCCAGAGATCTCGAACCCAAGGCTTTATTGGAAGTCCTATGGAGTGCACCTCTGGCATGACACGCAGCCTGTATGCAGCTCATTAGGCGACTTTATGCAGAAGAAGAGTGGTGCCGTACTGGTATTACTAAAACCCATGACTTTCCTTCTATTTTAGCTATCATGCAGGGAAACATGGCCCAGGGAACGCCTCAACGGAAGTCCGTGGCAGCTTGCTGCTTACGCGTTAGCCGTGCATTGTCTTGCCCAAACCAAAACGGCCGCAGATCCGCCAAAGCCTCCTCTATCTCTGTATATGTATCGCCCAATGTCAAAATGCAGCGCCCATGCCAACGACCTTCTGTCCATAGATCGCTTTGCTCGTCCTTGCCGTAGAGGTCTACCAGACGATTCTGACGCGCCGTTGCCGAATAAACCAAGGCTCGGCCAACGACATCGGATTGACTCATCGGGATGCCTCTTTCGCGCATCGAGTGGTAGAACTCTGGCACCATGGAGGGTGTCAGAGTGCCGCTGGGAGCCACGGCGTTGAGTGTGATATTGTCCTTGGAGATCTGAGATCTAAGAGCCCGGACTAGAGCAATGAGCTAGACAGACACAAGATATACTGTGAGACTTTGCTTGCTTGATCATTGGCGGAGAAGTTAAATCTTACCGCTGCTTTCCCACTCGAATAAACGGGTAGTGCTTGCTCCGGCATGTACGATGATGTGCTGGTTGTGATCACGATGCTTCCTTGAGTCTTGTTTTTTCGCATTTAGCTCCACGCCAGTTTCACACAATCGCGGACGGCACGGTAATTTACATCGAGCACACCCCATTGGCATTGCTCCAACTTGCCATCGACGCCAAGGACGTCATCGAAGTAGTTGACGTGCTGCTCCTCTGAGACCCCAGCGTTGGCTATGGCGATGTCCACGTTCCCAGCTTTGTCGAAAACAGCTCGGAGCTCTGGCCACGATGCGATGTTGCATTCGTGATAATGTAACCCTTGAAGCTCCTCGGACAGCTCACTCTCACATTTGGGCTTGCTGTCAAGGATGTGCACTGTTGCCCCTTTGGCGGCCATGAGTTTGGCGGCAGCAAAGCCAATGCCCGACGCCGCGCCTAGATTTCTCGATCACTATTGATTATCCCTTTTTGTCAATTTTGACAAAAGTATGTATGCCTTACCGGTAATGATGGCGACCTGCCCCTGAAGGTCGGGAATATCGCAGTCCTGAATCTCCAAACGAGTCATAATGACGAACAAAGTTGGCCTCGTGAATAGGATAATAGAGAAAGAATGGTCATTGGAAAGGCCATCGTTCATGTGCTAAGTAGCACGCTACGTTGCACCGCTAGCAATTAATCCCCAAGATCTTCTTTTATAGTATACATTAGTAAGACACCCGGGGTTTCACTGCTTCGAGCGTACGCACAACCGGTAAGTTTCTTAAAGGAGTCATTTAAGAACACCCCTCATAATTAAAATATCTCCTCATTTCGTAGTATTTTAAATATTACTACAATGTGTGACCTAGAATATGATACACGGTATCGGGAAAAGTAAATAATTACTTTACTAGGAAGCGCAGTGAGGGCCAGGTTGAGTTTGAGGCATCTTTCCACCAGATGCCTCGCCTAGCTCAAGATTGTCGACTGTAGGAGGCGGTAGGGACGAAAGCCTGAACAGCACATCGCTTAGTCAGTGGACTTCCCAACACTGCAATTAAGCCGGAGCGGGGGCTGCTTGGAAATGATAATCAGGTCATCTTGTATCATCAACTTATGGTGGCTGGATTAGAGTTCGCCCTAGTTATTCATTCACGGTACTAAAAATTGGAGTCATACTCAGTCTAACCACAAGCATGTCTTTGATTAGGCTTATGATGCTAAACGAGGTTTAATGAAATGATTGATTCATAAAAACAGTATATACCTTCACTCCATTTCTGATACATGTCAGCTCGATTAACCCAGCTAAAGCTTTGTATTATGTTGCCGCAACGGCAGAGTACGAAATTAAGGAAAACAAAACGATGACCTCACGATGTAGAGGGCGCAACTGCCAGCCTATCTACTTCGTCGACATATATAGACTGCCAAGTGCAACAAGATACTCAGACTGCGTCTGGCTTGGCATTTATTGCCATCTGCCGGCCTCGCTTGAAGATATCCGCCCTGACTCTTTCGGTGTTTAAACCTGCCGCCTTAATCATAGCACTATCAAAAATACTACGAGGCGCGAGGGCGCCCAGCAGCCAAACCACAAAAGCATTTGTTCCCTTCCAGATGTGGGAGCTCTTGCCGCTTGTGACTTCTTTCACCACTTGCTGTGCGAACTCAACCGGCTGCATGGATTGCTTGAGATGGGTTTCGGTTCTAGCCTTGACGGCTCCCTCGGTAGCAGAATAAATGCTTGTGGGACCGAAATTGATATTGTCCGTTGACATCAACGGGGTGGAGACTTCACCCATGTAGAGTGTTCGTACATCGATGCCAAGCGGGTCCAACTCAAGTCGTAGTGTGTCAGAGTAGGCGGCGACAGCTGCTTTGCTGGCATTGTAGGACGAGGAAAACGGGCTCGGAAGACGAGCCAATACTGAGGCCACGTTAATGATGATGGGCTTGTTGTTTGCAGTTACCGAGGCCAAAAGAAGAGGTGCGAAGGCAGACACGACCTCCATGAGGCCAAAAACATTTGTGTCAAACAAGCCACGGACGCGAGAAGGATCGGCCTCGATGGCAGGCGCCTCGTATACTGTGATAGCAACGAGTTAGCTCGGGACTGTGACACTACTCGATTATCGACTCTTCGGCAAACTTACAAACACCGGCATTATTAAAAAGAATGTCGAGTTTCCCTCCTGTTTGAGCAGCGATATCGCTCTTTAGGTCGCTAATGCTCTTGGGGTTCGTTACGTCAAGGGTCAAGGTTTTGATTCCACGCTCGCGCAAATTGGCCAACGAAGTCTGGGATCGGGCCGTGGCGAAAACACGGAAACCCCTCCCGTGGAATTCAAGCGCCAAGGCATTGCCTACGCCCCCTTGGGAGCACCTGTTGTGTCAAGAGAGTCAGCCGGGTGGGTTCGTTCTCCGGCGGCAATGCCTGAGAGTACTCACCCAGTTATCAGGATAGATTTCTGATTCTGTGTCATTCCTGCGACTGTGGATGCTTGTTGCTCGAGATGATTGTGAAATGGATATCAGCGAAGTTGACGAGCAGCGCACTGGTGGTTTTAACCTTATAAAAGAGGGCGGGATAGCCGTTGCAGAGCCGAAGGGGCCGTGAGCCGGTTTTGGTGGAGATTCACGGAAGCTCACCGAGCTGGTCGGAGCAATTACAAAACTAGCCCGAAGCGGCCGGCAGGATGGTTGCACCGTTTCCAGTGGCGTGCCATTATGCGATTGGCGGAGCGGATTCGTGACAAATCCAGGCCGACCCGACACACGACAGACGTCCAAGTCGTCTGAGAGGACTGTAATTGTTCAACAGTCCTCCATTATATCTTTGACGTCCCCCGGCTGCTTCGCCCAAAGTCCATCAATTCCCATTTCTCAGCTTTGAAAATACCCCTCCCTTCTTCATGGAATCGCACCCCAAGCCTTCCTTTATTTCAACACAACATCCACATCCAATACCAGTTCCTAGAGCAATTACGCATCATGCAGGCTCTCGTGTCGAAGCGCAGTGTCTTGACTAGGCTTGCCAACCATGCACTTGGCGCCTCCATTGGCGGACAAGGGGGCCAAGTCCTCTCCGGGGTGCCTATTCCCATCACTTCCCCCGATGAGGTTCTGGTCAAGGTGAAAGCAGTCGCTTTGAACCCAACCGACTACAAGCACCTTGACGTCATCTCTCCGCCGAATAGCATCATTGGTTGCGACTTTGCCGGCGTGGTTCACAGTGTTGGCCAGTCAGCCAGCAGCAAATGGAAAGTTGGCGACCGTGTCGCTGGCGCTGTGCACGGAGGACTATACCCTGACCGAGGCTCGTTCGCCGAATATCTCAAGGCTGATGCCGATCTGATCTGGAGAGTTCCCGACGATATGCCTGACACAGATGCTGCCACCTACGGTGTTTCCGCCGTGACAGCTGTTCTGAGCCTCAATGTTCGTCATGGGATACCATTTGTCGAGGAGTCTAAACACCAGCCTCGTAACGAAGCCATCTTCATCTACGCAGGAGCAACTAGTGCTGGCCTTTACCACATACAACTAGCGAAGGCCGTTGGATACACCGTTGTAACAACCGCTTCGCCACGTTCATTCGACCTTGTCAAGAGTTACGGTGCCGACGCCGTTTACAATTACAAATCGTCGACTGTCTCGGCCGACATTACGCGAGACTACCCGCATGTGACTAAGGCCGTTGATTGTTTCTCGGAAGGCAAGTCAACGTCCATTTGCGCCGAGGTCCTCAAGCCGAACGGCGGCAAGGTAGTCACGTTGCTTCCAAATGGCAAACCACCAACTTCCAATATCCAGTATGAAATGGTCATGGCGTATACTGTGTTCGGGCGGCCCTTTCAGTGGCTTCCTCCCATAGGGCCTAAATTCAATGTAGTGCCCGCTGATCGCGAAGCCGCTATTCGGTTTTATCAGAGTCTGCCACGCCTGATACAGAATTTGAAACCTATCCCTACTACCGAACTGAAAACAGGTTTTGAAGGCATTTTAGAAGGTTTAAATGCTCTACGGGCTGGTCAGGTAGTAGGTAGCAAACAGGTAGTTAGGTTCGTCTAGCATATAACAGACTGTTTTAGAATACAGTACATATCATCGTCACCGTGATGCGGACTTTTGAGACTGGGGCTTGAGAGGCTGTATCGAGTTTGCAGGTGCATGTGCGTATGATGATACCCTACAATACTTTCATGCTTCATCCATCTTCGCTGTATTTCCCCTATCCTGTAACTAAGGGATATTCCTTCACCCAATCTTCCACAGATCCATCATATAACTTGACATTACCGAACCTCAGAATGTTTGTCAAAGTATAATGCCAGCCCGTTGCCATCAAACCAATCCAGCAGTACACGATCACCTCTCCATTCGTTGCGCTCACTGGTGCACTTCCAACAGTGGACTCAAAGAGCGCCAAAAGATCTGCAGCGGGTCGAAAGGTACCATCAGCCTCCAGGATACTCCCCAAAGGGATGGAGAGTGCTGATTCAATGTGACCATCCGTGTAGGCCGAACTGGGCCGTGCGTCGACAAGCACAATGCCATCCTCCAGCCTGTTTAGGCTCGAATTAACGTAGGGTCGATCAACAATGAATGATTCATCCACAGATCCATAGTACTTGGCCGGTGTGGGAATGACGGGGAGTGCATCTGTTGGGCCACCGATTCGGTCCCATGCCTCAAATCCACCATCCAAGATGCCCACTTTTGTGATGTCGTGGCCGGCATATTGAAGAGTCGCAGCAGCACGGGTCGCTCGAACCACGCCGACAGGTAGCTCAGCTGTTGAGGTGATGATGACAATATTCTTCTTGGTGGTAAAGCCGTTTGCCCCGAGGTCTAGGAATAGTTCGTCCTCGGGTGGCATAATGAGAGTGTCATTCTCTTGAACTCTACTCCAAACTGAGGAGTATGCGAATGGAATCGTTAGCGACCCCGGCACATGGGACCCGCTGTAGGATTCTGAGTCCCGGATGTCTACCACCAGAAGGTTTGGGCTGCTTAGATTCTCAAGCAGCCACGATGGAGATACCACGGGTGAAACGCTGGATTTGGCCAGTGGGATTGGAGATCCCCAAACCTGGGCGCCGATCAGGCCAATGACTCCAGCAAAACCCCAGCGAATGGATCTCATGTTGAAGAATAATGAAGGTTTTTTCCCACGCAAGAATTTCAAAACGGTAGATAGGACTCGAAGTGAAGGTGCAATTGACCTCTCGAAGTTCAGCGGACAAGAACTATTTGTGCATGGCGATCTGAGGCCAAGGAGTCATGGTTAACCTTGTGATTTTCGGCATATCTTATAATATGCACTCATATTTGCTCAGGGCTTGGCTTTATGCACAAATATGGCAACTCGGAACGTAGCTACCAATTCACATAAGCGTATAACAGGTTCAGACCCAAGCCGGAATAAAATTGGCCGTTCAGTGATGTCCCATCATTGTTGATAAATGGCTGGCCTGGCTGTAAACGGCACCCAGCAATATTGCAGGCCAGTTGATTTGCTCGGCCAGAAGTATTTGCGGTGATTCATAAGAGTCAAGTCCATCTGATAGATATCAATTTGCCTTGACGGGTAGCTCACTCGTAAAGGATTCGATGTTATTATGAGTTAATGGAGTACCCTTAGGCGGCAGAGCTGTAAGTCTACATATTGCTTGATAGAGTTGAAACGTGCCATGGACACTCATCGACGATTCATATATGCATTGCATACTTGGTGGGTAGAACGGTTTGCGAAGGTTGCTGATCGAGTCCCGCTTGACCTGATCAAGGGTTCTCGAAGAAAAGCAGCTTCTTCGTTATACTGTATAACTACAACTTAAACTAAAACGAGGCTTTTGTGCCGCGATAGAATTGGGGTCTTTTCTCGATGCCTAGGCGGCCTTTGGGATGCAGACCGAGACGAACATCATGCTCCAATATCGAGAAAGAAAAGATGTTTGCCCGGTTTGTCAGCCAACCGCTCGGGGACTAGGTGGGAGGACATACGCGGAAGGCTCTGGCGGCTAGACGAGTTTCGGATATTCCAGGCGGTTATCCGAAACCACCGGGTTGAGCGGATCTAGCGTGGTTGATGTTGAGAATGGTAGATGGAACAGCGGCGAAGTGGCGCGAATCCGGACCTTGATGTCCCGAAGATACCGTGGCAAAAGAATCGACACATGGTTTGGTCGCTTGTGCATTTCCATAGCCTGAACAGTGGTAAAGCCTCTGGCACGCCTAGCAGATCTGAGCGGCAGGAAAGATTGTCATATCGCTATCTCCGGTCGTGATCTCTAAAGGTTATGGTAACGGTCTTTGGACAAGAGGCAGACTGGTCTGGGCGCAAGGTTCATTAACCACGGCTGACAGGGCGTGTAGGGATATTGCGTCTACAGAAAAGCCTGTACGTAGTAGGAGCTGCAGGGTACAGATATCATTTTCAAGGACGGCTAGGCCGCTAGGAAGACCCGCTGTTGCTGCTTCTATTCGATCTAGAGAACTCTCTAAGTATGATGAATCTAAGAGACGTGGGCAATACTGCAAACTATAGCACATGTGTAGTCAATATTAACAACATCTTATGTCTAGCCCCTTTGAGTTTGTCGAGCAGACTGGAATACTTCTGGCAAGGCTGGGGTGAACGTCGCGCCACACGGAAGGTTTGTTCTAACCTGCGTGCTCCACCACGGTTATTTGAGGAGTGGCAGTTAAAGCTCGCTAGAAGTCCATGTCCAGTCGATGTCAACACTGATGTCATGGCAATTGCGCAGCTACCCTTGATGACTGGTGCATTTGCAGCTGGTGTATGGCTAGTTTGTAGAGTATCATCCTTGTATTGATGCATATGAAAACCCATCAGATAGATGTCGTTGATTACCAAGTAGGGCTTGTCCTACAGATTGTCAACACTAGTTTTAGCTGTAGTGGCTCTTCGGAATTCTCCCCTGCTTGGCTTGGAGGAATCATTGGACGCTTGGGCATGTGATGAGGCGAGTTTCCTAGCCAATTCACACATGTCAGAGACATGGTCAACCGAAATCCATGACCAAAGATTGCCTGGTCTTGCGTCACTTTTCACCGGCTTACGCGTGTAAGATCACAATAGCTGCAATAATCTTCGATGTACAAACTGGTACAGCTTTGGTATAAACATCCGGCATGAACTCATCTCGTAATACATATCCCGGCATGGTATTTGTAAAGCGATCCTACATCTTGAGATCTTATTGTTTTCCTCAAGTCAATCAAGCTTAGTGCTGTCTACAATCCCATATTTACTTCGATCTACAGGAATTTCCCAAGATAGCTTGTCAAGGCCCTGGTTTTGAATGAGGATGTAGTCCAGTTAAAATTGTTAGGAAGAAAAGAGACTCGAGTTGAACCTTGGATCAAACTGCTTACTGCGACCCATTTGGGTGCCCACTGGCCGACAAGTCTTAGCAAGGCAGCATAGGGTCCCCTGCTGACCAACCCTCCCTTGTCGGTGCCAATAACGTCGCTCACCACCAGCTCGGCGAACTTGGCAGCCGAGAGACTGTCCTTGGGCTGGGCCTCCCTCTTGGCCCAGCCGTTGATGGTGTCCTTGATTGCTGCGTAGCGCGAGGTTGGTAGTATGTCGAATCTTGCCATGTTGTTGGAGTGGAGCTTGGTGTTGATAACACCGGGTAGGATAGTAATGACGCTGACTCCGAACGGCGCAAGCTCCAAGCGCAATGTTTCAGAGACTGTGTTCAACGCGGCCTTGGACGCGGCGTACGCCGCTTCACCACCCCCAAAATGTCAGCCAGATAGCTATAGTGTGTTTTGCGTAGGTTTTGCACGAAGAAAGAGACCGGAACAGAAATAATGCAAGCAGGTTCTGCATAGTAGAGGAACGCAGATGTAGGAAGTAGGGTGCAGTAACATGTGTGGATGGGTAGACTGGCTGCACTTACAGAATCAGGGCGAGTTTATTACGGAGGCCGACGAGCTCACATTGACGACGCGGCCGCGGCTGGCAATCAAGAGATCGGCGAAGGCCTGGATCATCCGAATAGGGCCCCATAGATTTACATCCATCAGTTGCTGGGCCACAACGATGTCAATGTCGAGTACGGGCTGGACGTACTCGATGCCAGCGTTGCTGACGAGCACGTCCAGCCCGTGGCCGAAGTCGGCTACAGCAACAGCAGCAGCAGCGACAGAGGCTAGGTCGGCGACGTCGAGAGACAGCACGGTGACATTGGCAGAGCTGCGGAGGGCCTCGGGAATCTTGGCCGGATTGCGGGCGGTGGCGAAGATATGATGGCCGCGCTGGGCCAGGACGAGCGCCATGGCGGCGCCGATGCCATCGGCGGAGCGGCCTGTGAGCAGAATCGACTTTGGTGTTGGCATTTGTGCTTGCTACCTTAGCTTGAGCGTTGGCCCAGGGTGGTGAAACTGGCGGCTCGGAGGAAGTCGCGAGTTGCCCAGTGTCGAGGGATGGTTCAACAGACAGGGAATCTGTGCGGGCAAGGGTACGCAAGGTAGGCGAAGAATGCAGCCAGCATCTGTGGTAATGTAGCGCACTTGAACCAACTGGATAATATGTTGGCTGCGACGGGTGAACGTGTCCAGGTGAGAGAACTCCGGCGGTAAAATTGGTGGTGGGAACCTGGAATGCACGTAGTCCGTGCCGTGTCAGGCTATACTTTAACCTTCCACACAGTGTACTTACTTTGGTGCTTGATTTGCGGTATGGTCATCCAGCTGAATGCAGAAAAGCGCTCGAACTTGTCCCTACATGTGAGAGATACCAACGGCTGAGGTAGAAAAAATGTACCAACCTGCCTACTTAGGGAGAGTTGGTGCTTGACCAGGGTATGAAAGCTCGGTAAATTAGGCAGCATCAGACATCAGGCTTCCTCTAAACCATGAGATATATGGCCTTGAATGAGCTGGTAATCACTGATGTTGACGAGTCGCATGGCAGCCGGTGAACTTGACAAACTCACGGACCGGACATCCCACGCCGCATCCAACACCCAGGACCAGCATATCGCTCCGGATGCCGATGCTGGCGGCGATGGCCTGCGTCAATCTCTTTCCTCGGGCAAATCGGCAGAATTCGAACGACTCGCCCCAGACGTATTAGTATCCCACCATCTTAAACCTAAGCACCCTACTATTCTTTTATGGCCTAGCAACACCTAGACAACATGGCTGCAGACACCAGTGCCTTCGACATCATCATCGTGGGCGGCGGGACTGCCAGGCTCGTGCTGGCTTCGCGGCTGTCCGAAGACCCGTTTCTCCAGGTCCTTGTCCTCGAGGCCGGGCTAGATTTACCACAGATACCAGAGAATTTGATGCAGGCCGTTTTGACTCCAGTTGCGAACACTCAACTGTACAAGACGCTCATTGACTGGGATCTGAAGACAACCCCCCAGGTGATACCATCGTTCCTACTATCATTGAGTAACCAACCACATAGTGGCATATTAACACTCTGGGTGGAGGCGAACTTAGGTGGCCGAGAGCTGGGCCTCCCTCAAGGCAAGGTGCTTGGGAGCTCGAGCGGTCTGAACGGGCTCAGCTTCACCTCTAGTTCCAAAGCTGTCATCGACGGCTGGGTGGAGTTGGGCAACCCCAGCTAGGAGTGGTCAGCGTTCTCGCAGTCTTTGGCTCAGGCTTACACTGTGGCCAAGGCCCCGCCACATATTGCGAAGCCGAGGAACCGCCAGGGACCCTTACAGATAGCCTATGCTGGCGACTGCATGGATGAGTGGCCCAAGGTCTGGGCGGACACGATCGAGGCCCTTGGGTACTCAGGCGTACAGGATACTCTGACCGGCCAGGTCGTCGGCGGGTTCGTGATCCCGGACACGGTCGACCCGGCCCTGGGTATCCGAAGCTATGCGGCCAACGCCTACCTATCCTCAGAAGTCCGCCGGCGCCCCAACCTGACAGTACATACGGGTGCCGAAGTGAACAAGATACTCCTCCAAAGGCCGAGCAGCAGTGATCCCACTGGCGTTGCCGTTGCCACGGGCGTCGAGTTTACTGACCTTACGAGCGGTACAACCACGACAATCACCGCTCACCGCGAGGTCGTCGTAGCAGCCGGAACCTTTGGATCCCCCAAGATACTCGAGCTCTCGGGGATCGGCGACGCGTAACGGCTTGGAGTTGAGCATGCCATCGTCGACGCGCCGGGTGTCGGTGAGAATCTCCAGAACCACCCTATGAAGACCGTTTCATTCGAAGTCGCCGGCGACGCGCCGCACACCAAGGACGCATTCCTACGCGCCACCCTGCGGCAGGACGTGCAAGTCCTGGGCGGGCCTATGAAAGTGTACATGGAGCATCGCACGGGCATATTTGCGAGCAGTGGCGTGACCTCGGCGGCGCAACTGTCGCTACCTGGGCTGGGCACATTCCGGGAATCAAAGGAGCTCGAGGGTCTTCTCGCTACCGGATCCCGTCCCAATGGAGCCTTTGCGGTGGCACACGAGAAAATTGTCCACAATATTCTGTTGTCATGGTCCGAGGCATCAGGGTACTACATCTTCGGGCCTGCGTACGCAGCGTTGAACCCGGATGGGACGAGCGCGCTACCACCTGTGAACGGCTCCGAGGACAGCTGTATCACAGTCGTGCTCATGCTTGCACACCCACTCTCGGGGGGGGGTCCGTGCATGTCGTCTGTGACAAGGCCGGCCAGACACTGGCTATAGACCTGGGCTATCTCAATCACCCGCTCGATCTCGAAGTCATGGCCCGCCACCTCCAATTCCTTGAACGCGACCTGGCTGCCACAGAGCCCCTGGCGAAGTTTTTGAAGCCCAACGGCAAGAGGGCACTTGGGACTCCCAAGGCTGGGGCTCTGAAAGGTCTCGAGGAAGCCAAGAAGTAAGTCTCGGCCGAATAATTGCCCTTGACCTGTGCACCGCACACTCCCACCATTCTGTCCCCCGTAGCCATACACAATCTAAAAGCGCAAGATGCTGATGTGGTGGACACTAGATTCATTAAGGGCCAGGTTGTCGGGGCGCACCACTTTACAGGCACCTGCTCTATGCTTCCACACGAGATGGGCGGCGTCGTCGACTCGTCGCTGCGTATATACGGGACAATGAATCTCCGGGTTTGCGACGCCAGTGTAATTCCCTTGGTACCGCCTGCCAACCCACAGGCCACGGTATACGGCGTAGCGGAACACGCCGCAAAACTTATCAAAGGTAGTCTGTTCTCATACTAGAAGGCCACACTAGCTAGTAATTAGTCATGACTTGTTCCAAATAGAAGTCCATGACTGGCATGCCATTTACTTTTCAGTCGATCATGCTAGAGTTGAAGAGGAAGCTTCACGCTCAGAGCGTACGTATCCGAATTTGCGCATGTAATCCCAGCTAACCTAGAAACGTCCTAGGCGGACGTAGAATCAAATTAACACGTATGTTGTGTGCATCTCTCTTAATAATTTGTTGGTGCTGTTCACGATCATGGTAAAACGTTTTGGATCTACTTTTACTATTTCAGCGTAGTGCGGGTTCAGACTATAGCAAGATCAGTGGCGAAAAATGACAATAAACTTAAAGAAGGAGAAGGTCCAGTGGACATGGGTCTTTCATCGCCACCGGCGCAGATAGTCAAAGAATCAATTCTAAGATGACTGCCATTCAACAGACGATCGGATCCTTCGAATCTGGTCCTCTACCCCAAAACCATGCTACCCTAGACAAGGGATGTGTGAAGCGATGTCCGACCGCCAAGGCTCCAATTATAGGATATGAACCGGAGTAGGGGAGTAGTGAAACTCCCCCAGAATATCAGATGGTGAGTAGGGGGTATAGAAACATACCCCTTTACGCCAAATGACTGTGCTGCTAGATAGGGTTCCTGGTCAGGCTGGAAGGGTTGGTCGAGAGAATATTCGCTACCGCAGCTACCGTGCTTATTTTCCGGGGGTAGAACAGCAGAGGGAGTGGGCTAGGATGATCGGCGGCTTACCGGTTCGATACTACAGTAGCACCGTACACAAAAGCGTCGTACGCGTTTGAACTAAGCCTACCAACTGCCACCAACCACCGACGCCCTGCGCCTGCAGTAGCGTGTATCACTGGAATTGAGGTGTCGGGTTTAGGTGGATCAAGCTATGGTGCCAGTCTTACACATGACATACCGATTGCCACCCACACATACAACCAACAACCATTTGTTGCGCCCGCATAGTCACGTCTTGGTCAATCAGGGAACATGAAGGTACCTATGGCAAAAGTATCTCGCTCACCGTGCCAAGACTCGATGCAAATACCACAGCAAGGTTTTGGAAAGCCGCATCATGGCCCAAGATGAAGCATTGAATTGAAAGAGGAGATCAGCGTGCCTTTAAATTCTCCCACCAACAGGATAGTTCTGTCATGAGCGTCCGCAAATAACACTGTTGTTGTGTAATAAGCAATATGCTTAGGGACCACAGTCAACATTTCACCGTTCAAAAAAAGTTGAAATAGACTGTTGGCAGGGTGGCCCGGCAATTGAGACCGAAGTGAGACATGAACGAGGGATGTGCACAGATTGTTGGCAGGTGAGGTAGTTGGTGTAACCCAACAGACAGGGTGTGTTTCCATTATTGACAAAGCAAGCCCGCATGCATGCGGGCGCCAGTGCCACCCAATTCATTCAGGAAGCAATACACGCGTCGAAGGGTTGCACCGGCGTGAGTCATAAGGTCAATGTCCACCAACATGAAATATGCATGCTTATTGAGCTTTCCTTATTGTGACATCACTGAGACTAAATGTTGTCGAGCCTATGCACTGCTACCAAGTCGTGATGGGTTGCTCCGTTGCAATCCTTCCACCGGCCAGTAAGACGATGAAAAGTGCTTATTTGGGCATGTGGATCGCCGAAGGTCGTTCGCGACCTGGGAGGTAAATCAAATCGGATTACCAAGAAATAGGGTAAGTGAATGCTGCAACACCCACAGCGATCAGTCCAGAAAGCATCGTCAAATTCTTCATAGCGCCCTTGATGTATCTCAAACCCAGCTTCTTTTCCTGGCCTTCGAATCCTGCAGCGGAGTTGACATGCGGGAAAGGCTCGTCCGGAACCGGCCTGTCGAGAAACTTGCAGAGTGGCTCCCAACCATCGTCGACGCACCACTCTAGCATACGTTCCTTGGGAACCATGCCGCGAATCATGCTATAATGTGCTTGAGATAAAAGCTTGTAAGCATGAAAAACGACATAAAACTGGTGGGCGAGGACGGACAAGACAACAATTACATACCTTTATACACCCATTTGCCACAACGCTTCATACCTGTTGCGGCATTGCCATCCAGGGAACGGAACAAGCCCGGCCACATGTATCGCAGATAGCAGTGCCAGTTCCAGAAGCATTCCTTATCTAGGCAAGAAAGGAGGAACAAGAACACGTGAGTTGGGCCTCTAGCTAAGGTGCTGCAGAGGCTCTGATGCCATTCATCGATGTCTTTACGATAATTGAGGATGATCTTGGCTTCCGGATAGGCCTCGATCAGTTCCGCCGCGAATACTGAGGCTGGGGCATCTGCTACCGCGACGGCGTGCCCCATGACAGCATCAAAGTCTTCGGCTGTGAGTTTGACCTCGCCGCTTGGTGGACCGAACCACCTACAGAGCAAAGTGAGTCAGACTGGTTTACTAGGGAGACAATGTTGGCCTACGGACTTCTTCTGGCAGAGCCGAACCCATTGCTGGGCGTAGTTGGGGTTCTCGAAGTTGATATCCCATCCATGGTATGTGTGATCGTAGCCTTATCGACGAGTGTTAATTGTACCATGCTTCGAGGGTAGCTTAGTGGACAGGCGAAGTTTCGGCGGACGTACCTAGCGACAGTAGGGCATGCTGCAGCGATTCGGTGCCTGTGCGTGGCATGCCAAGGCAGATGACCTCCATTGGCCTTGTGCGCTTACGCTTGGGCGGTTCTGGTAGTGAGTACATGTACTCTACAAAACGGAAGAACCAACCGTTGAGCGGCGGCATATTGTACGGTAGACAGCTCTCGCTTAGAGTGTAGTGGTAAATGAAGTGATGGGTCCACCCTTCGAGACAAAAGGAATTAAGAGACGTGTATATTGTCAGAAGAGCAGGTAGTATGAAGAAGAGAAAGGCGGGGGAAAGCATTCATAGAAATGCAGCCGTTGCTGCTCCTTTTATTAACTAGCACGGTCAGCACCTACAAAGCGGAGAAAATGGAGGCTCGATTAGGTTCGCCCCAAGTGTAATTGTATCAAACTGCAACACAGGGTTATTAATAGTGTGACGCCACACAAGCAAGGCTTATAGAACCCAGCTAGGTGATTGATGATAAAACAATGATAGACGAACGAGTAGGGTGTTTATATTGGCAATCCCTAAGGATATAAACCTTGGCCATTGACATAGAACAATAGTTATTCACATAGTCCTATTAGCTTATAGCTCCACATACTGTAGCTTGAAGAAGCAAGGCTATATGGAATGTAAATGCTGCAAGGTCGATGCTATCTACGTATAGCCGGAGCCGTAACTCATTGAAATGTCCTGCATAGCCTTCCAGCTCCGTCAGTCGTCCAAGAATCGCTTCCAACTCCCGTGTAGGCGTAAAAGAAATGATCTGGGTCATATTTATTCTTAACCGACAGCAGACGATCATAGTGATGGCCGTAAAACTCCCGTTTCCAGTCGCCGTTGTAATAGGAGTCGACTTCATTGAGATAAGATCCCGAACCTGGAGTAACACCCTCGAAAGCGGGGACGATTTCGAATGCCAGATGCTCCTTGCGAGCAAGCATCTCCGAGAAGGGGATAGTCCAGTTCCAGTACCCAATCACTGTGCAAATGCCAATGGTATCCCGCCAAGCTGGCAAAAGAGAGTTGGGCGGGTGATTGTCGTGCGGCATACTCAACGACTCGCAACCAAGGAAGAAATATCCATCCAAATATGCAGCCATATTCCGAACCTCGCGCGCAAGAGCAGCGTTGGTCGTTGCATTTTGGACAACGGCCCTAGGAAACAAACGATTGCTGAAAAGAGTGTTGGCTTCCCAAGGGCCATACGGCAGCGGACCAAGATCCCTCTCAAAGTGGTCGTAGAAGTTGTCTGAGGTGTGCGAGCTATAGACGTATGGAACTCCCAGGCGAGCGAGCTCAGCTAGATATGGGCCCAACAGAAAATCCACCGCCTCACGCCCTTGGCCGGGGACAGTGAAGCTAATGGCATTAAAGGAGGAGGCAGATATCAGGTATTCGACAGTGTTGCCGCCGTTCATTCCGTCCACGTAGTCGGGCATCCAGGCAAACCAAGCCTCCACAGCCTCCCAATACCTGTCGAGGTCTATGGCCGTGGTATTAAATGATAAACGAGCTCCACCTATAGGGCCATCGGGATGAATTTTGTAAGTCATGCTCAGCACGACACCCCAGACACCTGCGCCGCCGCCGCTCATGGCCCAGTATAGATCCGAATGGTTGTTGGAGGGCGTGGCTTTGATGTGCTCGCCTCTGGCTGTGATGATCTCCCATTCCAAGACGTTATCGGCAGCCAGTCCATAAAGTCCCGATAGAATGGAATGCCCCCCACCTCCTGCGTAGCCACCTACCACCCCGACACTTGCACATGTTCCGCCGACGGCGCGATAGCCGTGCCTGGCCACAATCTCCAACATCTCGCCAGAAATAATCCCGGCGCCCATGTTGATAGCAGGTCCGTTGTAGAACTCGCTGTAGTAGCTTTCTATTATCTCCGTATGTTTAAGATTGTGCGTCCAAAGCGACAGGGAGCCTTTTCCGGTTGACTTTCCCATGTAACTAAAAGCCCGGTATTAGTATTCTGGCCACAACGAATCAGCAGCGATATTGTGCTTAGACTGATGCATAAGAACTACTCACTCGTGGCCGGTATTCATGATGACAAGTCGGACATTCTTTTGCTTGGCGAAACGAATGCCTGCGAGGACGTCGTCGGCCACGGTGACATTGATAGAATATGACGCATAGTTGCCGAGTTCGCATGGCCTCTCCAGGGGAGTGAATGGATTGCAAGACTGGTTTTGGAAGATAGGATTGATTATTTCGGCGGGATAGGGGATACTGGCGCAGGCATGAGTTTAGAATCCTGCCAGGGACGCGATGAAGTATGACGCTTGTTTGAAGGGATCAAGCAAAAATAATTGGTGACATACAATGTTTGCGCATAGTCCCAGGTCTCTCGCAAGATATCACACCGCTCCTGGTTCAGGGCATCATATGGTTCAGGGTGGCAGACGTGGGCTTGAGGAACTGTTTCAATCAGTCGTCCCTCTACGGTCGAGTTAAGAAGATCCCAGTCCGACTTCGAGGGCCAGCCGCTATCACCAGGAATATATCGGCAGTTCTGCTGCGCCGCTCCAACGTCAAAAATAGTGAGCCACATGAGGGACAAATGCCTGCGCAAACTCTGACTTGAAATACGCATTTTGGTCGGATTGGCGTGAGAGGCGACAACAGCAATACAAGCCGAAGTTCATCGATACAACACCACCCAGCATGAATCGAAAGACAGTCCTAGGCGGCTGCTTTTAATGTTTACACTAACCCCAACGTCTGCCCGAATGACTGTCGAATCCTTCAACGGGCATGGCAGGTCCAGTTTCCTGTGTAAAATGCTACGTCCCAAGAAGTCACCGAATTCTCAGAATCTAACTACCTTGGGCTGTTACCGGTAACGCACTTGGCAATGCATTTCCGGGCTTCGTTGATTCCAAGACCGCGCCGCATCGGACCCCCTACCGCACCTGTTGCGTGAGTGCACCACCATTTTCTTACAATTTGAAATTGGATCGGCCGGAAATATGCTTTCCGGCAGGCTCAGCAGTCCAAAGTTCCAAGTTACTAAGCCAACGTGTTCAGCTCCCTGAGTGACTGGTAGTGCTACGCACCTAGTTGCTCCAAAATGGCACGGTAGCTTTCGCGTCGGCGTTGAAAGCCACTGTTTGGCGTTTCATCGACTAGCGGCTGACACGGCTTGGTTGCATGTAAGCACGAGATGCAGGACGGTAAAGGGGGAGGGTTGGTCCTATGAATCCGCAAATGGCCGCAATGGCCTTATTATCTGTTGGTCAGCCGCAGCATCGCCTTGTTTTGATAAGACTTTCACGAAGAGGGTGTGCAGATCGCACACGTCACTGGTCGCCGAGCATGCCAATGTTGATCGGCACCCAATACTTCTCAGTTCGTAGCAACCATAACCCTCCATGTTGAGAACGGTCACCGTTCCACAACTCGTAAAGTGCCATCTTTCCATCGTACTACCCATTGGTGTAGGTAGGCGGGGACACGGCAGTTGTTTTCCTAGCGACCTACCACGGTGCAGCCATAGGAGCAATGCCGTACGGACAGTGGGATTTATTTACCGCTCATCCCTTTCACTCCCGCGCTTTACCCTCTTTGGCCTCCTCGTAATGTAATCTGATCATCCTATTCACGACTTCATCTTCTCATTTTTCCACTCCCAAGCAATACCCCGTTATCGCGATAGCCCAGACCATGATTTCGGTGGCCAGCCTATGGACTCAATTTTTCCCACCGAGGCCCAAGTTCACCGAGGGCGACGTTGCTGATCTTAATGGCAAGGTGCGACGGGACCTTGAGGTTCACTTGTGAGCCGAGATTAACCGAACTACATGTATGCAGGTGTACATCGTTACCGGCGCGACCTCCGGGCTAGGAAAAGAAGTCGCCCGCATCCTATACTCCAAGCATGCCACAGTCTACCTCGGTACACGTAACGAAACGAAAACCATCGAGGTTATAGACCATATCAAGAAAGTTGCACCGTCATCAACCGGTATCATCAGGCACTTTCACCTTGATCTTGGCGATTTATCTTCAGTTAAAGCCTCGGCAGAGCAGTTTCTGGCGGCCGAGAAGCAGCTACATGTTCTCTTCAACAATGCTGGCTACATGGGCCCGGAAGGCGGCACAGAAAGAACGATGCAGGGCCATGAAAAGCATCTTGCCATCAACTGCCTGGGGACGTTCCTGCTCACAAAGCTGTTGACCCCAACACTCACCGCAACGGCTGCTGCCCCTGGAATTCCCGCCGGGTCAGTCCGAGTAGTGTACTTGTCCTCCATCGCAGCCGAGATGTACAGCGACAAGAACGTGGGATTACGGCTGGACAATCTCGACTATCACGCCGAGAAGAGTAGCAAATATCGATATGGCGTCAGCAAGCTGGGGAACTGGGCCTATGCTCTAGAGTTATCGAAGCGTCTCAGGAATGACGGTGTTATCGGCGTGGCCATCAACCCGGGAAATCTACAAACTGACCTCTTCCGCCACCAGAGCTATCTGTTCAGGTTGTTGACAGGCCCAGCCAATTATCCGACTATTAACGGAGCATACGCGGAGCTATGGGCCGGTCTCTCGCCTGAGGTTACGCCAGAGAAAGCAGGGGAGTACGCAGTCCCATTTGGGCGTTTCCACCCCATCCGCCGTGACTTGGAGCAGAATGCAGCTAGGTCCGAAGCAGAGGGGGGCAATGGAGCAACGTCCAAGTTCTGGGACTGGAGCGAAAAGCAGGTCAAACAGTATCTTTAGAAACAGCCAGCTGCAACATGGGTGTTGAAATTGAGATCCTTGCTGGGATCCTATGTTGGCCCGTGTCGTCTGCACGGCATTTCTCACAAGGGTGTGGTATCATCAAGTATTGGCGGAGGGGAGGGGGGCAAGAATATCAAAAGAGGAACTTTCGATCTTCGACAGTAATTTGTCTATTTAATAGGAATGGATTAACCTGTTACCATGATAGCAAACGCCTCCGCGTGCAATGCCTTTGTTGAGCGCCATCTGTCTCTAGCGCCGTATGCACAGCAGGTCCAACAGAGGTGATTCTTTGAGAATATTACTGTCATTTCTTAGGAGGCATCATGCCACCAACAACGCAGCGGGCCCTCCTTCAGACACAACAAGAACCAGGACAAAACTGTCTTCCACTGATCCTGTCTACCTCAGAACCTGTACGGTCGCTGCCTTCGAGCAAACATGTGCTGGTCCGTGTACGGGCAGTGGCACTGAACCCCACGGATCACAAGATGATTGCCAACTTTACCAGTCCTGGAAATGGCACCGGCTGTGACTTTTGCGGCACGGTCGAAGCCACGGGTGACGGCATCAACCCAATGTCGCGCATAAGCCCGGGAGCCAGAGTGTGCGGTCCTATGTTCCCCTATTCTTCTGTCAAGCCGCCGATCCCCGATAATCAGCACAGCTCCGTTGGTGCGTTTTCTGAATGGATTGTTGTAGAGGCCAGCCTGCTCCTCGAGATCCCTCCGCATTGGACTGAGCTGCAAGGGGCTGCGCTCGGTGGCGTCGGATGGAGTACGGTTGCCTTGGCCATGTCGCATCCTGCGGCGCTGGCACTCACCGGATGCCCATCGCAACCCGCGGTGGACAGAAAACCAGTTTTAGTGTACGGTGGCGGCACGGCCACCGGCACCATGGCTTGCCAGTTACTCAGTCTGTACGTATTCTCACTCTGGGCTCTTTTGCAAATGTAACATACCCCTCTCTCACGTTACACGAACCAGAGACGGGCGAATCGCGACGGCCGTGGTTTGATGTCTTGTGTGGCACCAGCTGACGCAACCCGAGTCGGGGGGTGGGTGGAGGGGGCGATCATCACCCGCTCCCATCCTCCGACCACGGCACTGCAGCTCCGGATATGCCCCAATTGCCGTGTCACAGACACATGAATCTTCAAAGCTGGCTCAGCATTTTGGCGCCGCAAAGACCATCCACAGCGGTGGGGAAGCGAATATGCAAGTCCGTCACGTTCTGGACTGCATCACCGACCCTCAGTCGGTTCGCTTCTCCTTTGCCGCCATTGCACGCACTGGAGGGAGGTATGCCTGCTTGGAGCACTGCCGCGACTCGTGGAAGACACGTCGTATGGTCCAAGTCAAAGAGATCATGGGTTTTGACGTGCTGGGTCGTGATGTCGATCTCGGTGGCCCTTCCTCGGCTTATACTCGCAAGGCGGATCGGGAAGCCGTTGCTATTGGTAGGCGGTGGGCAGTGGAGATGCAAGCACTGCTGGATCAAGGGATGGTTCAACCGCATCCTTCGAGGGAGGTCGAGGTTGTAGGCGGGGCCTGGTATGACCGTGTAGCTCGTGGTCTAGAGATGCTGCGTTTGGGGGAAGTCCACGGCACCAAATTAGTCGTGCGAGTGGATGGGTGATGGGGTCTGCATAGTGGTTGATCTGACCCCTTTCTTGCCTACCTGGCTTACTTCGCTTGGCGCACCTGCCGGAAGACACCTATTTGCGAACACAGATAGTCACCGAATCAGGCTGCATATGGATCACTTCGTCCACACCAGCCTGCTAGGCCTCGGAACTTGGGCGCGTAGAAGGTGACGTCAAGTAATTCATGCAACCCAACACTACCCTGCGGCCTCCAGTTGGCTCTCCTGACTATTTCCTTTTCCCAGGTGGTGCAGTTAGCTCAAAGTTCACTTACGCTGAAATTTCTGAGCTATTAGCACATCCCGTTAGTCAATTCGCAAAAAACAACCCAGAAAGCCTGAGAAGACAAAGCTTTACCGACCGGTTAGACGCAAATCTTCAATTGAGGATTTATATCTCTTCATCATACTCGATTAGTTATCAGTAGCTTGCGAAACGAACGAGACAGCTCCGCCAGTCGGAACGTTGCAATAATTTCAGGGAAGAAGATGCCCTTCAACGTATTCCACGATCCACAGCAGGGCGCGGGATTCGTGGTATGCGTTGTCACAATTCCTCTATGCCTTGTGGCAACGATTCTTCGCTTCATCGGCACTATTCGAGCTTCACGAAACATTCTATGGGAGGACTGGTTCGCCTTGATAGCCCTCATCTTTCACCTGGCTTACACCAGCACGTTTCTATACCGTAGGTGCCATGTGACCACAATCACCCGACTGGAAGCTGTGCAATGCTTCGCACCCAGCCATTGACGTCGATGCCGAGGAAGGGACCGCTGACAGCTTGCACAGTTTTGACTGAGATGAACGGCGCACCACTGCAGGAAGTGGCCCTTGGCCCTCCCGCCCAGATTATCAATATCATGAGAGTAAGGAGCTCTGTCCGGAATCCCATTCAAAGAAGCTAAAGACTAGATGCAAGGTGGGTTGGATAATGACGACTCATTACTGCCCAAACCAATTAGGAGCCAAGCTGAGCCTTTGCCTGCTCTACTATCGCCTCTTTTCGGTCAATCGAAAGCTAGTCGTGTGTGTCTACTGCATCGCGGCGGTCCAGATCGCTTGGTTCATTGCTGCATACCTAGTCAAATGGTTCATGTGTGTTCCAGTGGAGAGGATTTGGGACGTTACCGGCAACACGGATGGATGCATCGAGATTGGGCCGTTCATGGCAGGCATTGAGTCTGTCAACTCACTTATCGATTTCATCATGATCGGTTTAGCAATCTGGATCATCCAGTCCCTTCGAATGAAGAGCAGCGCCAAGTGGAAAGTGTCCATCTTGTTTGCCATCGGTGGGCTATCGGGAGTCATCGGCATCGTCAAAGTTGTCCAAGCATACGATGCAGCCTGTAAGTCGCTTCCTCCCTCAACCACTCGCCGCAGTAAGCCTGTTCCAAGCCGTGATGCTGATTCGGCTCTCTCTTTCTTCGCGCAGACAACAATGTCCTCAACCCCATTTGGGATATCGTTCAAATGGCAACCAGTATCATATGCTGCTGCGCTCCCGTGTACAAGGTTGCATTGCCACAGCTGAGCTTCTCTAAGCTTCGGTCAATGCTAAGCTCCTACGGCTTGGAGAGCTCCGCAAGACGCTCTAGAGGATTGAGTCATGCTGATTCATCAGTTGGGTCCGAACGGTCATATATCCAAACCAGTTCAGACTGGCTACGGCTGGGTCACCAGCAAGAGACAGCTTGGACAAAGGTGTCAACAGTGCCCGTCAGTCAGCGACCCCGCCAGCATTGGGAGTCGAACGAGTCAGGACATCCATTGGTCACGATGGAAGTTGCGCAGAGCGTAGAAATGAAATGATGGTGTTTTATATAGTGTGAGGCATGCTAGCCGCTATGATTTCGATACATTTACTCGGAGGAGCATTGAATCCAAAAAGGCCTGTTCGCGTGCTATGATGGTTTAACTGTTTCGCATCCTTCGCGAATCAAGACATGTCACAATGCAGAATATAAGGGCGTACCGACCTTCCCGCCAAGCTTAGCCATGCAGCTCGATTGTGGCCAGAGAACCGGTCAAGTATGTTCCCTAACACGTTTGCTCATACGGGGAAGATTGACCGTCAAACGGCCGACGAGCCTGCTCACTTTTGATACGATGAAATGTCCTTGAAAAATAAGAGTCAAACGCAGAGTCGGGCGCACTGTTACGCCCCTGCCAACGGGACGACGATGATATTCCCACACTGCCATGCAATTCAAACACACCCCTCCGCCCCTGTTGGCATTACCACCCTTAAACGCGGAAAGGTAAGGCAATAAGCCGGAGTTGGCAGAAAGGGGCAAACAGAGGGGGAGTGTACATGCCGGCCCCCTTGGCCTGTGTCATCGTCCACAGTGCATGTGTAACGCTCGGTGGATCTTGTTATCAGTGTCACTGTATGCTAGACGTGTTAACCCCAATCGCCTATGAATTACTATAAATCAAGGAGCTCATGTAGTTGGTGTATCTGGTCAGCAGATTCATGAAACAAACCCTGCGTACTTGTCCAAAGTCCACAACTTTCAATCAACCTGCTGTTCGAGTTCTCAGTCTTGGCCGCTTCTCACCAGCATCAGAATTGCAACGATGTCGAGAAATCCAGATCCCATCGCCATTATTGGAAGTGCGTGCCGCTTTGCCGGAAACGTGAACTCGCCGTCCAAGCTCTGGGACCTCCTCCGCGATCCTGTAGATGTCCGCTGCGAGATACCAGACACTCGCTTCAACGTCGAGGGCTTCCATCACCACGACAGCTCTAGACCGGGCCATACCAACGTTCAGCACTCTTATGTAATTAACGAGGATTCGGCTGTGTTCGATGCAGAGTTTTTTGGAATCAAGCCCATCGAGGCCAAGGCTATTGATCCGCAGCAGCGATGGCTGGTGGAAACCATCTACGAAGTGAGCAAATTCTTTGACGGGTCGGGCCATGATGCCTTGTGATGGAAGGCTCGAACCGTTGCAATAACCTGTTGATCAAAAATACAGGCTCTCGAAACTGCCGGACTGCCAATTGAGAAGCTCCGAGGCAGCAACACGAGCGTCTACGCCGGCATCATGTGCGGCGACTATGAGAGCATGCTTCTCCGTGACCTTGAGCAGGCCCCTATCTATACTGCCACAGGCACTTCAAGAAGCATGGCGTCAAATCGTATTTCGTACCTTTTCAATTGGCATGGCCCTTCCATGACCATCGATACAGCTTGTTCATCCAGTTTGGTAGCCCTCCACCTGGCAGTACAAACTTTGCGAACAGGAGAGAGTGACGTGGCAGTGGTTTGTGGTGCAAACCTACTTCTTGGCCCCGAGAACTATGTATTGGAAAGCAAGCTCAATATGCTCTCACCAGATGGCGTCTCTAGGATGTGGGATGCAGACGCCAATGGCTACGCGTGAGTCAGCTGATACAATATTGACCATGTGCAGACTGTACATGTGTCCAGGGTCCAGAGATCAGGCTGACCATTGTCTTTGCTTCAAAACACAGCCGGGGAGAGGGCATTGCGGCCGTCATCTTGAAGACCGTAGGTGCAGCCTTGAAAGATGGGGATCATATTGAGTCCATCGTGAGGGAGACGGGTATCAACCAAGATGGTTCTACATCCAGCATAACCGTACCAAGCGCTGCCGCCCAAGAAGAATTGATTCGGAATACATACGCAAGGGCTGGGCTGGATCCTTGGACAAGGCCGCAGGACAGGCCGCAGTACTTCGAAGCCCACGGCACCGGCACACCGACTGGCGACCCTATCGAAGCCGAAGCCATCCATCGTGTATTTCAATCTGGCGCCGGCAAGAATCAAAGTCATACTCTCCCCGTTCCCCTGTATGTCGGCTCGGCCAAGACGGTTATAGGTCACACCGAGGGCACAGCTGGCCTAGCCGGTGTATTGAAGGCGTCTCAGGCATTGCAGCACGGTTTGATCCCGCCGAATCTGTTCTTTAACCGCTTGAGCAGCCGAGTTGCACCATTTTATCACAACATAGAGGTCGTTCGAGGGTCAGCTAAGCCATGGCCGCATCTGAGTACTGGTTGCTCCAGAAGAGCAAGCGTGAATAGCTTCGGGTTCGGGGGCAGCAATGCTCATGCCGTGTTGGAAAGCTACGACGACTCCGGGACAGATGATCTGGCTTGCAATGGCAGCAAAACCTTTCCAAATACACCCCTTTTCATCCCTTTCGTATTTTCGGCAGCCTCCGAAGGTTCTCTGCGTAGTTATCTTCAGATATTCTCCGCCTTCTTGACGAAAAACCCGAATCTAAGTGCTCATGACCTTGCATGGACACTTCGTGCACGCCGATCGACTTTACCACACCGCACGTTTTATACCGCGCAGTCAATTGAAAGTTTACAATCTGTCGTTAGTACGGTCGTACAGGCGTCCGGGGCAATAGGGGTTCGGTCTCAAAGCTCGGGCCCTTTGATGAGTGGAGGGCAGAGGAGGGCTGGAAAGCTGCTCGGTATATTCACTGGACAAGGTGCTCAATATCCTCGCATGGGTGGAGACCTGATTGAAAAGTCGCCATGGGCACGACAAAGGATAAAGGAGTTGGAAGGATATCTTGCACGTCTTCCAGAAATGGACAGACCAGCGTGGTCCTTAGCCTCGGAACTCTTGTCCACAGGTGCAACTTCCCGGTTATCAGAGGCATCTATTGCCCAGCCCCTCTGCACAGCTGTTCAGATCCTGATCGTTGACGCTTTGGCGCTGGCAAATATCCGCTTTGATATTGTCGTGGGGCACTCATCTGGCGAGATTGCCGCCGCCTACGCGGCCGGATTTCTGTCAGCCCGTGACGCCATGATCATTGCTTATTTTCGAGGGGTCTACTCGGACAGAGCAGAAAGTCCCAAGGGGCCCAGTATGAAAGGCGGCATGCTGGCCGTAGGGACCGATGTGCAGGATGCCCAGGACCTATGCGATGACGAGGTGTTCAGTGGGCGTCTAGTGGTAGCAGCAGTCAACTCATCTTCGTCTGTCACAATTTCAGGCGATGCAGCTGCTCTTGATACCCTGGAAATCCTTTTGGCGGATGAGCAAAAGTTCCACAGGCGGCTGCGCGTGGACAAGGCTTACCATTCCCCTCACATGAGACCTTGTGTGGAGCCCTACATCAGATCACTACAACAAGCTGGCGTACAGGCAATGGCTCGGTCACCACATCATGGCGAAGCCGGATTTCCCTGCCAGTGGATTTCTACAGTTTATGGTCGTGTGATGGGCGTCGTGAATGATGATATAGAGCTACTAAAGGAAACGTATTGGGCTAAGAATATGACTCTGCCTGTACTGTTTTCCACAGCGGTTCGCGAGGCGCTTCGGACTGCGGCTGAGCCAGGCGAGGCTCTGCCAGCGATGCCTTTGGTAGTCGAAGTTGGTCCGCATCCGGCTCTCCGAGGCCCTACCAGCCAGATGATCCATGAGATACTTGAGAAATCTTGCCTTTACAGTGCAACTCTAGACCGGGAAGTCGACGCGGTGACAGCGATATCAGCATGCCTCGGCTTTATTTGGCAACATCGACATGTCGCAGGGTGTTTTAATGGCACTGTAAGCTCGATTGATTTGGATTCATTTCAACGAGCCATGGCAGCGGGCGCGGTTCAGCAGGTCGACGAAGTCGCTGGAGGCAGGAGCAGCTATTCGGTTCTCAAAGGCCTGCCCTCCTACCAATGGAATCATTCGGATCAGTACTGGGCGGAATCGCGCTGGTCGCGCCGCACGAGGCTTCAACGAGGAGCTTTTCATCCGCTTCTTGGTCACCAGACGCCTGATAGTAGTCCTCATCGCCTCAGTTGGCGGAATACGCTCGCTGCTACGACCTCGGAGACCTGGTTGATGGACCATAAGATTCAAGGCCAGGCAGTTTTTCCGGCGGCGGGATATATCTCAACTGCTTTGGAAGCAGCACGCATGATTCCACTTGACATGGCACCGACTGGCTCGAGTCTACAGGGAGCCCGAGTGAAACCAAAAAACAATTTACGGCTTTCGCTTATCGAAATACAGGACCTGAACATTGACCAAGCGATAACTCTAAGTTCGGAAACCAAGGATGTCGTCGAGGTTTTAATCGAGCTAACAAACATTGTTGCCGGCCGCAACCAAGACAACGGTTGCAGGATTATCAGTACTAGATTCGAATACTCTGCCGCCTTGGGTCGTAGAGATGATTCCTTGACGCTCGCAGCATCTGCTATAATCACGGTTCATATATTAGAGGACGACGACAATAATGAGAAGACTCTTGAGCAGCAGCTGCCTCCGAGGGCGTCACACTCCCCTCACATGGTTGACGTCAACTGTGACCGCTTCTATGCCAGCTTAGCCCGGCTCGGCTACGAATACTCGGGGAGATTTAAGGGGATGACTGGTTTGAAAAGGAGGCATGGACATGCGTCTTGTCTCGTAACCAAGGCCTTGGCCAAAGCCCAGGATGAGAGCTTGTACAGCAGGGGGGGAGTCTCATATCCCCTTCTAATCCACCCGGCAGAGCTGGATAGTTCCTTGCAGTCTTTGATCCTTGCTTATAGCTATCCAGGGGACGGCCAGCTAAGACATCTACATTTGCCTCGTCGAATCGGCACAATACGGGCCAATGTCGCCCTCTGCGGTAGGTCAGGGCTTGGCACTGACGGCGATATCTTGCTTGCAGTTGATTCGGTGGTTATTTCCAAGAGTATGCATGGCAAAGTATCTTCTTTATCCCCATCTCCCAGCGGCGGATTTAGCGGGGACGTTAACATCTACACGGGTAGATCGTCCCACGTTGCCATCCAAGTACACCAAGTGGAGTTGTCGCCTCTGCGTAGCGGTACAGAAAGCGGTGGCAACGGAGAAAAGGCTTATAGAAAGATATTCAGCAAGACGAGCTGGGTGAAGATGATGCCAGACGGCATCAATGCAGCCAAGGATGTGGACGTGGCTGTTGATGCGCGGGCGACATACGTCGCCTTAGGACGCCTTGCCCAATTTTACATGCGGCAGTTCTATGTCCAGGTGTTAGATGGGTCGTGCCATGAAGAAGCTGCTTCTCGTCCTTTGCCTAAGCATGATTCTTCCACGGCCTACTACTTGGAGTACATCCGACAGCAAATGGAGACGCTCCCAGCAGAAGGAATCAGCAGTACGTTGGCAGAGATGGAAGCAAACAACGCCTTCTTCAACAGTCTTCCGGATGTGCGCGTCATGCACCTTGTTGGAAAGACAATGCCGCGCGTGTTTCGTGGCGAGACTACGATGCTAGAAGCCTATCGAGAAACAGGCGTACTAGACGACTACTATACCAACGGTTTCTCAATCGTCCCATCTGCTCGTTGGCAATCGAATGTGGTTGCACAGATTGTAAACCGACATGCTCATTTGAACATATTAGAAATAGGTGAGCCGTCCCTGGTCATTTCATATCATCAAGCCGGGACTGACTCATTGTAATGCGCAGGCGCCGGTACGGGTGGCACGACGAAGCATGTTCTGCGAGCCATCGGACATCGGTTCCAGTCATATACCTTTACGGATATATCGACAGCATTCTTGAAACATACTCCAGAAGACTTCTCTCCCTATACAGGCCGGGTATTGTTCAAAGCGCTTGATATACAGTCGGATCCGGTTCTTCAAGGTTTCTGCCCTGGCTCGTATGATGTGATTATTGCATCATTTGTGCTACACGCCACCTCGTCGCTATCTCGCACGCTGATCAACACCCGAAAGCTGCTTCGTCCCGGGGGATTCTTGGTTGTTGGTGAGACCAGCGAGGACAGCGAGCCTTTTAATTTCATCTTCGGGCCTTTAGCGGGCTGGTGGCTTGGACGAGGAGATGAGGGCCGGTCGTCTCTGCCGCACGTCTCGGCTGAGGCCTGGGACCGCTTGCTGCGGTCGTGCGGCTTTTCAGGCATCAGAAGAATCACCGATAGATCCCCAATTACCTGGGAATCCACGTATGGGGTTTGTCTCTTCGTGTCTCAGGCATTTGACGACCAATATAGATTCCTAGCTATGCCCCTTTCTTCTCCCCAGCCCTTGCACTTAAACAGCACTGGCCATGAGGTATCCTCATCATCCCGCACCCTCATTCATAATCTGACACTCCTTGGCGGCCTAACACCGCGGGTATCGCATCTTGTCAAGGATCTTCAATGCATTCTTCATCCATTCTGTGGAGCGATATCTTGTGTGTCGTCTATCACCAACGTTGACTACGACAGCCTCACGTCAGATCGCGACAGGAATGGTCCTGCGACTATTCTGAGTCTTGTTGATCTAGACAAACCAAGCTTCAGGGGCATGATGGAGAAAGAATTTGTAGCTCTAAAGCGCATATTTCAAGAGGCAAAGATTCTTCTTTGGGTGACAACCGGTCGACGAGACGTGGATCCTTTCAGCAATATCGTGGTAGGCTTTGGCCGTGTCTCTGTTCACGAAACTGAAGACCTCTTCCTGCAGCATCTTGACATTGAAAATATCCAAAAAGAATACACCGCACAGTCCATTGCTGAGGCTTTTCTTCGCTTGGTAGCTGTCCCATCAACACCCGGCCCTGGTGACCGAAGGCCAGGCCAGCCATTGTGGACTGTGGAGTCAGAAATTGTCATGGATAAGACAGGTCGTGAGTTTGTACCGAGACTGGTTCCTTTGAGGACGGCAAATGATCGGTACAACTCAGCGAGGTACCCTGTTATCCGCCCAGGGGTTGATATTAGCAAGACGCCTGTGACAATCCGGCACGGCGAGCGTGGCTTCGTTTTGCAAAGCCCCCTCACTAGTAGCCGGGTCATCAATAGACAACTCACAACCCCTCCCGCCGAGCCTAAGATAAGATTGCGACTGACATACGCTACCAACTACGCAATCAAGACACCTTGTGGTTATAAATTCCTCGTTGCAGGGGAGGAGGAGGGCTCAAGTCAACAATACCTAGCTCTCGTGTCATATTTAGCATCCATCATGGAAGTGGCCCGGGCTCACACAATTGAGGCTCGAGGCCGTGAGCCTGCGAGCACGAGCTTGGTGATGGATCCAGAAAGCGTCTATCAAACAGCTTTGAACATAATCGCTATGTCGATTACTTGGTCTCTCGTCCCTGGCCAGACAATCGTCGTTCACAACGCCAGAGATGGTTTCGCCAAGGTCATCAACAGACATGCTTCCGAAAATGACCTGACCGTTGTGTTCATTGCGAACGACAACAGCATTGAACGCCAGGCTCACACCCTTCCAGAGATAGCTGTCACTTACGTGTCATCTTTTCTAGCTCAGGCAGAGCTGCGTCGGATTCTGCCCGACCAAGACAACATTGCATGCGTCATCAGTTTGTCGGCATCAACGTCAACCATGTCCAAGACTTCCGGGTCTGAGATCACTGCAAACTCCATCCTCCAGAAACTATCTTATCGGTGTCGTGTAGAGGGCCTAGATACTCTTCTTGGAAAGCGAGGAAGTGAACACGGTTCTTATGCAGACAATGCTTTGCACAGTCTGCTCCTCCAAGCTTACGAGAATGCCTACCTTGCAACGGCAAGCAACCTCCCCCAGAGGAACGGAAAGGTCATCAAGATCGAGAATCTGAGCCATGAAGGACAGCAGAGACATAGAGGGGAGGAAGGTGAGAGGGGGAAACCACTATACTATCATGGTGAGGACCGACTCGCAATTCTTGATCTCTTTGAGTCGCCTCCGCTACCCATTGAGATAATGAGACTTGATAGCAGCGTACAGATGTTCTCGGCTATCAAGACCTACTGGATCGTTGGCTTGTCGGGCGCTCTTGGCATCTCGCTTTGCGACTGGATGGCTACGGCTGGTGCTCGTCACATTGTTCTAAGCAGCCGAAATCCTCAGATCGAAGACTCGTGGATCAATCAACATGATCAGAATGGTGTTCATATCTATATTGTTTCGTGGTAAGCCTTTTCCATCGTTGAATGTCATTGGAATTCGAATCCTCCGGGTATGACTAACGAGCCCCAAAAGTGATATTACTGACTACGAGGCATTGAAAGCGGCACATGAAAGCATCTGCGCCCACCATCCACCCATCAGCGGTGTCTTGAACGGCGCAATGGTACTGCGTGATACATCGATTCGCAACATGAAGTTCACCGACATGAACCAAGTTCTCCAACCCAAGGTGCTCGGAAGCCTCTACCTAGATCAGCTTTTCAGCCGTCCGGAGGTTCCTCCGCTCGAGTTTTTCATCCTTCTTTCTTCAATCAACTGCGTTATCGGAAATCAAGGTCAGGCCAACTACGCAGCAGCCAACATGTACCAATGCGCGTTGGCAGCATCGCGGCGCAAGCGGGGACTTCCCGGTACTGCGGTGAATGTTGGAGCCATCATCGGCGCCGGATACCTGCAAAAGACCTCTACAAGGGTACTCGATCTCACTGTGTCACGGGGCGCCATGATGCATCTCTCGGAAGAAGATTTCCATCAGCTTATAGCCCAAGCCATCGAATCGGGACGTCCCAGCGTCCACACTATGCATGAAGATGGCGACGAGGGATATGACGAAGGAGGTCCAGAGCTGACGACGGGGTTGCTGGATGTGGCGTTCAACGCAGTCGAACGACCGATATGGTTTGGTGACGCCATGTTCGACCAGCTGCTGGTGCACCAAGATGTGGAACGCGATCAAGTGTCCTGGGGCGAACCAAGCGGCAGTCCATCACTGGCTATTTCTTTAGCGAGCCCACTAAAGGTGCGGGCTCGGCTGCAGGCCTGTCAAAATAAACTGGATGTTGAGACAACAATTGTGCAGGCCTTTGCTTGCCAGCTCCGCCACGAGCTACAGGTTACAACGAAAGACGACGAACTAATGGCCATGCGGAGCGGCGACATTGGTGTTGATTCCTTGATCTCGGTTGATCTTCGCAGCTGGTTCCTCAAAGCTATCGGTGTCAGCGTCCCCGTGCTTCGCATCATGAGCAATGAGGCCATGTTGGCGCTGGTCCATTACGCAATGAGCCTACTGCCGCAAGAGATCGTGCCACAGCTACAGCTGGGAAGCAAAAGATCATCCGATACCAATCTCGGAGAGCATGTGGCAGCACAAACGATAACAAGCAGATCAAGGGCGTCCACAACAGCTCATGGGAATTGTAAAGCTTCGACATGGGATTCCGAGACGAAACCGCCAGAAAGTCCTGATGCTGATATCGCAGCGCTGCTTCAGGCAGAGTCACGGTCCATGAGAGAGCCATTATACCCGCCCCAGACCATCGTATTAACCGGTGCCACGGGTCTCCTAGGCTCTCATCTTGTCAGCTGGTTTGTTGACACTACGCCGGCCACTACTAAAATCATCTGCATCGCTGTGCGAAATGCTGGAGGAGACATGGAAGCCAAAGACGCCGAGGCCCTTTCCAATGTCAACAGAAAAGTCAGCTTCGTTCAAGGTGATCTCGGCTTGCCACTCCTGGGGCTCACGCAATCCATGTGCGCTGCCATTTTTGCCGCCGCAGATGTCGTTATTCACGCCGGTGCTGACACATCACACATGAAGCCGTATGCAATGCTGCGCGACGTCAACGTACGTGCGACCTCTGAAATTGCTCGTCTATGCCTTCTTCGGATGGTGCCACTTCATTTCGTGTCATCGGTTGGAGTTGGGCTTTTTTCTGCCCCATCATCTTCATCGTCCTCCTCAGCCCTAGATGATCCACTTGAGCTACGGCCAGGAAAGGCGCCTGGAACACCCCCAGTATGGCTGCTGAACAACCCCAGTCACGGCGCGGATGCCGCCCGGGATGGGGGTCCAGAGCTGCTACAAAGTGGCTACGTCGCCAGCAAATGGGTATCTGAGAGACTATTGGAGCAAACAAGCGCTACGCATGGTCTTCCGCTGTACATCCATCGGCCCAGCACTATCATACGTAGGGGCAAAGATGTCCTGGGTCCTAAAGCCGAGGTTGATTGGATGCACGGGCTGGTGAAGGCAGTGCAAGCACTGGGGGCTGTTCCGCGGTTGACGAATGCCACTGGCGCCCTCGACATGGTCTACCCTCGGAGCGTATGCTCTAGCATCGCGCAGTACGTCACAGGTAACAAAGCCACTATGAAGACGAATCACGCCGTCGTGTACGTACATCAAGTTGGTGATGTCGTTGTTCCGCTCGCTCGTCTGGAGCAGTTGACGGCGTTAGATTTGGAAGAAAGGGTCAAGGTGACTGACTCCAGTGGGGAGGAAAACGAGCAAGCCGGAATCGATGATTCAAGCGAAGAAGCTCTTGGTGACTGCGAGGTACTGCCTATGGAGGTATGGCTGAACAAGGCCGTAGCCCAGGGCCTCCACCCCGCCGTGGCTGCGCTTGTTCAAGCGATGGATGCCGCCAACGGTGTGGAAAGGCTCGTCTTTCCTAAGCTGGTTAAAGAGTGATAGGGGACATGCCAGTAAGATATTGCGGGATCAATGGATGCTCTGCGAAGACATTATGACATTGTCTTGCTTGTTTGTATAGGATTGAACTGATCTTGGTGGACCGTGAATAAGTGTTATTTTCTTTCCTTGGTGCAGAACTGAGGTATTTGTTTTATGTCGTGACAGCAGTATCTAGACTAATACGCAAGCAAATGAAATTCAGTTCGGATTTCGTCGAAAGCGTCCAATCCACTATCTCTACTTGGTGCCAAGAATAAAATTGGACTTCTCGTCATCATGCTCCCTAATTTCCAAGCATCATATCAGGCATTGTTTAGTTCTAGCTGAGTGATTCTTTCCAGCCCCCTAGCCATTGAGACGAACTCAAGATACTTCTACATGACCGGGTCTGCGCAACTAACCTAGAGGGGGTCAAAATTTCATGGTCACTGATCAGTCTGTTCCACGAGTTTCCGCTAGATGGGCTCCGACGTTTTTCTCTTTACCAAAGCAAATAACTCGAATGGCTTCAAACCGTCATCAGAGTCATCGTGGCCTCTGGAATTATGCCGTTTAGTTGCATTTCTCCCACGAAGATCCTGACGGCCCGGGTCCCCTAAACGATAGAACATCGAATGAGTGCACATGCATATCGCCAATCGTGAGCTGTCTCCCTGCACTTTACACAAGCGGGCTGCTGTAGGAGCTTTCTTCATCCGAGGCACACCTCCAGCCCGGGCCTTCACTCTTCCATTTCCGTCTCCTCTACTGCGTTCCTCACCTCCAACCGGGCCTCCATCTTTTGTATAATATACCTTCGGAATGCCATTGCTGTCAGGCAAGCTAGCCAGACTGTACCAAATGCTACGTATGCTGTAGAAAGCCAATATCTCCGAGCGTTGTCAACTGCCTGGGAAGTCATATTGTTCAGCTCGATCACGGTGGAGTTCGTCCAATTTATGTGTTCGCACCAGCAGGTCCGGAAAACACCGATCATGTGGAGAAGCGTGCCCACAACCATGATCATTGACGTGGCGAAGGTAAAGAGCCAGTATAGGTACTGCGGTATGCGCTGGATTAGTCTTCCATTGAAGGCCGACCAATGCGAAGAGGTTTGTCGTGTTTTTGTAGGAAACCCCAGCTCCAGCCAGGCGCATAGGACGTGCAGGTAGGCGGTGATGAAGGAGAACACCGCGTACAATAGAAAATTGAATGACCTGCAACCCAGACCAGTAGTTGGTGTTGTCCAGGCAATGGCGATAGCGCAGCTTGTCGAGAAGGCAACACCGCAGAAGCCGAAGAATTGACCGATGCAGAATCGAAGCCAGAAACCCTTATTAAGCTTCAATTCTTCTCTCGAGATTTGGTAATCCAAAGATCCATGAGGTGAATCCGCCCATTTTTGCCACATGTAGCCATTGACATATCGGTGGCTCAGAGGGGTTGACAAGGGGTCCTTTCCAAAGTCTAGCACTCTGTTGAATGCATTCTTAGCAACTGTAGGACTGAGAGCGCTAGCGTAACAGTTACCTGCCATAGCCAAGATCAAGATCCAAGAGTACCAGGTACAGTAAGCCAGAGCGAGTGCGGTGTCCTTGTCGCCTCTCATGGTGTAGGCGTCATAGAATGTTGCCGCAGTAACCGCAAGCAACAAGAGCACGGGAATGAGAATCCCGCTAACGAAGCCCTTTCGCGCAGTAATGACAATATCTATAGCCCTGTTGATGTTTTCCAGCTCGGAAGCATTGCTTAAGAGCGGTTCTGACTTTGAAATCGGCCCTTTTCCTTTCACAGAAGAGATGATCTGATCTTCCTGACTGGGAACCCCTCCACCACCGGTTTGTGCATGCAGAGCTTGCAAAACCTTGGGCTTCCATGCGATATGCTCGGAATATCTAATATCACCTGCCAGGGCCGTGGTCCATAATGCGCTATCACGTAATGTGGCTGGTTGTTCCGGCGTAAGCCTGGCCAAGGTCATCGTGTCAGACCAGACCTCGTGCCAAGCACCGAAGATGGCGCTTGCGGGATCACCCAGAATTCTTATGTATTCAGGTACAGGCCTCAGAAGCACATACATTATGGTGTTGAGAATGTCCTTGCGCTTCCGTTCTTCATGTTTCTGCTCTGGAATACCGCCGACTGGACACAACAGGAGGACACCAATATATGGCGAGATATATGTCGAGAGGGGCACTAGCCACTGTTGGAGCGAGCTGAGTTGTATTCCCCGACAGTGCTCCATTGCCCAGGCCATGGTCCGGTTAACAGAGGGAAATACATAAGAAGAATCGAACTCGATATCCATGTTGTAGCTGCAGACTTCCCAAGGGTAGAACCCTACCTCGTCTGGGGTTATATTATTGCTGAACTCCTCCCGGGCGGCAATCGTGCAGCATTTCGCAATTGAGAAGGTAGCTTTGACCGTGGGCATGAAGCTGGCAAACAGATAGCCCGTGAGCACTTTGGCCAGAGATAACGCGTAGTTGAGAGAGAATGCTCGTTTTGTAGAAAGAGTTCCCATCCTTGGGCCTGTGGGCCCAATCGGTGCCTGGGTAATAGTGGGAGGGCTTGCCGGGGGAACGCCATCTTCAAGGTAAACCTGACTGCATCCTTTACCCTCAGCTACAGCCGCCATGGTTCTTAGTGAAGTTAAGTAGGGTAGAACAGTAGAATAGAGTGAAGATGTACTGAAGATCTAGGTTTCTGATTGAGAGGGTATGGTGGCAAGAGAAGCCCAGAGGTCACAGAGAGCCTACTGCCTCATACTTCATGTGATTATTATAACATTGTCCTGAAAACTCGCTCAACTCAAAGCGGTATTGATTGTCACTAAATACAAGCTGATATCCGAATCCAGCAAGCCACTCGACTCATCTATAGGTTGATGACAGCATGGAGTTGCAGCCGGTTGATATAAGCACGACTCTGCGGCTGGTCTAGAACCCCTCAACACACACCCCTCCCTTGTGCGCTCCGCAGCAGCTGAAAGCTACGTTGTTTAGCTGTTTTTTTAAGTAATACTCCAGAAGTAGATGTGCATTATTATGTGCACAACCTAAGGGAGCGGTGATAGGCTCTGCATGTAGCCAGCTCACCTGGGCTGACGTTTGTGACCCCGAGAGCTGTCAACGTGCTGTGAAGTCCGATAGGAAATTGATTTGCGCCACTTTCTAGCTGAAAACCGATATTGACAGGCCTCTTTGCCTATCGTTGTTGACCGTTATCTGCCAATTCATCACTGGTGTTTCATCCAATCTGATTATCGACATGTTGTAAAACAAAGGCGGCCGCATCTTCCTTTTGCAAATGCTGGCATATTCTCACTTTTGACAAATCTCTTGTCCAAGTATTTTGCCTTTAAATTATCAAGCTTTGTTTCATCCAAAAATACATTACAGCCGCAGAGATTGGGAATGGCCCTTCATGATTTTCACCTCTTCTCCTTCAGGATCGCCGCGGCTCTTTTCATCTTGGGGCCACGACTAGCCAGCAGTCTCGATGCAATCCTTGCTCAAAGACAAGCAAATCCTAATGACCGTATCAACCTTGATGGTATGCCGGATTGCGGCCGCTTTTGGTGCGAAGAGAGCCAGGCAGTTCATACCAATGATACCTGCATTCCGGTCGGTCAGTCTTGCGAACAGGATGACAGTTGCTGGCAGCAGTATACTCGAGACTGCTACTGCGACCTCCAAACGGGACTATATTGTGCTTGGCCCTGCAACTGGGCTGAATGGTTCGAGGTGGAAGACTGGTTCAGTGACCATTGCCCGGGCTCGCCAGCAGTGACGCTCGATTTCTCTGGCTTGCCTGATTGTGCACGGGGTTGCTTTGATGATGAGACCTTTGACACCGGCTGCATAACACAGTCCAGTAACTGCTTCTGCGCATGGGGCGACTTATTCGGATGCCACGAAAACTGTGGCAGTGACGAAGAATTATCGCAGATTGAGAGCTGGTTACGGGGTGCATGTAATCTTGATGTTGAGAGTGCGACGAATGCCTTGAGGGATGGGTTTTTCATGATTAGCGACGATGTCGTTGAGCCGACAAGGGCACCGAGCCCCTCGACCACTTCGTCCCAAGGATTTTCCTGGGACGAGATATTTATATTTGTGGTCCTTGGTATCACGGGAACTGTCATCATTGGCCTTTGGATATACAGTTGGATGGGGGCTAGGCAACGACGTACGCCGCTTAATCTCAGCGGAGACAACGGGACTTCCGGGATATCGCAGAAAGAGTAGCACCTATCATTCTGAGCTTCGAAGCAACAACCAGCCATTCTAGACGAGCTCCAAAGGCAGGGTTCGACAAACCAAGTATTGCAGTAATCGAGATGCCAGCGCCGACCATTACGCTCGAGGCTAGATGGGTATGATGAAGTTGTGCTGTTTCCATTGTTTCTTCGCGTTGCTATACTTACATTACCATAATACATTGATATACCTGACGATAACTCGCGCTGCTATTTGAAAATTTCTCATCTTCATAATTGCCCGGGATTATTTGACGATAAACACTTTCGAGTGCTTTTTGCCCTTGCCCCAAGCATTCTTCAAAGCCGCAGTCTATTTAATTCATTCATCTATGGTATACATTGCCAAGACACGAGCAGGCTGGTTAATTCTGCCTTTTCCCGTCGGGGTCGGGGACTACCGGCACCCAGTGAAAATGATGTTGATGGTATCACACCGGGCTCCCAAGACTGCCGTGGCACGTGCTGTTAGGCATTTCTTCAGCCGTCTGGTAGAGACATGCCGAACCCGCTGATTTTCAAACCAAGAAATGGTACTAGAGATTGACACGGAAAGCGAAACGCGTAATACCAGGTTTCCTAATCATGGTAGGGGTCAGGGAGGCTCAACTCAGCTGTGATCATTCATGCACACCATTTCCATTTTAGTTGACAGGGTAGCATTCATACCCCTCACCCGATAACAAGGCCGGGTAATGCGCTTTGTATCAGCCTGCCCTTCGCCCGTTGCCGAACGATTGTTGGCCAATAGGCAAACATCGCAACTGATATGTCGCTGACACTGGGGGGGCAGTCTTGTCAGCTTGACTGATTTGGTGCCGTCCAGACAACCAAAAGGGCTATCCGATGGACATCCTTCACCCTTGTTGCTTTGTCTTGGGCTCGGCCCCGTCGCGAGCAGGGGCAAATAACGAGGGGTGGTGATGCCGGAATGACAGCAAAAGAAGGAGAGCAAGGTAGGTGTGCTATCTTAGTTATTCCCTCCAACCCCGTGTATTTTTCTCCCACCCCACCCCCCTCGAACACAGACAGTCCAGTTGAGGTGATATTTCCACGTCGGTTTCCGACAACGCCTTTCAGCTCCGTTGCAATATGGTGTTATCCAGGGCACATATGCATAGGCGGATGTGCACAGGTGCGAACGTGATGCGTCTCTTCATTGGCTGCAGATTGTATTGCATGGAAAGCACCAGGCGCGGGGCAATGGTCAGAAGTCAGACCACTTCATAGCCCCGAAGTTGCCGATGGCTGCTGATAGTGGTAATATGTCAAATGCCGTTGGTATCAGCGATCATCATCGTGTCCAGACAACAACAGAGCACAAAGAGGAGCTTGGCGCCGCCCGGGCGCTGGCCTAGTCATGTCATTTGTCCTTGGCGATTGCAAGTTGCTTTATCATGCAAATGATAGGCCAGTCGCCTTAATTGGAAGTCGATAGTCCCTCTGAGTGGCTTCCGCACCCTGCTGATGACATGTTCCTCTAATATAGTCAGGGGGCCATTCAGCTAGGAAAACATCACGCCTTTCGATTAAGAACTCCAAATCGCGTTGTTTTTTGCGTCAGAACATCAGAAGTGGTTATCATCCGAGGAGTTGAACTTTTGGACGTTGTAACAAACGTCGAATACCGTTGAATCAGGCTACTCACAATGGCCTCAGCCGCCGAGGCCGGAAGCGACAAGGCGGGGATGTGAGCAGTGCAACGGGGCACTTTATAGCATTACAATGCCTATACTTCTATCGACAGGCAACATCAGCCGACTGGGGGGGTTGCTCGATTTTAGCAGATTTTCCTGCGGTTTTGATTGGTTATCTCCCTTGATGATACGTAGGGTCACCTTAGGACATACAAATACTGTCCTTCTGCTGACACCTCCGAGGCCTCCTAGATATTGTTTTCTTGGCCGTGGGAAGGCTATGGGTGGGCATGAAGCATGCATTGGACATCGACATGGATAGAAATATTTCATTCCGGCAATACGCTGCGGCATCGGCTTTCTGGTATTTCCGCCTATAATAGTAGTACCAGCATTGTATCCTCGCACAAAAACCTCCATATCGCACGTAACAGTCCGCTAGGGTTGTTTTACTTTTGTGTGTAGCCGTCTGGGTCGGCTGTTGAAGTTATCCGTGCGTAATCGGGGGCTGCCGCTTTTGACGGCGACCGGGGCTATGTGACCGTGGGTCACGTCACCTTGACTGTCCTGATAGGTCAGGCAGCAGGGTTATTGTCTTCTGTTGATACAATGGTGATTAACGAAAGAAAAAAACACATCAACCAGTCGATTTCTCTGCATTGACGACCCCGTCTTGTCGTATGCATCGAGTGCATTATTCACCAGCGCTCATTTCCATCGGCTCTATGGGGCGAGATTGCCCTATCTTATTCTCAGGCGTGGACCATGTCTTGTAATCTCCTCGCTTACCAATCCGACTGGCTGAGGATGGAAGTATAGACATTGCGGTGGTGTTTGACGAAGTTTAGCCACAGCCGACAGCGGCTGTGGATTGACTACAAAGGCCGATGCTAGGGCCGAATAGCAAAGAGATCAGCTTGTGAAATGCAGCGGATAAAGCAGTCAGTTGAAAGTCGAGGATGATGATACGAATTGATCAGATTAGCTGACTACTAGTGTTGGACAGACTTGGGCAGGACAACACTGCTGCCAGTGATCATCTGCCAGCGGAACCAGGTTTTCTCTCCTCCCAAAAAGTTAGTTATGACGATTCTCCTCCATAGTAGTCTCAATCTCAGCGTGCTTCTCAGAGTCGTGATACTCGACATGGGCAACATCGGCATCGTCACCGTCGAAAAGCTTAGCAATTTCCTCCAAGGTAGGACCTTTGGTCTCAATATAGAAGAAATAGACAAATACCAGCTCCACGGCGATCCAGACCTATAAGCCCTACGCATTAGTACCCTGATCTAAAGTATCATATCTTGATAGATGACACGGAAGAACATACCGTGTAGAAACACCAAAAGTTCCAATTATTGGGCAGGTTCCTCAGAGCAATGGGATTGGTCTGGTTGCCGATGGTCAAAGCAACCTGGATAAAGAAGTTCATAATCATGAGGCCACGAGCACGGAGCCTATAGGGCAGAATCTCCAAAGCGTATGCGACAAGCAAACCAGACCAGGCAATTGAGTAACAGACGTCAAACATCCAGATCAAGGCAATCTGGGGGTAACCAAGCCGCTCAATCTCCGTCTCCCCAGTAGCTTCGAAACGAGCTGCGACAATCGTCCAGGCCAGGAACATGAAGAGCATGCCTGTGGGAGGCGTCAGTATGTATCTTGGGTGCGCTTTGCGACATTGTGGCCCACTCACCCACAGTGGCGGTCAAGAACAAGGGGCGACGGCCAAATTTGTCAATTCCGAACGAGCAGCCTACAGCAACGAACAGCTTGAGCATGTTTTCTCCAGCATTGAGACCAGTCTTGGCAGCTTGATCCGTGATACCGGCACCCTCGTAAATGATGTTGGAATAATTGCTGATCAGGGCGTTGCCAGAGTACTGGGAGATGATGCCCAGAGAGATGAGAAGCATCAGCCGGTGCCGGTTGCCAGGGGTCTTGAGGAAGTCAAGGTAGCTGCTGTTGTTCTGGTGCTGATACTCTAGAGCGATGGTATCTTTGATCTCATGGTATTCGAATTGAACCGTGGCGTTGTTGCTGTCGCCGTTGGCGTGGTATTTGGCCAGGATTCCAAGAGCCTCTTCATGGCGCTCCCGAGCCATCAACCAACGGGGGGACTCTGGAATCCACCAAAGAAAGGTGATTTGGATGACAGAAGGTGCGGCCTGGATGAGCGTAATGGTTCTCCACGACCAGTCGTTGTTGATGTTGATGGTGCCAAGGCCAATAAATGCGCAGACTAAGTGTGGCTTTGTTAGCATCTGAGGTACTTGCGTTCTGTCCCATGGTTTAAAAGGGCCTACCTGTTGCTCCCAAGTTCCACAGGCAGTTGTAAATGGCAGTGACGATACCACGGTGTTGTGGATGGCAAATCTCGGTGAGCAGAACAGGGCACGACAGCTGGGCCAGCGAATTACCGAAACCGACGAGGAAGCGGCCGCCAAGGTACACTGTGACACGAATCAATCAGTCATTGAAAAGGCAGGAATCCAGTGGGAGGGGGATCACTGACTGCCATCGCCATTGGTGAAGCCGGACAGAAAAGCACCGAGGATCATGATCAGACACCCCACAGCAATGGGGATCTTGCGACCAAAGTGATCGGCCATATACGGACTATTATCGCGGACAAGACTTAGCAAGACCATCTCCTCGTCTGCAGTTCGTCATCGATTATTGATCTTACGCGACTGGGAAACTAGCGATGCTACCGATCTGGTAGATGGCGTTGAGGATGCCAAGTCTCGAGCCCGTGGGATGGTCAAAATAATCCTGCCACGCATCCATGACTTGGGAAGAATTTAGCATGGACCTATACTCTTGGTCAGTCTGCTCATGCTCATACCCAAATCTCTCTTATTACACCTCCTTCCCGCCCGTTCTAAGCACATTCCATACGTACCCATCGTAACCGGTAGTGGCCGAGCAGACGCAGAGAATGGCAGCGTAGAAGTACAGCACGCGCATTCCAGGGTCCTTCCACCAAGTGACCTTGGCCAGGTGAGGCGCCTCCGCCTGAGCAACGGCGAGGTCATTTTTCGCGCCAGAGGCAGCAAAAGCAAGAGGCATGATGATGGACTGTTGAGCATATAAGTCCGCGCACAGGGTCAGTCAGCAAGAAGATGGAGAGGATTCAGCGTGGTAGTCGGAAGAGGCCTTTTATACTGGTTCCCCAAGCGCAAGCAGCCTCGGTTCATCGATGGATGTACGCTGATACAATGGCTTACACACCGTGTACTAGTGATGACACTTGCAACCAAGCTTTTTTGCCATGGCCGAGTCTCCTGGTTGGGTCGGATAATCTAGATGACGCTAATAATAATAGGCTGTGGGTGTTTACATGGAGTTGGTAGAGATCCACCCGCTGCGACCTATGATAGCGGTTTGGATAAATGAAGGGGCGAGGGTTTGTGCCGTGATTCCGAGATTCAAACCCCATCATCCACGAATGAACTCGGACTTTACGCGGATCGACCATAACATATTGTGAAATGCCTCTCGGCTACTCGCACGTGCCGCTCGTCCCGTGCTTACTACCGCCGGTATTTGCTCTACTATACCCGCCTCCTGCCTGCCTCGGATAGGACGCCATGAGAAGCCGGCTTTGAGAACACTTAAGTAGAGTAGTTCTCAAGGTATTCAGAGAATGGTCATATCTAATCATATGAAATTAAAAAAAATTGAAAATTGAAAATTATTTATTAACAAGGTTAAGGATGATAAACACGCTCTGAAGCTATTCCCCAATAGATCTATCAGTGTTCATCCTCTTAGGCTTTTGGTACTTGGCCTTAAGGTCACTTAGGGCGATTTGTTTCCAAGGCCAAGGGGAGGACTTCTCGCTCTTAGTGTCTGCCTGCTGTGGTTCATGTTGCCTGGTGTCAAATACGCGGCCTGTCGTTTTCAATGTATGCATTTCTGTCGTCTTGTCTGTTTTCCTCGATGGAAGGGCTTGGCGATCACGAATATCATCTAGCCAATGACCGAAGCGGCCGACAATCGAGTCCCACTTGTAAGCATACAAGTACGCAACTCCTAAAACACCGAGGGTCACCGGGAGGGCAATGGACCAGAAGAGGTCCTGCCTTCTCCCTGTGTCTCTGATATCCACAACGTTCATACCAAAGAAACTGGAAACAAATGACCTAAGCGGTATAGTCAATAACCAACTGCGTTTGATCGCCTTTTGGTAAACTCACAGTGGAAGAAAGAAGAGCGTGACAATTGTGAATACCCGAATGGCCTTGCCGTGTCCCTCTTCGAGAATCTCAATGCTCTGCTTCACCTGATCTCTTAGCCCCTGAGACCGTCCCTGGAGGGTTTTGAGCTCAAAGTCGCGTTGAATTAGGCAGGCTATCATCTTATTGATATATTGGATCTCGAGAGGGTAAAGAATCTTTCGCGCTTGAGTCGTTGTTCCCGATACTGTCGGTGCCGTAAGTTCTCGGTAGTTGTTAAAAATCCTCTTCTGCGATTCAAGCACGTTGCGAAGAGCGTCAAGTTCCTCTTGTAAGATCTGAATATCGAGGAAAACCTTCCGGCGGGGCTTGCGGTTGGCCTCGAAATGCAACCTGGCTGTATACTGTTGATACAGCTCAACGAGGGCAGCTGGCCGTGACTCGGCATTGATTCCTTGGTGCTGAATATGGCCAATGAGAACAGCGACGAGGAACTCGACGCCGACTGAGTCAAGACTGACACTGGACCCTGTCGTAGTCCGACTACCAAGGAGTGTTATATCCACACGAGTCTGGTCGATACACTGGCACGCCCGGGTTATGCATTCGGCGCCGCTACGGATCATGTTGTCGACCTTCGCGCCAAATCCGCTGGATGATGTGCGGTTCCCAAACCCGCGGGGGGCCCTAGTGGTTTTATTTTGAGAACGAATGTCAGTGACAACCCATTCATTCACGAGAGAAAGATGCTTCCCCTGGATCACAAAAGCCAAGAGAATGTTCTCGAAGGCGTGAACGAGTGCGCTCGGAAGGAACGGGTTTGAATCTGACGCGGACGCAGATTTGCTGCTGGTTGTGTGAACGCTTGCCACGGCGAGCTGCAGATCAGTGGCCTGACGACAAAACTCGCGCATATTCTTGGTGAAGAGCTGGATAATTTTTGCGACTTCGATATAGCGGCTGCTGTTGCAGCTCTGATACTTAGTGCGCAGCCAGACGGAACACGGGTCGTCAAAGGCGTGTTTGTAACGGCTCGGCCCAGGGCAGTCCGTGTGAAATTGATGAATATGAGATAGGGCCTCCCAGGATGTGTCATAGGGATGCGATGATGTGCAACTACTACATTGGTCGAAAGCAGTGCGCCGCGTTTTCAATGATTGTCCGTTCTGGTCCGATGGGTTTGTATGGAACTTTCCAATGGACCACACCTGTTGTTGTTCTGGATAGTCTTCAATGGCAAATTTAATTTGCTAGACACAGTTAATTTACCACAGGGGCTAGAAAGATACTGCTCCAAGGAAAGTCAACGTACCCTGAAGATCCTGTCGAGCGAGCCCCAGTACTTCTCCGTCAGACGATGAAATTGTAACTCAACCGGTACAAATAGGTTCAATATGCCCTTGGATAAGTCAATAAGTGCGTCAATTTCCGCCCTCACAGTGGCCTTGACGTGGATTTGCCGAGCACTTTCAGCCATGTAGCCTTCCTTATGTGGTAGTTTAGGTGCTGAATCTAGTCCAGTCTTTCGAGTGATGAGCCTGTAACTGTCACTGTCCCGATCCTCAATGCCAGATCCCGCTAGTATAAAGGTAGATTCGAAGAGAAAATCATCTTCAGTCGCCATTTCTATTGAATCTTGCTCCCCAGATCTGTTGTCCTGGCTTCCAATGGCGATGTGGGAAGGAATGCTCATGAAAGCTTCGGTGTCTGACGAGAGCCCGCCCGACATCAGTGCATCGTTGCTTTGAGTCGACGACTTACTCACGGGCGCGAGTGACGACGCTGGTGAACGCGTCCAATTGTTGTGCCGCTGTTCAAGATCGAGATATGAACACATGTAGGCCTTGTCGTAAAGCTTGCCGAAGACGTCTCTGGTAGCTAAGTCGGAATTGATGTTGTTCAGCAGCCGGTTGATCACTGTACCCTTTGCAGTCTCGTCCTTTGTCCCGCGAAGTTGAGAGAGCTCCCACGTAAAGAATGGTAATTTGTAGACTGTTGCCTTGGTAGTAGATCCTTCCTGGTCAGTCTGGGCTTTGCTTTCACTGGGTCGTGTCTTGTTTCTGTGCGGCTCTTCAACGCTAGCTGGCTTCCCACTTTCAGACTCTCCGGATGTTCTTGTTGGCTCTGAGTATATGCGAGACGCATCGGGCACCCACACTGCTTTGAAACGTAGTGCATAGTCTTGTTCGGCGGTCTGTCCCTCGTTTGAAGCCACGAGCTTTGACTGTTGGCCAACTGAGGAGCAGGGGATTACTTCAAAGTCTACAGAGTCTCCGGACAAGCTAGATGCGTCATCGTCGTCCTAGCAACTATTAGAGAAAAAACAGAGGGCAAAAATGTATTGGGAGAAGGAGTTCCCATACCTCGTATGGCCCGCGTCTTTCAGCGTCTGGTCCATCAAGATCAAGCTCGTACATCTCAGGGGTTTCTGTTAGTGACTTGTAATTCAAGACTCTTCCTTCCTTTTTCAGTTTCGTGACTCGACTGTCTTCCCTCGGCGGCAAATATGTGTCACCAGTGAAGGGTATCTTTGGCTCGAGGAGAATGCTGGCCATCGCCTGCTGGCTCATACCACGGCCCATGTCGCGGCTCATCCCGCGATGCGTGAGGCGGTCCACAGCGACCATGTTTGCATGAGGCCGAGTGGGGGCATCTGCCGCGCTGTCCGTAGCACTCAGTTCAGAGATATCGGGGCCATCACTATCCGTGAGCTGCGCAGTGCCCTGCAGCTCGGAGCGAGAGACCTGAGTAGACGATGCTAGGACGAACATCATCCTGGACGTCACAGGGTTGTTCGAGGTTTCCGGCGGAGCCGGCACCCCTTTCGAGGCCTCCATTGAGAGTCGTTGGCCGCTCCTAGGGTTACCTATGGAAGCTTGTGAGGGCCACGTCCCGTATGCCGGTGGCGGCGCGCCTGACCCGTTGTAGCCACCTTTCGGTGAAAATGGGTTGTGACCATATGGCGTAAGCTGCCTGTACTGGTTCGCGGAGGCATCGAAAGGTTGCGATGGATGATTAAAGGGATTTGATATGGGAAGTCCATCCAGATTCATTGTGGGTCTTCTGTAGTTTTGGATGTAAGGAACAATTTGATTCTTTGGAGAGGCTGGCCCCGATTTGTCATTTCCCTTCCCGTTCTTGCCTCGAATGACCAATCTCACTTCTCTCGTAGCCTCGGCCATTAAAGAAATCCAGGCTTCGCTGTTGAGAGGCTCCCCGTTTTCGCTGAAAAGATCAAATTGGTCAAAGGAGTATTTTCTTTGCACTAGCAGAGCAAGGTGAGTTCGTAGTTGCTGGGCATCAAGGATTAACAGAGCACGTGGCGTCATCGAGGCATGAGGCTGAGAACATACCAGAAGGCTGTAGGCACGCGGAATGACGAATGTGAACTGTTCGTTGTCTATGTCTGCTACTTGAACAAGACAAGAGTCTCCGTGGGCGCTGTATCGTTGTTGATCGACTGTGATGCTGCCCTTTTGAAGCTCTACGAGTGAACAGTCTGCCACGGTAATGAGGGTGCCTTGAGAGCAGGCCATTAGTGACTGTCTCTTCAGGCCAAGAAGTTGCTTACTTGACCCTATCATCAGACACCAGACCTGCGGAACATGAATAATCTTCCTTGCGAGGGAGCGATTCATTTTATTGACGATCTGGTTGGTCTCCCGTTCATCGCCAACTTCGTAGCCGTAGAGCGACTGTAGTAATGTTAGCGCGCCGAAGTCTTCCAACCCATTGGCACGCCGCTTCCTCTCCTTGAGCATGAAATACGGGACAGAGAGGAAGATGACGGGGTCTGTTTCTTTCATCGGATTCTCCGTGTAGACCCCATTGTAGCGCAATATACCTCCGGCTTCGAACGATTTGCCGCTATCGAGACGACGCACTAGGTGTGGGCAGCCTTTCTTGAGCAAAGATAGAGCCACCTGTTTCAGATCGTGAGAAAGAATGTCTGAAGGGCAGTGGGAAACGAGGCGCTTGGTGTTGTCAGTGCTGGTCTCTCCACGAGACACGGAAGAGAACCAACCTCGAGGAAATCAAAAGAGAATTTTTGACTCTTGACGTGGCTGCAATAGGAAAGAATCAGTTGTGGTCTGCCGATTCGTTACTCGAGCTGTGAGTGATCGACTTACAGCCATCTCATTTGAACCGCTGAGGTATCCTTCTTGGCCACTGTAACGGCGTCCGGAACGGAAACGAGAGTAGCCTTACTCTGTCCGTTGCCATCTTGGTAGTATTCCAACGCTTGGATTGCCAGCAGCTCGGTTGTTGCATTTTCATCCTCAAATCCCGTGCAGGGTTGGAGCCAAGCCGACACAGTCTTGTTCGTAGCTCCTAGAGCCGTGGGGCTCTGAATCCCGGATATCGTTGTCGCAATATTGACGGTGCGAACGATACGAGAAGAGGGTTGAAGCATGGCTGGAATGGACGACAGTCCCGGCGGAGCTTGGAAGTCGGGCCCTCCCCAAGGTGGCGCCTGTGGAACAGCAGGAGGCGCCTCGGCGGCGGCAAAATTTGATTCTTCTACCTTCGGGCCCGGCGGGGGCGGTCCTGACGAAGACTCTGATAGAGGAGGTGGAGGGGGAGCCGGCGTTGGGAAGGGCGCTCTCACTGGGGCAGGTGGCGAATACGCGTATGGGGACTGATGGTAAGGATCCCTCCATCCATTGTAGTACATCATATCTTGTCCGCCTACAGGTGGATTGCCATAATATGAATTATACGCCCCCCTGCTGTAATAATTCTGGGCGCCTGTTCCGTACGCGGGATTTTGCATACGAGACCACGGTTCGTATCCAGCAGGACCCGAGTAGGGATCAACGCCACCATATTCAGGATTGTAATGATGGCGGCCATAATAACCATCACTCGTCCGTCCGTAATAGCCCTCGGCCCGCGGTACCCGGGCTTGTGCATACTGGCTATGGCGAGGAGCAAACGGGTTTCCCAAAGGGACTCCGGGGTCATTGGAAGAATAGGGATAACCAGACGGATTTTGTGTTTTCACCTGTCTGTGGCTGCGTCGATGATTGTACTGCGGATTAGTGTCGGAACCAGTCGTGTACATAGACTCAATGGTTGACGGCCGTCGCACAGGCCGGAGCGTGATTCGACGCACGCGCGGCTTGGCGGCAGAGGCGGAGTCTTCCGGCAGAATCTCCTCGTCGACCGTTCTTCCGTGCCAGCTGACTTCAGGCTCTGTCCTTCGCTCGTCTTGGTTCGGTTCCTCGTCGTCAAGCCAGCTTTCCTCTTGGTAGCTATCCCGTGAATAGCGTAGATCGTCCTCCGTCGTTGGCGCCTCTTGGTTCGGTCCATCGTCGTCAACCTGGCCTTCATGTCGGTAGCTACCCAGTGGTGAGTATCTATCGTTCTCTAACCCCTGACTCTCATCCGAATCCGAGGCCACATATGCTTGGTATCTTCGATACTCGGCGGTAGGATGGCTGGATGAACGCTGAGCTCTCGTGCTGGCCTGCGTCAGACCCGTGTCCGCGCGCCGCAAATCATCGGCTGCGGGATCCATGGTTTATGGCAGCTCCGGGGGATCAAAGGCGAGAAAGAGCCTCGAGTGGGTGAAAGCTGGACCTTTTGGCACCCTTCAACTTTATGGCTTGGATGTGATTGAAGGGTATTATTTCTGATGCGGCGGCAAGGTGCAGCTTCATCCTTCAGCTACTTTAAGCCAGAGCCTCGTAGCCGTTGTGGGTCCCCCTTCCTCTATCCCGCCAATAAGACAGACTGGTCGCCTTGCGTCTTATCAAGAGTAAATGGGAGTAAACAAGAGCCGCAGCATCTCCATTTGCGGACTTTCAGCTCCATAGAGCCCTGCTGACACGACATCAAGCATAAGCAAATCCCTCATTTCGCTGGGCCATCAAAGCTTGAGCAGGCACTAGGCACGTTCAAAAAGAGCACGCGTTTGACGGAGACCAAGGCGATGTATTTCGATGCTGATCAGTTGCATGAAATGCTCTAATTCCGCGCAGGTCAGCAAGGTTACTTACTCGTGATGAAACCTTTGGCATATCTTTTTACGTCATTGACGATAGGAAAATTCCCTCGCAGATCACGTGCAGTACAACCAGGGCTGTAGCAACAGCAGATAGAGCAGACCTCGAGCAGTTGCGATTTTGGAGCGTCTCCTTGATTAGTATGCAAACATCGCCTCTTGAGAATTTAGGTCAAGCCTGGAGTGGGTTTTTTTATGTTTCACAGACAATCAATCGGTATATTCGTGTCACGGTCCAATATCCAGTCGTACAGCAGCCGGACTCACCAGCCATCTACTCCTAGGATGAAAAATTGACTCTACAAGAAGAAGGATTAGCCTTGAACATCACTCAGCCATCATTGGAGACCTGAACCAAGTAGTCGCTGAGATGATAGCATTCATTTAGAGCAAAGCGCAAGTCTTTCTCGCCTCTATAATGCAGAAGAATTACAAGTCTAAAGAGTCTTCGGGATCACAGAGAGGCTGCATCATGTTTTCCACAGCATCGCTTGTGGAAAAAGTGTCAAAGTTATTTGCTACCCGACTGTCACTCTAACATGGCTCTTGCTGTACTCGTCAGCATCAAGTACGTGATACTGACAGCTTCGGGTAAGATAGACTGAAAACACTTACATAGGTAGGCGAAACATCTACCGCAGACACACTGGCCGGGTATGATGCACAAATCCGCCCAAGCGAGTGACAATATCATATCTAGATAAATACACATTGCCAAGGTTCTGGAGAACAGTTCCTTGAAACGCGACTTGAAAGGACCTGGAGTAAAAACAATTCTTTCCCAATAGAACGATGATATTCGTGTTATCCAAGTCGTAAGTGCAACGTATCAGCTCGTCGTAGTATTATCAGTGGCGCCGCTCTTCAAGAATACAAAGCTATCTAGTCGTGCCCACTTGCTACTGCACGAATATGTTCGGTCCACTTCCCCATAGACTAATCCTCTCTCTATTTCCGAGAAGTTTTAGAAATCTGCGATCCAATCTTGTTGTACAGAATCACCTTCTTCTGAAGTAGCAGCAGATATCATGACGCCATGTATCATCTCTCCTAATTGATGACAGCATGCACTACCTCCTGATGATGGTGATAACATACCCAAGGAACACTGAAGGATTGGATCTCGTGTTTGAGATCGCAGAGGATATCGTTGTGGGTGTGTAATCGTAGCAGACGATCTGGTGTTGCTCCATATCTCCAATTACCTGGAACAAAGTCATCTCGTGCTCATGATGCACGCAGAATTTCGCAGCCTGGCACTCTGCAAAATGTTAAGGAGTGCGATGAGCTTTCACGGTGCTTTAGCACGGTGATGATCGGATTGGACTCTCCAGAAGAAGAAGACCTGCTGCATGTGATTCTAAGGCAGTCCGTTGGGGGTTTCAGTCACATTCGTAGGAGCGCAATAAATCATGGTATTTTAAGCCCCTGTAAACAATCATGTGAACTGGTTGTTGGTTTCCATAACCGTCGGGCTCGGATCCAGTGTAAGCACTTACTTAAATTTCATAAGCATTTGGGGATGTCGCCAGAAGAGCCCCTCTCGAATAATTCCTCATCTTCCCGCAGGATCAGCCTGCCTGTTCAAGTCTGATGGCCGAAGGCTAATCAGCCCATATGAACCCCTCTTGTTATGAGGCAATTGAGATTTGGAGAAGATATCAGCCGAACATCCGTCGGGCGATTGATCAGCGTAAGCGAGCAGAAGCATGAACAAGAAATCAGGTGGGATTGGCCAATTCCCCTCATGCACCCCGCCGACAAACTCCAACTTTCCTCTCCAACCTACATCGTAGAAAGATGTCATGGTTTGACTCCCGCCTCTGCTGGGGTTGTCCACCAATAGCAATCTCATTTTGGTCCCATCGACCTCGGAAGTAGAATGCAGTTATCCCAATATGGTATGGTAATTTGGCTGCATCGGTAGATTGGTTGTGCACATAGAGAGGAGGCAGGGGACAAAACACAATAAAAGACCCCAAGACCCCAAGACCCCGAGGCAATGCCTTCCTAGAAGAAGAAAAAACAGGATATTGACTCTCCATCTTTGACTTCATTGTCACGAAAGCTAGTCAAGATGAAGCTCTCTATTGTGTTCGGAGCCGTGCTGACACTGGCGTCCAGCGACGCTTTCCGAATTCCTCGCGGAACCACGGAGCAGTTGCTGGGCGACCGTCAAAAGCGCGACCTCCTTCAAGACATCGTCACCTGGGATGCTTATTCCCTCTTCATCCATGGCGAGCGTGGAATGATGTTCTCGGGTGAGGTCCATCCTTTCCGTCAGCCGGTGCCCTCGCTACATCTGGACATTTTCCAGAAGATCAAGGCACTAGGGTTTAATATGGTTTCCTATTATGTCGACTGGGCACTTCTGGAAGGAAAGCCTGGTGAATTTCGCGCCGATGGTATCTTCGACTTCCAGGCCTTCTTCGATGCTGCAACCGAGGCAGGGATCTACCTCTTGGCCCGACCCGGTCCATATATCAACGCCGAAGTCTCTGGAGGTGGATTCCCGGGATGGCTTCAAAGAGTTCCGGCATTGCTGAGAACTCGCGACCCTGAATATTTGGCGGCGACTGAGAAGTAAGCAAGCACTAAACCCCTCTCATTCTTCTTGCTCCAACAATATTTACAATCCATCAAGCTATGTAGCCAACATTGGCGCCATCACGGCCAGGGCGCAGATTACCAACGGCGGACCTGTGATCCTTCTGCAGGTACTTGATCTGATGACAATGCTTTACCGTCTGTGCAAGCTAACCTCCCTCTTGCCCGAAAACGAATACTCAGCGGCTCCCGATATCGACCCCTTTCCCGACACGGTATACTTCCAGTATCTGATTGACCAATACCGCAACGCAAGCATTGTGGTCCCGACCATCAACAACGACGTCTGGCCCGGAGGCAACAATCGCCCGGGAATTGGAGAGGGAGAGGTGGACATTTACGGCCACGACAGCTACCCTCTTGGTTTCGACTGCGTAAGCTGGTCTACTATCATCACACCACTGTTGGTAAAGCTGATAAATGTGATAGGCAAACCCTGATGTGTGGGGAGAGGATGCGCTTACCACGACCTGGTATCAGGACCACATGAGAAACAGCCCCAACACGCCTTATGCAATTCCCGAGGTATATTCTGCGTTACAGGCTAGTTCGCAGGATGGCAAAGACTGATCAATACGCAGTTTCAAGGCGGTGCATTTGACCCATTCGGAGGCTGGGGCTTTGAGCAGTGCTCTGAGCTGGTCAACCATGAGTTTGAACGAGTTTTCTACAAGAACAACTTCGCAAATGGCCTCAGAATCTTCAACATCTACATGGTAATTAACTGCAATGACCCTGCAGGTATTTATTTTGTTAACCAATCCCTAGACTTACGGCGGCACCAACTGGGGTAATCTGGGACACTCCGGCGGCTACACATCCTACGACTATGCAGCAGTACGTTCACTTGCCACATCGCGAATTGCCTCATGGCGAATGATTGAGTATACTCATGACACTAACTCTACATCATAGAGTATCAGGGAAGACCGTCGTGTCGATCGAGAAAAGTACTCCGAGTTGAAGTTGGAGGCTCAGTTTATGAAAGTCTCGCCAGGTTATCTCCTCACCATCCCGCAGACCCCGACAACCGGCATCCACAGCGCCAACGAGGAAATCACAATCACGCCCCTTCTTTCCAACAGCACTGGTCACTTCTTTGTAATCCGACATACCGACTACCAGAACACGGGATCAGCTGATTATACCGTTATGCTCCCTACCTCCGCCGGCGATATTGTTATTCCTCAGCTCGGTGGACAGCTTAGCCTGCACCGCCGCGACTCCAAGTTTCACGTCACTGACTATCCAGTGGGAGACTTCACCCTGCTTTACTCTACCGCAGAGATCTTTACCTGGAAAGCGTTCGAGGACAAGACTGTGATCGTTGTTTACGGGGGGCCCGAGGAACTGCACGAGCTCGCAGTCAAAGGTGACTTTGAGGCTGAGGTACTTGAAGGAGAAGACGTCATTACTGAAGTGATGGATGATGCAACTGTTATCCAATACACGACATCTCCGTCTAGAAGCGTGGTAAAAGTCGGCGATCTTGTCGTCTATCTACTCGGTAAGAGGCGCACTGCTGAACTTTTGCTCATACATGAATCTGACTTTTGCAGACCGCAATTCAGCTTACAACTACTGGGTCCCTGACCTTCCGGGTGACGGCCAAAATCCTGCCTACGGAACATCTCTCATGAACCCCAAGTCCATCATTGTCAACGGAGGTTACTTGGTCCGCTCTGTGTCTGTCGAAGACTCCAGCCTTAAGCTACAGGCTGATTTCAACAGGACAACATCACTCGAGGTCATTGGTGTTCCGGGCGGTATCTCAACTCTGATCCTAAACGGGGAAGATCTGGCATACACCATTTCGGACCTAGGAAACTGGATCTCTCAGCCTGATATTGAGCTGCCGGAAATAGCTTTGCCGGATCTCTCTTCTCTCGATTGGCACTACATTGACTCTCTACCAGAGATTCGGTCGGACTATGACGACTCTGGCTGGACTGTTGCCGACCATCCCACCACCAATAACACCGTTGCCCCCTTGAGGACCCCCGTGTCGCTCTACGGCTCAGACTATGGCTACCACACCGGGACCTTGATTTTCCGTGGACACTTTACAGCTCACGGAACCGAGGAGGAGCTAAGGCTATGGAGCCAGGGAGGTTCGGCCTCCGCTAGTGCTGTCTGGCTGGACGATGAGTTCCTTGGTTCATTCAAAGGCTTCGACTATGCAAGGGGTTCCAACTCCACTTACGCTTTGCCCACATTGACCCGAGGCAAGAGGTACGTTCTGACAATTGTCGTCGATAACAACGGCATCCACACCAACTGGACCCCTGGCTTCGATGAGATGAAGGAGCCCCGCGGCATCATCGACTATGCCATTGTGTCTCCGTCGGGCTGCCGTACTCGCATTTCTACATGGAAGATTACTGGAAATCTGGGAGGAGAGGACTACATTGACAAGTTCCGTGGTCCTCTGAATGAGGGGGGCCTTTTCTTTGAGCGTCAGGGATACCATCAAGGCTCGCCCCCATTGGACGAATTCTCCATTGGAAACCCTTACGAAGGCATCGATCACGCCGGTGTGGCATACTATACGGCCAAGCTCACGCTCGACCTTCCATCGGACAAGTACGACATTCCCCTGTCTTTTGTATTCGAGAATACCACCGACAGCAGTGATTATCGCGCCTTGCTGTATGTGAACGGCTTCCAGTTTGGCAAGTATCTGAGCAATATTGGACCACAGGATGAGTATCCTGTCCCCGAAGGCATTTTGAATTACAACGGCGACAACTGGTTGGGTCTTTCCATATGGGCTTTGGAAGACGGCGGTGCAAAAGTGCCAAATTTCGCCGTCAAGGCCGGCACGGCTATTTTGACCGGACGACAGCCGGTGGTTTTGGTTGAAGGGCCGAACTATAGTAGGCGCCAAGATGCGTACTAGGCAAACCTATCCTATAGTCTTCCATCGATTCAAATAAGTGTTCATTGTGGAACGACAATGGACATCAAAGCTTGCGGAGGAATGACGATCATATCTACCCCGTTGAGAGCAGCCTGCTCTACTATGCAAATAGCAGATCCAGCAGTATTACTATGATTTGTCCTAGACACAGCCGACGAGCATAGGTACAAAGATTAGAGGAACTATTGCTACGCCAGGCAAACGTTAATGTACACGATGTGCAATGTGTGAATGAACATCTAGTACAGTATTGACATAGGTAGCACACTGAGCTGAGCCGCCGATTGCAGACAGTCAATGCGTTGTATTGATCATTTAGGGGGTGTCTCAAGAGATGCAACTCATCTTAGGATATCATGAGATGAAGCGTTGTATGTCAACTAACACACCGCCTTGACACACATCGTGGAGCTCAAACGAAGGCAGGTTGAGCCAACAGAGATCGAAAATGCAGTAATCCACTGCGAACAATAGTCAAGGGTGCATTTAAGCGAGTGCAAATCATGATGCAACCATGTCTGGTCAAGCTACGCAGGGCGATCGATCTGAGCTCGGAACTTTTCTCCATGGGCCAACATTGGTTAATGATCCAGGCAACGGTGGCAACGTTGTTCAGATCTGCAAAGTTGATGCCAACAACACAGCTCTTGACCAGAATTGACGGAGGTCAGATGGGGAAGTTGTAGAGCAGGGATCCAGCTCGACAGCAACGCTGCACCCCGACATGCACCTCCCAATGATGGCGAGGGTTTACACAAGTTCCTCTGGGACCCAGATTGGACAAGAACCGACGCACTACACCTAGATGTGGAGGTTCAATTGGCAGCCTCAATAAGGGCCAGATTCCAGGTTCAATTGCAGGAGTCATTTGCGCATTTCAATTAGACGAGTTTCGCTAACCCACGGGTGCCGAATTGATGCTAGGCTATGGCCCCAAGGAAAATAACGTGTCATGAATGACCTATCTCCATGGGCATGACTGGATCTCTTCTCCCAAGCTTTGGTGTACGCGCCTGCTTGTTCCACGTTTCACACTTGCGGGTCGATCCACAACCAAGATCTGGCCAACCACTCTATTCGAGGTAGTCAATGTCTGTTTGATTGGCGAGTACCGCGGCCCAGCGAGGCCACGCCTGACGGGTCAGGGAGTGCCAAGATGCAATTGACAAGCTATTTCGTGGTAGTCCTTTGCGGACTCAGAGCGTTGGCGCCCTTGAATCCCTGGCCGCTTGGCTCTTCGAATGGCGTCAACCCTACATTATGTCGCAGACAGAACAATTACCACCGCAAAATCCTTCTCATCCGGCCATGAGTGCGGGATGCATCTCTTTCCAGGTTGATGTCTGGTAGTAGGGCGGCCATGTCGCGATTGGCCGCATTTTTCCTGCTCAAGGCAGGGCGCCGACAGCACAGCGCGTCGAGCCCCCGTAGCAATCGTGCATCTTCTGGAAGCCTTCGCGGGAGCATCGTGAAGTATTTTAAAGCATACTTCACAGACACACTAGTCATAAGTTTTGCCCTGCAGTGACATCCTCGGAGAGCACCTAAGTGGCCAATGGGGCTATATAGTCTGAGCCATGACCGACGGAGGATATAGGAAGATGCTGTTTTTACAACTTTATACAACTTCATTTGCGCCAAAATGTGGTGTTTGGGCATGATTTCGACATTCAACCACGAAGCTCATCAGCCATGCAATGCAGCTGGGTAAGGGTATCTCGCAACTAGCCGACGGATATCTGTAGTTGGTCGGTTATTGCAGGAGGAATCCGGGAAGCCAAATGGCCCATCATCCCCTGATCATACCCCGGCCATCGGTCCCACCATGAGTCCATGATGTCGAATTGGCCATCGCGTATTGGTTTGTGGTGGGCCCTAATGCCGGCGCATAATCCTCGTACGCTGCTCGGCCAAGCAGCCGAGAAATAATTTGTGGCTCCCGCATCTATCCGATGTTTCAGTTCAGATGAGCGGCAGGAGAACCTGGTTACTTCAGTCGCGAATTGATTAATTCATCCTCTTCCCTTTCGCGATATAAACCAAGCTCCCGTTTCTTTCTACTCTGCGTGTGGCTTCTTTCCGTTCCAACCCATTCCGTTCTTTCTGGTGTATACAATTTCATCTGCTTGCCTGGAGCTTGCCCTTCGTTTGATTCATCCACTACATTCATTTACCAAGGCCCCTAGCGCGGCTTCTTTGATTTGCTTTGCAAATACCACCCTCATTAAACCCAACTTGCCACCACGTTTGCTCCAAAACAATACAAGATGAAGTACACAGCCTCCATCGTTGGCTTCGCAGCCGTCGCCGCCGCTCACGGTGTCATTGAGTCTGCCAGCATTGGCGGAGAGGAGTACGAGTTCTACAACCCCTTCCAGGATCCTTACATGAATCCCGCCCCCGAACGTATCTCTCGAAAGGTCCCCGGTAACGGCCCGGTCGAGGACGTTACTAGCGCCGACATCCAGTGCAACGGCTTCAACACGGGTTCTGAGCCCGCCCCTCTCCACGCTACGGTTGAGGCAGGTTCCACTGTCAACCTTCGATGGACTCTTTGGCCTGAGTCCCACGTCGGCCCCAGCTTGACCTACATGGCCAAGTGCCCTGACTCTGGCTGCAACGATTACATGCCCGGAGACGAGTATGTCACAACATCCGGATGGTCCTTCGTCGACCTGAGCTAACACCCTTACAGCGCTGTATGGTTCAAGATCCAGGAGGCTGGACGTGAAGGTACCTCGAACAACTGGGGTGCTACCCCGCTCATGGTGGAAGGCAACTCTGGTGTCGACTACACCATTCCCGAGTGTATCGAACCAGGCTTCTACCTTGTGCGCCATGAACTCATCGCCCTGCACTCTGCCTTCTCCTACCCAGGTGCCCAGTTTTACCCCGGCTGCCATCAAATCGAAGTCACCGGCGGTGGCAGCACCCAACCCACCGACCTGGTGGGATTCCCCGGAGCATACTCGCCCACTGACCCGGGCGTGACGTATGACGCCTATCAGGGTAAGTTCCCACGCGAAAGCCCACGACTGTATGATCAGCGCTGACGATGCCACAGCCCAGGAATATATCCTCCCCGGTCCTAAGCTCTTCACCTGCTCGGGGTCTGGAACCAGCCCTGCCCCGGCCCCCAGCCCAGAGCCGTCCAGCCCAACAACAACTTCACCCGCCGCTCCAGTCACCACCCCTTCTGCAGTTACTAGTGCGCCCGCTCCCTCAAGCACTTCTATCGCCAACGACGACGATGAAGAAGAAATCGTCGACGACGAATGCCCAGTTGAGGACGATGAGGAGGAGGAGGTCGACGAGGACGAGGACGAGGACGAATGCCCGGTTGAGGACGATGAGGAGGACGATATTGACGAGGACTTGGATGACGAGGATGACTGCGAGATCGAGGCTCCTGAGGTCCAGCGTCGTCACTGGGACCGCCGATCTTACCAGTAAACTGTGCCTCTACATCGAAGTTGCGGCAGTGAGCCGGAGTCAGGCTAGAATATCTTGGCGAGCAGACATAGTTGATCGGTTGCTCGCAATATTTCGATTCAGAGTGGGCCGATTGTTTTAACATGACCTTTTTTTTATCACAATGATAATGTGTCTGTCAGTAGCTACTGCTGAACTACGAGGCTGTCGAGATCGCCAAAGGATTGTATTGCGGACTTATGCGAGTTGCTAGGCTCCGACGCTAAAGCTGCGGGAACATAAAGCACTTTCGGCGTCCTTCCCAACCGACATGACGCAAAGAGTCCCTGTCTTGCCGAGTCTGTGGTAATTTCTACAACGTAGGTCTGATTGAAGCGCTTGCAAGAATGAAGTGACGGAAGCCGTCAGGTACCTCGACCATTTTATCAACTCTTGCGGTGGATACTACTGAATCCGTACTGTGAAGGCTGGTCACGGCCACTTTACGAAGATTGGCATCTATGGTCCCGGGTAAGTCAGATCATCAGGCAAGCTTCAAATGCGAAGATCAGCTTCCTCGATTGAATGGCTTTGCCCAACTTGTGGCCTTTGACCGATTATTTGCGTCTTCGATCTATTGGTTTCCAATGTTCGGGATCAAGTGGCGTGCGTGAATCGTTTCCTTGTTCAGCGTTGTTGCCGCAGTGCTGCGCCGAAATCACGACTTTTACTCTGTTACCGCCTGTTCACTGTTCTGAAGCTTTTTTCTTCATCACAGCATAGATTTATTAGCCGTGTGATGGTTTGGATACCTATAGTCAGAAATGATCGGGCCTGAAGGGTTATGAAAAAGGGCCATGAAGCGATAGAGCAATTGCGAAGACTGTGTCGAGTTAAACAGTAGCCTGGCTGTTGATTGGGACCCCCGTAATAAACATGAGCTCACGTCTAATTGGCGCGTTGAAATGGCATTTAGTTTATGCGATGTTTCAGCTATCCTTAATTTCATTGATGATCCGAGGATCTGCTGATTGCCGGGGCACCCCTTCTCTTTAGTTTCGACAAATGCGCCAAGATGGCTTGGCTTCATTGGGCCGCTTATGCGCAGCCTGCTTAGTTGAATGCTCCGTTTCTCCCTTCGCAAAGACTCCACCAATCAGACTGCTCTTTTTTTCTGTGTTTCTGCCACTGGCATTTCTCACGATCGTATGTCTTGACAGAGCAACGATAACGGGCATGTTGATTGTGGTTCTCACATTAGAGGAGTCATTGGCACCATTGCAGACTTAACGGTTTGTACCAGTAGAAGAAGAAAAAAACCAGCGGAAACAGGCGGCTACAGCAGCGGCTAGATGTGCGGATGTAAGTTGGTGAGAAAGGGCAGTGTCGACGTAACAGAGACCGGCTGAACCAGGTACTGTACCCCTCAGCGTCGTTGACTTTGCTGGGTTGGGAAACACGAGCCAGCTGCACTGCCCGGTGACCGACTGCAGTTCATGGACTTTATGGAAGGGAGGTGAGTCTCATTCAACTGTCATTGGTGAATACTCCCAATCTACAAACGGAACAATAGCGCTTTAACCTAGGATTTATCTGGACGGCCATGCTGAACCTTGAGGGTGCCAAGGGCTAAGAAACGTTTTCCCTTCGGCTTTTCTCTCTTCCCTGATAATCTGATGCCAGGTTTAGATAGTTTCAGGACTGGCAACGGGGCCGGAAACTCCGCTTTGCTGTGGAGTGGGCAGGATTTCTGGGCTGTGTGGCAATTCTTCCGAGGCGCGCTTGGGAAAACCAGGCTCAAAACAGAGAAGCGCAGCCGGAGTTCCTGCGCCCCTGTCTCACACGGTTCCAAGGCGGGGAATTTCATCTGTGCCACGATGGGAGGCCAAGACCGACCACGTGCGGGTAGGTGCCGGGCGGCAACCCAACAGTCTATTGTCAAGGAGCATGAGCGGAGGAATTAATACGCTTGCTATAGTTGGTAACCGGATCAGGACGAAAAGCCGGAGCATGGATTTCCAACGCTGGCACGAGAGCAACAGGGGCGGTGCGAGTTTAATATGTGTCGAGGCGCCGTCTCAAAATCCTCGGAGCAGGCTGTAAATCAACTTCCCCAGTATTCAACCCCAAATATCATATCAACAGAGGCGAAAATGATGTCCTTGCGGAAGCTCGCTATTGGCAGCATCCTCGCCACCACTGCCCTGGCGGCGATGGTCACCAGGCAGTATGTCGGCCCAGGTCCCGTCAACGGCGACACCTTCATTCACGACCCGACAGTTGTCAAGACCCCGAGCGGCACTTATCTGGCTGCGTACACTGGGGACAACGTACAGCTCAAGACATCGACCGACCGCACTACGTGGCGCGATGCCGGCCCCGTGTTCCCCAACGGTGCGCCCTGGACTACTCCTTACACGGGAGGCGCAAGGAACCTCTGGGCACCTGACATCTCCTACCGTAATGGCCAGTACTATCTTTACTACTCTGCCTCGTCTTTCGGGTCGTCTAGGTCGGCCATTTTCCTCGCAACGAGCGCTACTGGCGCGTCTGGCTCGTGGACCAACCAGGGTCTCGTCGTCGAGTCCACCACCACCAGCAACTACAACGCCATTGACCCTAACCTGATTGTCGATACTGATGGAAGGTGGTGGATGTCGTTCGGTTCTTTCTGGTCTGGCATCAAGATTGTCCAGCTGAACCCCAGCACGGGGAAGCCTGCCAACAACAACCTTGTCTCCATCGCCTCCCGCCCTAGCAACGGCGGCGCTGTCGAGGCTCCGTACATTGTTCGTCGCGGAAACTACTACTACCTCTGGGTGTCCTTCGACAGCTGCTGCCAGGGTGCCGCCAGCACCTACCGTATCATGGTCGGCCGATCTACCTCAGTGACGGGCCCGTACCTCGACCGCAATGGCAGGAACATGATGCAGGGCGGTGGCACACAGATGCTCGCAACTCATGGCTCTATTCACGGGCCTGGCCACAACTCCATCTTTGCCGATAATGATGGCGACGTACTCGTGTACCACTATTACAACAACGCCGGACTAGCGCAGCTGGGAATCAACCTTGTCCGCTATGAGAGCGGGTGGCCCGTCATTTACTGAACAAGTATGAAGGTAGCATAGTATTTTCTTTGTAGATAATGATGAGGTACTGAGTGCCGTACACATTACTATTCTCATAACTATCTTGGCCCGAACTTCAACCAGGACCAGTGATTGACGAGTTGGATTGTCAATCGATTTATACGTGTTTTCCTTTTCCTCTTATGTCTTTGATCTAGTGCTCTCCTTACTGAGAGAAATACGATAAATGTTTCTCACTGCGTGCAATTCTATTCACATTTACCATCCTCCGTTGTTCTTCAATAGTTCCAGTATGATGTCTGGGTCTAGAAAAGCCACAAGGTCTGCTGTAATACAGTGGTCTGCATCCTCAAGCAGACCCAAGTCCCTTGTCATCCAGAACTGACATCTCGCTAGCCCTCCTGCCAGCTTGGCGTTTCTCCAGATCCTCACCAGAGACTTCAACACGCCTCATAAATGTACTGCCTGTTCTTCGTTGACTCGATCTGACGTATCAATATTGACCAAGTCTAGTAGCGGCTTCTCTGGATTGCCAGACACAAATAAATTTCCTCCAGTTTGGCTAATTACCTCCCTGGTCAGGGGTTTTTCTATTGCTTTCCCCTCGAGAACGCTACACGGGCTCATATGACGACCTTAACCTGGTATCTGTGATATTGACACTCTTTTGCTGTTCGTGGTTCATCTCGACTTTGGGCACTTCAGCTATTGGGCCCGCCAGAAATCCTGGACAACCGGGCGTATCTCCTAAGCTGTTGCGAGTGTTGACGCAATTTCTTGGGCAAGGAAGACATTGACCGGCTCCACGAGTTTTTCAGTCATGATGAGAACGCCAGGATGACTGGCATTGATATGCCATTTTCTAGCAGAAAGAAATCGCAGGATTGGCTAGTGTGTTGTGACAGTACCTTGGCTCCAGCTGGCCTTAGAAGCTTGATCTCTTCTACCATCTCGCATCAGTGACAAATGCATAGTGCATGAGGCCCTACCGTGGAAGTATTTGGCGGACTTGCCACCAGGTTTATGAATAATCAGTGGGACAATGACTGTGAGGCTTGCCTTCCAAATAGGCCGCAACGCCCGAATCGTAAGAGAAAAAATCTAAGCATTCTCCGAGATGATCCTGGGACCTCTTTCACCGAAGCGAAGGTCGAGTTAAGATACTATCATCATCCAACTGTTGGGGAGTTGGTCGAGTATGATGCTATTGGAATATCATCCGATCCGGGTCAGAGTGCATGCAATAAGGTCATTTTAGCTTGTGAAAATCTCTATTCTCCACGCTTTAAGCAACTTGCATGTTGCCTTCCAGCCTGATATCCCTGCTGCTCGCAGCCACAGCGATGCGGAATGTCCCTGAAGGCACTACCCACCTCTGTGAGCGCACGTCCCAATAGCTTATATCTCTGCGACGGATCTCGAAGGTGACGGTGCCTGATGCACCTGCGGCGAGAGGGAGCTTGTCGAAACCCCGTAGCTGGCGGGGCGGCGTAGACGGAGCCGTGGTAGGATATGAGATGTACAACTGAGCAGCCTCGGCACCGCTGACGGGGCCAGAATTTGTGATGCGTGCGGTGACTGTCGCGACAATATCGTAAAGATCTCGCTGGCCGCCCGGGACGATAGGGCCAGTCGCAGGTCCGGATCTCGCGGTTGAAGTAATAGCGAGGCTGGAGTAGGTGAAGTTTGTATATGCTGGGACGTTGGGTGTTAGATCACTATCATTGTTAAAGAAGGTGGGAAACACTTACAAAGGCCAAAGCCAAATTCATATCGAGGGGAAATGCCGGCATTATCAAAATGGCGATAGTCGATAAACAAACCTTCGGGGTAATTGTCGTCGCCACTCGTAACCCTGGTGTTGTAATCACTGGCGCTCCTAGCAATTGTGTAGACAAGCTTGCCGCTGGGATTCGTGTCTCCGTACAGAACGTCAACAAGAGCATTGCCACTTTCTTGTGATGGTAAGCCCGCCCAAACCACAGCTTTCACAGCCGGGAAAGATAGGATCCTCTCGAGAATAACAGCACCAACGCTGTGTACAACGACAACCACGTTGGAGTTGGCACCTGCCACGGCGGCAACGAGGTCGTTACCGTTATGCCATGGGTCCAGGTTGACTCGATCGCCGGCATTGTTCTCGACCGTAAGATAGCCCTCGCCTGAGTCAGCGGTGATGAAGACTAGAGCCACATCTCTTCCACGCGCTGCCGATGCGCCTGCGCTTGTTTCGTCGGTACCGCTGAGAGTCACGGTTGTGCCCTCGCTGGAGGCGCGGGTGCGAATGGCGTCGTAGGGCGCGACAAAGTAAGGATAGTTGACAGTGCCGGATCCCCAGCCCATGCCCAACGCGCCGTTGTTGCAGCCATGATCAGCGCACTGGTTGCGGGCGTGGTTACCAATGACGGCTCCAGAGCCGACAACGGCGAGGGTGCTCAGGCCTTCGCGCAAGGGAAGAATGTTGTCGTCGTTCTTGAGCAGCACTATACCATCTCGGGCCACGGCACGAACATTCTCCCTATGGTTGGCCTGAACATTGGCGTTGAAGTTGACCTGAGGATAGCCCGTATCTTGACCCATCAAGTACCAGCCTGCCAAGATTCGCACAACCATATCGTCAACCCTAGACTGTGATACGCGACCCGAGTTGATAGCGCTGGTAAGAGCTGGGCCCCAGAGTCGCCTGCTGCCGTCGTAGGCAGTTCCAGGCATGGACATGTCCAGACCTGTGTTTGCAGCTTCAACCGTCGTATGCTGTGCGTCCCAATCTGTGAGAATGTATCCAGGAAATCCAAGCTCCGTCTTTAGTAGCCGATTCATGGTATTGTCATTCTCGCAAGACCAGGTGCCGTTGATTCTGTTATACGAGCACATGACCGAGGCAACATTTGCGTGAACTGCATCGGAGTAGGGCCATAGGTAGAGCTCATGCATAGTTCGATCATCGACATTGCTCGACATGGTTTCGCGGTTGCGTTCCTGTTCATTGGCAATATAATGCTTAGCATTAGCCTGTACGCCAGTGCCTTGGAGCGCTTCGATGGTATCGGCCATGAGGATGCCGGTGAGATAGGGATCTGGACTGAAGCCTTCCCAATTGCGTCCGCCCTCAGCGAACTTTCCCAGTGCGCCGGCAACTGGACCCAGAAGCACATTCACACCGGTACCGCGTGCCTCCTCGCCCATGTATTGGCCGCGCTGTCGAACAAGCTCCCGATCCCATGTTGAGGCCGCCTGCACACCAGGTGTGAAGGCTGTGACCGATGTAGCGTAACGAATACCCAGGGGTCCATCCTGGAGACATAGAGATGGGAAACCAATAGAGGGGACTGGAGAGACATTGCCAACACAATTCCCGTCGTGCCAGCCCAAGCCAGTGACGATGCCAACTTTCTCAGAGGCCGAAAGTCTACCGAGGGCAGTCCTGGCTCTGCTGATGGCGGCTGTCCACGGGGAGTCGGTCGGCGTGGACGTACCCGACGACGTCGACGTCGTGGCTGAACTTGTTGGCCGGCTTGCTGACGAAGTGGTGGATGATCGACTCGCTGAAGAGGCAGTAGAGGAACGAATAGCTATATTGATGTCAGTGAGTCAAACATCAAGTCTCAGCTTGAAACTGTGCGGAACCATTGCTGTTGGGGAGGCACATATTACTTACAAGAAGTAGAGGTAGTGGAAGCCCGTGTAGACGTTGAAGACGGTCCATCTGTCATATTGGGTCAGCATCGGCGACACATTCTTGAATAATTCGATGAAACACATGCTGAGAACAGGCAGACTTCCAGGGCTGAGTAGGTGTGCTTGGGTTATCAACTTACTTCCAGGAGTACATTGCCAGTACCATTCGTTCAGCACAACGCACTGATATCCCGACGTGCACGTTGTCCCTCCGGTCCATCCATTACCGCCGCACTGGCCCCAGGCTGGGACCTGGGCATTGGAACCAGAAACGAGGAGCATCGTGGCCACGGCCACGGCCAGGGATGTTGGGGAGTGCATGATCAATCGTCGATGTCTGCCGGATGTGCGAGAATCGCAGCAAAAATCCCCCAAAAAATCCCAAAAAGGCGCAGTGCAAACAGTAACAGCCTGCCCAGAGAGGAATGGCCCAGGAGACATTAAATACAAACCTGTCCCCTCATGACGTTGCCATGTAAGTATTTCGGGGCATGGCCACCGAGTTTCAAGCACCTAGTTGAGCTCTGGCTCCGTCTTCTGTGGGGCCATGGTGGACGCATTGGGTGCTTCCTCGGAGGTGGATACCACTGGAGACATGATGTTCATTTCTAGCCGAGTGGATGAGCAGATAAAACATATCGACTCGTGATCCAATTTTCTGCCCGGGCATGCTGTTAATATGCTCAAACGCTTGGCTTTAATATCTTGGCTAGATAATAGGGCCGAGCCACGTTTTCATTAAGAGGTGGGTTGAGCCAGCTTCCAATAATCCTTGTCATGGTGCGGTGTCTTCATCGCCCCGTATTCAATTCAATATTGCTGTAGAGGCTACTTAGCATGATTGACTTTTGCAGATAGAGGTACTCTCCTTTGACCGCTTTTCAACTCAAGATACCCCTGGTATTCTTATAAACTTCTACGGATACTACGCATAAGAACCAATATTAAACCCTGGCCGTTTTGGTTGCTGACCGGCACATCCTCATGACTTTCGCCGGCCACGGGAGCTTGTCTAGTACGCTTTATGTGATCGTTCAAATTATCCATCGCTTTGCGACACCGTGATTTAGATCCGCTCGTACTGCCTTTTTCGTGAGCATGGTCCATGTCGTTCCTACATCTTTGTATTCTCGCAAACTTAAATGGCGCATAGGATAATTTTAAGAGTTGCAAAGACATTAGACTCACTGCGATAGACAAATGCTTCTTGCGTGTATGCTCGAGCAACCCATCCCGGTTTTGTCTACCAATAATCGTTGGTGCGTGGAACAAATCAATCTTCTTCGTCCGGGACATCTCATGAAGTAAGAAAGATCCTGGATCTGTTATTGAATCGGCTAAAGCCACTGCTTTTCTAAACTACTAGCCTCGGCTAAATTTGTCTAGATAGACTTTATACCTATTTTCTTAATCTCTGCTATAACTGCTGCTGTAACTTCCTTCGTTGTTGCCTTGCCACCGAGGTCAGCAGAGAGGACTCCTGCCTCACAAACATTCTCAACAGCCTGCATAAGCTTAAAGGAAGCATCCCCCTCGCCAAGCCAGGCCAGCATCTCTGCAGCAGTCCAGAAAGTAGCCACCGGGTTCGCGATACCTTTGCCGGTAATATCGAACGCCGAGCCATGGATAGGCTCGAACATTGAAGGGTATTCATAGGTAGGATCAAGGTTACTAGTTGGCGCAATGCCAATAGAGCCAGCTAGAGCCGCAGCTAGATCGGAGAGGATATCTGCATGCTATATTAAACATTAGTATGCCCATAAAGCCAATGAATTACTGGATACTCACAAGATTAGTGGCCACGATTGTATCTAGGCTTTCCGGTTTCAGCGTCATGCGGACTGTCATTGCATCCACAAGCATCTTGTCCACCGTAACATCAGGAAACTCCTTAGCAATCTCACTAGCAACCTCATCCCAAAGAACCATGCCGTTTCGCTGAGCATTACTCTTGGTAACAACCGTAAGAAGCTTCCGAGGGCGCTTCTGGGCTACGTCAAAGGCAAAGCGCATAAGTCTAGTAATACCATGGCGGGTAAAGATAGCTACCTCAGTAGCAGTCTCCCATGGTTTACCACGGTGCGACCGACCACCCTGGCCAGCGTACTCGCCCTCGCTGTTCTCGCGGATGATAACCCAGTCCAAATCTCCTGTCTTACAGTTGCGCAGTGGGGACTGAGTGCCTTTGAGGACCTTTGTAGGTCGTACATTGGCGTATTGCTGGAAGGGCTGGCAGATTGCTAGCCGCAAACCCCATAGGGAGATGTGGTCAGGGACATCTGCTTAGAGGTTAGCATGGTATACAATTTTGCTTGTTTTTTCCTTACCAGGAGCGCCCACAGCACCGAAGAAGATAGCATCGTGCTGCTTAAGCTGTTCTAGGCCACCATCGGGGATATATTTGCCAGTTTTCTTATAGACGTCAGAGCTCCAGTCGTAATGTGTAAACTGAATCTGGAAGGTTTGAAGAGTCTCGGAGAGCGCATTCAGAACCTCAATGCCAGCGGAGATGACTTCTGGGCCGATGCCATCGGCTGGGATAGAGGCAATGTTGTAGTTCTTCTGTACGGGAACGGCTGTGGGAGACATGATCAAAGATATATGATATGATGTGGGAAGGTGATGTATAGTGGGACCTGGAGTGCTGCGAAATAGACGAGATTTCTTTTGAATGTCGATGAACCTTTATACTCTGGAAATTCAATAAAGCTTCCCCATCACGGGGTCGCCCCAGAAAAAAAAGCGCTTGGCCGCGTGAGACAAGGTGCAATGCTGCTGGTGCGGAGAAGGAACACACCGCGGATATTTCATTGTCCGTTGATCGGCAGCCAAGGGTCGGGCTAACGCAGGCTGATATGAGACGGCTTATTCGAAGGCCGCATTGACATTCCGCTGGGACACGGTCTTGTTATCCGGATTTATCGCATGAAGAGGATGAAAATGAAAGATTTTACTGCATGCGATCAAGGTTCAACCACCAACATTCAATTCTCATCATCAGTCATGATTGACGACAAAGCCATTGACGCCGTGCTGGCCATATTCGTGCCCCAGATTCTTGGACATCGCAAGAAGTCAGGCAAACCCTTCATCCTCGGTCTATCAGGATTACAGGGAAGTGGAAAATCGACATGGGCCATGGCCCTCGCAAAGGCCCTCGAGAGCCGCCACGTTATCAAAGCTCGCATCGTATCCTTGGACGATCTCTACCACGACCATCCAGATCTTGTGGCAATCCATAGACAGAACCCCAAGAACAAGTTACTACAGACGCGAGGCCAGCCGGGGACACATGACGAGGTCCTTGCACAAGGCTTTTTCCGCAGTATTCTTCAAGCCCAAGACAAGCCTGAGGATACCTTCGTCGAGTGGCCAGCTTTTGATAAGAGCTTGTACTCAGGTCAAGGCGGCAGGGTACCTCGCGAACAATGGGCAAAGGTGCCACTCAGTGACGGGTTTGATGTCCTCATATTTGAGGGCTGGTGCCTTGGGTTCACGCCTTTAACCGACACAGAGGTCAAGCAAAGATGGGAAAACGACCGGATTGCTATTGATGGTTCAGAAAAAGTTCCTGAAGAACAGCACATGGTAAGAACACTGGCGGATCATGATTTAAACCACCTCCAGTTGATCAACAACAATTTAAAGAGCTACTACGATTCTTTCATGGGACCACGCCATTTCGATGGGTTTATTCATCTCAGCACAGACAATCTGCTCTATGTTTACGAGTGGAGACTTGACCAGGAGAGGGCGCTCAGGAAAAATGGAGCTGGCATGATGGACAAGCAGGTTATGCAGTTTGTCAGGGGCTATATGCCAGCGTATGAGCTCTACCTAGATCGACTGCAGCAGACGAATTTCTTTGATGGGGAAGGGCAGGGAAAACAGCATGTACAAGTGATTCTGAACCAGGCTAGAGACGTTATGGAGGTAAAGACAGTGGACTAGGTCTAGACTTGCCGATTCATCAAACTATTAGCTTGCTCTCATCATTGGCTCAATGATATGCCTAGCTTGGTGATATGTCATGATTTCAACTGCATTCCCCGCCAGACCAACAACTCCCCGACTAGTCGGTCTACCCGATTGGTTGCAAGCCTTGTATCACTGCCCCTCGCCCAATTGCGGAAACTTCTTCGTCCGGCACTAACGGGCCTGGGGCTGGAAAGTCTGGTCAAAGAGGGTAGAATGGCCCGGTTTGGCTAAAATCCGGGGCCCCGGGGGGCTTTCATTCTTGCGGAGAAAGGACCCATATCAGGTTCGTCTGAATCTTCCTGATACGACCGAGACCGATATAAAAATACCATCCTCCTCGTCCAGACCTGAGGCTCATCACTCGAGCAAATCACCCGACTCTTTCAATAACTCTCATCTACTCTCTGATTTATTCGAGACAAGCACAATCATGGGCTTCGACACCAAGAACAACACCGAGCAGAAGCCAGAGGAAAATCGTGTCGAGATGCAGTCTGAGCCTCTAGAAAAGGGTGTTGGCATCATGGGTGAGGTGGCCGACTACTCAGGAGCTGTTAAAAAGACCAGCGCCGAGGAGATCCGCCTCGTACGCAAGTTGGATTTCAGAATCATGCCTACACTGTGGGCCATGTACTTTCTGAATTATGTACGTGTTCGATTTTTCAATCGTGTGATCCAAACTGACCTTTACAGCTCGATCGAAATGCCATTGCCCAGGCTCGGCTGAATGACCTTGAAGACCATCTCGGCTTGGTAGGAACTCAGTATAACACCTGCATTTCGATTCTATTTGTTGGGTTAGTCTCTCTCCTTTCAATTCTTCCAGCTATCCCACTTTATCCTCTCTGAATATGTTCGTCTTAGCTGACTGTGGTTTAGCTACCTCCTCATGCAAATCCCTTCCAACATGATCATCTCTTCAGGCCGTGTGCGTCCCTCTATCTACATGGCCGTGTGCATGATGGCATGGGCCGTCGTTTCCGCGTGCACTGCCCTTGCACGAAATTACACTGGGCTCGTTCTCTTGCGATTCTTCCTCGGTGTTACAGAGGCTCCCTTTTATCCTGGTGCGCTGTACCTGCTATCAATATTCTACACGCGAAAGGAAATTGCCACCCGTCTCTCGATTCTATATTCTGGCAACATCTTTGCCACTTCATTCTCGGGTCTCATCGCTGCAGCCACTTTCGGCACCATCGACGGACACCATGGTCTCCATGGCTGGCAGTGGCTTTTTATTATCGAAGGAGTGTTAACCTTTTGCGTGGGGATCATCGGCATGTTCACCCTGGCTGACAGCCCCTTGACCACACGGTGGTTGACAGAAGACGAGCGCCAACTTGCCCATGATCGCATGATTCGCGATACCGTCGGACTTCAAGAGAGCAAAGGTGCCAGGGCGGGCTTTGCCCAAGCTGTCCGTGACCCCCGTCTTTGGCTACTCTGCTTCATACAGAACATGCACCTCTCTGCGTGCTCCTTCAACAATTTCTTCCCCACCGTTGTTGGATCTTTGGGCTTCAACGACACCATTACCCTGGTATTGACGTGTCCGCCCTACTTGGTCTCTGGCTTCTTTGGCTACTGTGCTGGGCTCTCATCTGGCAAGTATAACGAGCGAACATACCACATCACCGTCTGCATGAGCATCGCCCTGGTCGGATATATCATCTCTTGCGTTACGCTCAACACTGCGGCGCGGTACATTGCATGCTTCCTCTTCGCAAGTGGCGCCTATGCCGTCAACTCGATGATCCTAGGCTGGGTCTCCGCCACTCTTGGTTCAACCCCGGAGAAAAAGTCGGTCAGCCTATCCATCGTTAATGTCGTTGCCAACGCCTCTTACATCTACACTGCGTATCTCTACCCGGAGAGCGACGGACCCCGCTACTTGATTGGCATGTCGAGTAATGCTGGCTTCGCGGTGATGTGCATCGCGGGAACTTGGGTGATGAGAACCTGGCTCGTTCGTACCAACAAAAGGCTAGACCGAGAGGGAAATACCGACGCAGTGAGATATGCGTACTGAGAGCGGGAACCGCACGCTCATTGTTTCAATGTTGGAAAGGCAGAGGCAATGACGTCGATGACGGTTGTTGTTATCATGTATTGAATTCAGTATATCATCATAGTCCCTACAGGCGCGTGTTTTTTTGAAAGAAACAATGCACCACAGGATGTGGCAGACATGCATGGGAGTCATATCCAGTTTGTGTAGACTTTGTACTTGATGTTTGCTGTGTGGTTAATTGAAATCTATAAGCGGTAAGAAACGAAAAACATCATTGGCGGCTTCCGGAATAGAGAGACAGCATACGTCAATGACGTGACATAGTTTTTCTCTTGCACAAGCTCCGAAACAGTCCAATCAATATATGATGGGTCAACAGACTGGGACATATTCTAACATTTTTTACAATTTCCATGTCCGTTTCGTGCGTATCTCACGAATTATAGTATACATCTACCTTAGATAGTCCCATGTTGGATCAATGGTGGCATCAAACTCGGCAGCCACGAGAAAGGGGTTGTCGATGGCGCTGAAGGAATTCGAAAACAGTTGATCATACCACTTGATTGATTCATGCCCCTCGAGTGAGTCATTCTCCGGAGCCACATCCACCGGATACTGGTTCCATGTTGATGCATAAGAAAGACCGTTCATATTCGTGGAGTCCATGCGATTATTGCCTGCCAGAGAAGTAGCGTCACTTTGGGTCCCGAGTGTGCTTATGGTTGGTTGTTCGAAAAGCTGCCGGACTTGCGCAGGAATCTCCGGTCGCTCCCAATCCTCCTGCTGTAACGTATTCATCCTACGCTGCTGGCTTTCCATTCTCAACGTCTCGGCTGGCTTGGACAGATGGCTTAGTCCTGTATTTGACGCTTCTGCTGGGGTTCTTGTAGTGTTTTCGCCTATCGACAAGGCTCCCTCTGAATATGCGAATGAGGCACAGCCCGGGAATGTTCTTTGGCGCATGCGGGGCTCAGGGAGTCTGGTAGGTTTGGCCTGTTTTTGATTCGTCTCGATGTGGGTCATCGGATTTGAGCTTTGGGGCCCTGGCGATGCGGAAGATGTGAGAGGAGTGGTTGGTCTCGTTGACATCTCTTGAACCGCTGAAAGCAGCTCGTCAATGGCCTCCAGACAATACTCCGGCCACGATGTACCCCGCACAGCAAAGTACCCGAGTACATCTTTAGCTGCCATGGCATGTCTTTCATGCATTAGAACAACTCATAGTTGACAAGGGTAACGTGACACACCTTACTGCGCTTCTCATGGAAGTCTGCTTCTCAAAGGCAGCATGAATAAGTACAAAGGTGCTGATCCATACCGTCCAGGTGAACGACGGCCAAAGCAGGGGCATGCTCAATCTTCCCGCGCCCAGTTCGTCGTCCAGTCGATGATGATTTACGTGCCTCTTCATGTGCGTACATATAGATTTTGCGGCCGAAATACAAGCTTGAAATGCGGAGGAGTAGGAGACATCTAGAGACTCGGCAGCCAGTCCTGGGCGGTTAAGAGAAATCATAGATTCGTACTTCAAAGTGCGGAGCATCAGCCGATGGCTTGGTGAGATTTTAGGGTATGACGAAACACTAGGGTCGTGGTCTAAGTCTCCATCGTCTTCTTCAACAATGTCCTGTATTTCGTTTGCCCATTTGGCCAGCTCAGTTTGAACGTAGGCTGTTCGCTCTGTCGTATCCTGTCGTTGCAAAATTGATTTGCTCCGCAATTCAAGTATTAGCCCGCGAATTCGAGCATGCTTGACCACTAGAGTGAGAAGTCGGAGTCGGCTGGGTTCCTCTTTGATGATGGCTTTGCGCGGGTCATGGTGCCGTTCTTCGCCAGGGTAGCAGACGTCTAAATCATCATCTTGAATATCCAGTGGCAGACCTAATGATTGGCAGAGAAGTCTTTCTAGAATATATATACACCAGAAGACGCGGCGCCTTACGCTTGCTACTTCGAGAGTGAAGAAGGGAAATCGAGTCGGGCAGCGATGGAGGCCGAGGTGGTATGCCATGCGGACGATCAAGCCGCCTAGTCGAGAGGCTGCATTGAGACATAACATTGAAGTGAGGAATAGCTGGATAGCGAGGGCAGCTTGCGTGGCTTTGATCGTTGCGGGCTGACTGAGGGCAAACTGGGAGCTCGCTACGGCTGCCTCTAAGCTATCGAATAAGAGAGCAAGAGGGACCGGTTTCCCTAAGGGTGAGCGTTGACGGCTATCAGCTAGGGAGATTGAGAGTATTGACTTGACAATAAAAAGATCAAGAGAGCTGATAGAAGAATAGCCTTTATCGGAGAGCACCTCAAAGGAATGCAGGATGTCAGGGCCGTGTAGGAAGGGAAGGATAGGGTGCCAGCACTCAAAGTAGCTCTTTGACCATTCGATCAGATCTTCGAAAGTAGGCTTATTATCACTTTCGTTATAATCTTGAGCCTCATGATTCTTCCAGAGTAGCTGTCGTCGGGTTAAGGAACTAGTATCGCACAGTTGATCATCCTCGCCTGGGACCAGGTTGCCCTTGGCCATTCCCTGGGTTGCCCTCGACGCCGAACGGCGGGCAAGCCGTAGGTAGACAGCGCGGATGTAGTGAATACCGCTGCTGCTACCGACGAAACGAGCAACGCCATGCTCCCCAAAATCGCGCATCAAGCCGTACTCGCGGGCGGGCTGAGCTGTGGATCCGGAGGATCGTTTACGCTTCCGAGTCCCGGTCGGAAATCCGGGGGTGGAGCAGGATGCTGTCTCAGAGCCATCGAACGGCGACTGATCGGTAGCCATATCGCCAGCTCATCGATGAATCATGGGGAAAACTCATCGTCGGCGTAGTGTTCGAGTTTGATGGTGCCTGTGGGGAAGTCGAGGGCTGGGGGCGTTTGGGTTGGGGCTGGATAAAGAATTCCCCGGCGCGGGGTTAGCAATGTCCACCTCAGGGGTTGTCGATTCGACTTTTTTCACCCAACTCGCAGCTACAGGTATAGCCAGAGTGCGGGTTTCAAGCGAGACAATGTGTACTCGCTCATGGCGGCGAATGACGAAAATGAGGAAGCAGATGCTGGTAGATTGTCGAACCCGATAGCCTGTGGTTCTTGTCGCCAGAAGAAACGAAAGGTAGGGGTTCATCTGCCCTGTGCCGAGGCGCAAACGCATAGCCACGGCTGACCTGACGATGGTAATAGTGCGATCGCCGACTGTAAGCGTCCTCACATCCTCCGATGCAGTTCATAAGCCGACTGACCTTCAGGCCTCACTGTCTGCAGTGCAACGACCAACCATTGCTGTGCCAGTATCCCGAACAGAATAAGAGGCGAGTCTCCTCCTTGGGCAAATTATCTTACACGACTAACTTGATTAGAGGTATTCCCATCGGTTTCATCAACAGACTGGAAGCACGTTTGGTGGAAACCGAAGATGCTCTGCTTCGTGTTATCCACTCAATGAACCCAGGCTCGGTCGATGCTCTGCCTTCAAGATCAACACAGCAGCAGAGCAAATCGAGCAAGATCAACGAGTGGGACAGTCTTCCGCTGCAATCCATGGATGACATCAAAGTATGGTATCGACTGAGGACGGGGTTGGTCTTACCCAGCATCAGCCTTCCCGCAGAACAACACTTGCCACAAACGACGCGGGCATATCCGCTAGAGTTTGACAGCGCAGTAACTACCTCAGTACAAATAAACTCGCCAGTATCGACTGGTCAAGCTGAGATCCTGTCGCAGGCTGGACCATTGGCGACACCTCCAGACGGACGTGGGGTTTCCCCCAGAGCAGATGGCGTTGTCGCGAGCGGTGTTTTGGCGGAGGGTAAGGCCGAGCAATTGAGGAAGAGCCAGTCGCACATCTACTTCTGAGGATTTCCCTCAAACATGATCATAAGCCATTTTGCGTCCGCGGCCCTTGGCACTCCTATTGGCTGATCCAATCGCCGTGGCTGATTGGCCAACCCGGGTCCATCGCCTTATCTGACATTATTCCTTCTTTTATTACAACAACAAAACCTACTAGTCTTTCGGCTAAGCCAACAACAATAAAAACGTTCCTTTCCGCGCATAATATGGTAGCGAGAATGGAGTCCCCCCGCATCATTTCCATGGAGTTCTCTACGGCTGGAAGAGATGACTGTTACTATCGCATCCTGGCTGGAACCAGCGTCAAGTACGTTACCATCCAAGCCGGGGCGCTTGATGCCGATCTGCTCATGGACATGCCCCTGAATTTCGAGAATATCCTGCCCTCACTTCCATATACCGAGCATCACTGGAACCAGGCCTACATATCGCGCAATGCAACATCTGGAGAATTGGAATCAGTGCTGTCCCAAACCGACCTACCGCGTGTACAAACAATCTGGCACTCCAAAATGATAAACTTCATGGACCTTGAGAGGACAGAACAGCTTGGCTTGCTAGCTCAGGAGTACGTGTGGAAGCAAAACTTGGCAGATGGCTCAGGAAAGCGAATCATGATTGCCAAAATGGCCCGATTTCCCTGGGAAATTCGGTACATTGAGAAGGAGACGCAAATATATCGACTCTTGGAACATTCCCACATCGCCCCAAGATTCCTTGGTCATGTACATGAAGCAGGAAGAGTCATCGGTTTCCTTCTTGAAAAGGTGGAAGGTCGACCTGCTACTTGGAGAGACTTGAAGGCATGCGAGGGAGCATTGCGGCACCTTCATGATCTAGGGGTTTTGCATGGAGACTGCAATCCTTTCAATATTATCGTTGGCCCAAACGAAATGGTCGCTCTCGTCGATTTTGAAAACGCAAAGGTTGACGCAGACAAAAACATGATGGAGAGAGAAATTGAGAGTTTAGACGAGCAGTTCAGGGAAGACGCTGGCCGTGGCGGTGATTTTATGGAAGAAGGGAGCGATTAGCTTACACCAGAAAGGGTATTTGGCTCAGTTCTACAAGCACAGAACGATTGGGGGTGAAGAATCGGGAATCTCGTATATAAGCCTCAATCCACATCAATGCAGCAGCAAGACCAGAGCTCCACACAACCGCACTGGCAGACTCTCTAGCAACATGCAGTCCTGGACCTGTGGTGACACAACTTTGTAGCTTAATTCCAGCTCGTGCACATTAACCTCTGACCTAGTTCTAGTAAGTCTTGGTCATGCCCTGGTGTCGAGATCAAAGTGATGCTGAAAGGCATAGCCTTGCCATTCTTGCTTGTCCAGGTACCGCCAACCGGCACTGCGACGGCGCAGAGGTCGAGCAAGTTGACAAAATGAGTAAAACTGCCTAGTCGTTTGTTGAGCTCAATCGGATCGGCTAGAATCTCGGCAACTGTGGGGTGCGTGGCGGTTGAGGGCACAATGAGGACGTCGATGCCGCCTCTGGACGGCGACGCAGACGAGCGGAACTGCCGTGCAGCTTTGCGCTTATACTCGGCCAAGGTGAAAATGTCCTCGTACGCTCGAACAGCATCAAACCCGTCGCTCGCGCCGAAGATGTCTCGAATGACAGGGTGCAGGCCGTCTCGACCCTGCGAGTCCAAGTAGGACTTGAATGCGACGATGCGTTGCGAGACGATGGAGCTGCCGTAGAGCATTGCGTTTGCCGAAGCAAAAGGGGTATAATCGAATTCAAATTCCTTGACTGGTTTCAAGAAGCTCAGGCTAGGGAGCCTTCTCACAACGTTGTTGAAGAGGGCAGCGTACGGTTCGGACAGCGCAGCATCCACTAGGGCTGATGGTGGGAGGGCATATCTCACGATGCAGTCGTTCCTCGCATCCCACCACGAAGGCTGGCTCGCCAACGCGGAAAGCTGCAATTCGTCTCGTGCATAGACGTCATTCTCGTCGTATGCTTGCATTGCTTTGAGCGCCATGCGAGTGGATTGCACGGTTCGGGCAATGATTGTGATGCAATCGGCCGTTTTGCATGCCGGAACCAGACCGACGGTTGAGATGGTGCCCAGGGTCGGCTTCAGCCCGACCATGCCATTCAGTGCTGATGGCACACGCGTGCTTCCAGCTGTGTCCGTGGCCACAGTAAAGGCCACGAGCCCCGCCGCGACGCTGATGACGGAGCCGGAGGAGCTGCCGCCGGAGACATAATCCGCATCATGCACGCAACGCGGCATGCCATACGGCGACCGCGTTCCGTTCAGCCCAGTGGCAAACTGGTCCAGGTTTGTTTTGCCGATGAGTATCCCACCAGCAGCCAGGATGCGCTGAACAACGGGCGCGGTTTGCGTGGCCGTGTATGCGAAACTGGGACATGCGAGTGTTGTAGGAAGTCCCGCTATGTCAATGGAATCTTTGACGGAAAACGGGATGCCATAGAGAGGCGGCCTTGATGCAGGGTCGGGGTATTGCTTTGCAAGCTGCTGCGCCGATTCCAAGGCCTCGGATTCCGGTACCAAGGTGATCCAAACGGCTTTGTCCGTATACTCCGCCATCCGCTTGTATACAGAACGAACAACATCGCTGGGGGTGGTTGAGGTCTGGGCGTACAGCCTTTCGCAATTCTCGATGGTCATGCCCTCCCTGTCCAAGTCAACCGCATGGTCAGCGGCGTGGCGCGACTTGAACCCATTGGAGCGTGTGTCCGGTGCAGGGTCGAGGTTCAGAGCAGTGGGCGCCATGTCTGAAAGAGGGAACGGGTATTTTGAGAAGAATGAGACAATGGAAGCAGACCGGGCCTTTGACCATATAAAATGCTCACTCCAAGATTGCGGTGGACGTCCCTCTTCAAAGGCAGGCGTAATTATTATCTCGACAAGACAAGACAAGACTCCTACCCTGGCAAGCCTTGGGGACTTGGGCCCTGATAAGAAAAGAGGCGACTGGCGGCCCACCGCCGGCGGCCCGCCAGCGGCGATGTCTCTGGCGCCGGCCGGGGCACCGCTTCGTGCGAATGGGCCCATGGCTCCAACTAAATGAACAAAAGACTCGCGCTAGAGGATGTTCCTAGATCCTGTATTTCACCCCCCTGACAGCGCGTTCAAGATTTCGCGTACATTCTCACCAGACGTGGGCAGACCCTGGCGATCAGTGCATGAATACAGTCCTCCAGCCACTCTTGACACTTCTTGCTTTCAAGTCATCTTTGTCATAGAAACACAACATGGCGCCAGTCGAGATATTAAAGTACGCGATTTCGTCGCCAGCTGATACTTCCCCGCTGGAGAAGATCCAAGCAGCTGGGTACGATGTGTCCCAGATCCTCGCCGTTGTAGGCAAAACTGAAGGTAAGCAACGCCCTCAGGCATGCTATGGTCGTTCAACCCCTCCCATTTGGCATCGCGTTGACCCTTATTGTATCGCAGGCAACGGTTGTGTCAATGATTTTTCACGCACCCTCGCCTCCGCGGTGTGGGAGCCTCGCATTCCGTCGGACGCGGTCACCATTTTCTCCGGCGGCACGGAAGGAGTTCTGAGCCCTCATATAACATTCTTTCTCCAGTCCAGAGCCAGTACGGAAACAGGCTTGTCAGCCTCCGTTGGCCATACACGGACGTTTGCACCTCACGAAATCGGCACAGATGTCCAAGCGCAGCAAGTCGCCGCGACGGTATCAGAATTGATCCGACAGATCAATGCCGGTCCGGAGCAGGTTCACTTGGTGCTCATCAAGTGCCCGCTCTTGACGAGCGACAAATTACAAGCCATCCGAGCCCAGGGCAGGGTGCCGATCACGGCGGACACGTACGAAAGCATGGCCAGATCCCGGTACGCAAGCGCTATTGGGATTGCCACCGCGCTGGGGGAAATCCACCAAGATGACATTTCCAAAGCCATGACCGACGGAGACAGGTGGAGCGCAAAGGCGAGCTGCAGCAGCGGTGCCGAGCTGGACAACTGCCACATCCTCGTCTTGGCGTCGACACCGTCCCGTGAGGGGAACTTGCGGGCTGTTTCCCGACCGATGGTGGACGCCATGGACGCGGCGTCGGTTCTGAGTCTTTTGGATCAGGTTAAGAAGGACGACGGCGATGTCTTGCAGGTTTTCGCCAAGGCCGAGGCGGACCCGTCCGGCTCCGTAAGGGGCTGGCGGCATACCATGAACACGGACAGCGATATACATAGCACGAGGCATGCCAGGGCCGCAGTGGGTGGGTTGATTGCAGGTCTGGTATCGGATGCACAGATATATGTCAGCGGTGGCGCCGAGGGACAGGGACCGTCTGGGGGAGGAAGTTTATGCTTGGTCTACAGAACGAATTAATACGGGATACAAGGGCTTTAACAGAAAGTTGCAGAGATGCTTGTGGTATTGTCGATGATCTAGTGTTGAACAATATTTCTCTGCCTACATGATTTCAGCCTAGATAATTTCAGCATTCACAATTCACAGCATTGTATCAGTAAATACTAGCAGTAATTGTAATTCGAGTCTTCATTCTGCCCCGTTTATACATTAGAAAACTAAGCCACTTCAGATGGCGTGTCAAGGGTAGCAACGTAGGACCATGCTTCGCCCTGCTGGATCCATCTACGCCTCATTGCCATACTTCGCCCCAATGCGCTGTAAGGGGTTTCGAGTGAACCACTGCCTTGGGACGGCCGGCCTGAACGATCAGGATTGCGGGGTGGGTGGAGATGCAGTTTCTGATAACAGCCAGACAGACCCAGGTCTGGCGGCCCGCTTTGACTCGAGGCGGGCCGCCAGCAGCAAAAGTCGGGCCGCCTTCAGTCCAACTGTTATCGGCTGCAAACGTAATTCGGCACACTCGTGATAAGACTGCTGGCCACACAACACCACAGAGTCGGGATGGGCAAGCTAAAGGCTTGGCTCGATCGTGCTTATCGCTCCACATCGCAGCTCCTTATGGGTGACACTATACTAGCCCGAGGAATCCTCAAAAGCCAGACAGGGAACAGGATATATATATATACTACCAATTGCCTTTTAAATTCCGAATGTTGAGTTGCTGTAAATCTACACGCACACATCGACATCATGGTCTCCCGCAAGTTCACCCGTGGGCTTGCCCTCCAACCCAGACCCTCGGAATGCCTTCCCGGAAACGACTTCTCCAACGGGGACATGGACCCCGTCCCCATGGCCCGGCGGACGTGGAACTGGTACAGCGTCGGTGGCTTCTGGATCTCGGAAGGCTTCCAGATCCCCATCCTGCAGATGGCCGGCTCCCTCATCGCCAATGGGTTGAGCCCCGGCATGGCCATGGGCGCCATCGTGCTCGGCACCTGTCTCGTCATGATTCCCTGCGCGTTGACGGGCTACGTCGGTGCAAAGACTGGGCTCAACTACCCCGTCATGAACAGAGCCTGCTGGGGATTGCAAGGGAGTAAGTTTGCCGTCGCCGTCAGAGGCGTCGTGGCCATCTTCTGGTGTGGCGTACAATTCAGCACTGGGTAAGTTTAGCACCCTGTGGCATCGTGGCAAGTAAGCGCTGACGATGGTGAAAAATAGGGGTTCGTGCATCTACCAGATGCTTCGAGCCATCTCGCCGTCTTTGGACTCCGCAGTTCCGAACCGTCTTCCCGAGAGCGCCAACATCACGTCCGTCAACCTCTTATGCTTTTTCCTGTTCTGGATCATCAGCCTGCCGTTCTTGTACATCAACGTGTCCAAGCTCCGCTGGCTGTTCCTCGTCAAGATGGTCATGATGCCCATTGGCGGGCTGGCCCTCTTCATCTGGAGCGTGGTGATGGCAAGAGGCTTCGGGCCAATCTTCTCGCAACCCACCAGAGTTACGGGCGGCCAGACTGTCGCCTTTGTCTTCTTCAGCGCCATCACGTCCGCCATCGGACCCCAGGCCACTTTCGCTCTCAACATGGGCGACTTCTGTCGCTATGCCAAATCGCCGCGCGGTGCGCTTTGGTCCCAGGTCATCATGATGCCGGTGTGCATCACCTTGACCGCGTTTCTGGGGGTGACGTTGGCGTCCGCGTCGACGGTGATTTACAACGTCGACGCGCCGCTTTGGAATCCCCTCGACGTCATTGCGAGATTCGACAGCCGCGCGGCCGCCTTCTTCGTCAGTTTCATGTTCGCTTTTGCGACCCTCTGCACAAACATTGCTGGTAACACGGTGGCGTTTGGCAACGATCTCATGGCCCTGACACCGAAGTGGGTTGACGTGCGCCGGGGACAGTTCGTCTGCGCTGTCTTGGCTGTTTGCACTACGCCGTGGAACATCTTGGCCAGCAGCGCCAACTTCCTCCATTTCCTGCACGGATACAGTGTTTTCCTAGGACCCATGTGCGGTATCATGCTCTGTGACTATTGGGTGCTGCGTGGACGATACCTCAACATCGAGCAGCTCTACACTCGCCACGGATTTTACTGGTACACCAAAGGCTGGAATTTTCGTGCTGCAGCGGCATTCTTGATCGCCATTGTACCCGGCCTACCAGGTCTGGCGAGCAATGTGAACCATGACGTGGACATCCCGGAGGGCTTCCAAAATCTATATACCATGAACTGGCTAGTTGGGGTTGTCATCGCCGGTGCGTTGTATTACGGATTCAGCGTCATTTTCAAGATTCCCGCCGAGAGCCTGATTGGAGGTTCGAGGGAAGATAGAGCCAGGGATTGGTTGCTAACGGGAACACCTGTGGTTTATGGCGTAGAAGAGGTTCAGGAGGAAAAGGACCTAAAGGAATAGAGATGGAGCTAGTGCTATGTTGTCAATACCTCAACGTGTCTTCTGACCTGGAAAATAAATAAAGGGTTTTTTTCTTCAATCACATGAGGCATCATAGAGCAGGAAGTCAATGAGTTGCACTGCATCGTGAAAATCCTTTTGCGCATTTATTGCTCAGCGGTGCGGTGGCATGACAACCTATGACGCAGATGAAGGCAAGTCGCGATCTCCTGCGCCGCCAATGCCCCTGTAAAGGAACCTTCTTGTAGCTTCTTCCCCCGCTGCTAAAGTCGGGTTCGGTTGAGGATGTTCTTCCGTCGCAGCCGAGTCATGTAAAAATAGCCCAGAGGTGGCGTCTCCGTATTCAGATTGTTGGCCGTCGTACTCGAGCGTTCGTGGTGTCGTATCAATGGGATCAAACGTGGGGGACATTGAGATCAGTCCAGGCAGAATGTTATGTCGCTGAGCTACTGAGCTCTGAGAAATCGACTGGTCCCCAATGGCATGCAGGATTGCATCTTCGTAGAAGGCAAACGAAGGGAAATGACTGTCCAACCTCCGTAGATCATGATCCACTTGGTCCTGCGCTGACATTTGCAAGTCTCGAGATGGGACACCAGAACTCGGCTGCTCAGTTTCAACGGGTAGAGTATCGTGGAGCCGTGCAGCTGGGGAGCCGCCGGCAGCCCCTGGGGTCTCTGTTTGCGCTGTGGGTCTGTCGACAATGTCTTCTGCAGTCAACTTATGAATGTGAGAAAGTGACAAGTCCAGTCTCTGAACTGCGTAGTCCATGTGCTCTGTTGCGCGACTGGTAACTCGAAGCAGCCAACGGTAATCATCCAGGGTTTTCTCATAGAGCTTGGCCTCATCGTTGAACTGCGACGTCACGAACAAGAGCGCTGTGAAGGTACCGATTGTAACAAAGCAGTATCCGCTGGCTTCGAGCTATGGGTTAGCCCGAGTCATTCTCAAGCACACAAATGATATTGACGTACGGAAATACCAGAAAGCCTGCAAGTGCTGCGGTTTCAGACTCCCCACAAAGTCGACGGCTGACGTGACCCGTTCTTTGGCAGCACCACGGCATATCTGCATGATGTATGGGTCGCAAGGGTGGCGTAGCAGCGACGACAAGATGACACGGTGGAGCGTGACCTCTGCCGCGAAGTAGGCGAGATGCAACGAGGCGTTGGACGATAACCTCCGACTCTTCGCCGCTCCCAGCATAAGTGAAGCAGGCAAACGCTGATGCCACTCCCTCAATTTGACTTGGACGGGCTTGACCTTCTCCAGCACGGTCCTGATGTTCGAAGAAGCGTCAACCAGGGCTTTTCGTGAACTAGTATGCGTCAGGCACGCCGTTGAGGCTGACGAACGGTAAATGGTTGGAGATCAACTTACTAGAACTTTTGAAGCATCTCGCTTACGATATGTGTCAAGGAAATCATCCATTCGAACGCCGTCTTTCCGGCAGCGACTTCTGTGCTGGCTTCTATCGTCTCTGCGTCGTCTTCGCTGTCCAACAGATCGTCTTCGCAGAGCGCCTCGGGAGTCCAATCATCGTCCACAATATGCGATGGTCGGCCATGGCAAAGCGCCATCCTTGCGCAGACGTCAGCCGCCCAACAAGCACGTCCAGACAAAGGTACTTACCACTTGTCCATCATGAATATTGCCCAGCCTAGGCGCTTCCTCAGCCCTTTTTCCCAGGCTGGAACGGCCCATCCTGCGCAATTGGAGTCGATTCCGAGTTCTTGCGCCACAGCAACCATCTGGGCACTGAGAGCCCAAGCTCCGTCATCAGACCATCGATGCTGCAGCAGCAAAAGACCGCCCTGAATGGTGGATAATTTCGGTCGGTCGATGACGCTCTGCAGAGATGCACGTGCTAGACGCTCAAGAGCATCAATGTCCGGCTTCTTCTGAGACGACAGCTCCCTATCATAATGCCACCATTTCGAAGCGAGCATGTAGACCCCCGCGAGACATGGAGAAGAAAACTCGCGGTGGTTGCGGGCATGCTTCTCCATGAAGGTTCTGGAAATGGAAAAAGTCAGCCCGAACAAAGCAGCTGAGAAGAGAGGGATGAGGGGCGAAGACCAACTTTTTGTCCAAGATGGGAAAAGAAGGATGGACGATTCGGAAGTACAGGTTGACCAGGCTCTTGCCGTGGGGCCTCACGATTTTCTCGATGGCATCCAACTCCTGCAATTCCTGCGCACGAACCTGCGTCCGACTGTACGGGATCAGGGCAAAATGAGTGTCGCGGGAGACGCGGCGACAGCTGGTCCCATTGGGGAAATGCGTCTCTTGTTTCTCATCGATGGGTCTGAGGGCCAGAAGATTTGAATCGAGCTCGTCCGAGGGTCCAACGTATCGTATGTATCGATGCTGCTGCAGACCGAGGTTTGTTTTGAGAAGCGACGGCACGGGCAGGACGTCGTAGTCTTCGATGACCCCAGCCGCATCGCTGTATGAGCGGGTCTCGGGGTCGGGCAATCGGTTGGAGGTGCTGGAGAGGCAAGCGTCAGTTGAGGCCAAGGCGCAGCGACGCCGACGGCTCGACAACCGCGGGCTGGGCAACTCACTGGCCGCCGCGTTTGCTTGGAAGTTGGGCTGGTTGATCGGGAGCCGGACGCTTCAGCGGCCCGCGCTCCATGGCCGGCTCCGTAAAGGTGCAGTCGCCCGCGCCAGCTCGGCACAGCTGGCAGGCGGCGTTGCCGGGTTCGATGACGCATCGGCGTTTGCGCTTTCGACAAGCATCGCATGGACGCGCACGTCTGCCATTGTCAGCGATACAGTCGGGGCTCTGCATTCCGCAGATTCCCAGTTACGGCTCATGGGTGCGGTGGTGAGAGAGAGCAATCAAAGACTGGAATGCGAGCCTTTGGGACTCGAGGGTGCGAATCCTTGAGGGCGTCGCGCAGCTCAGAGTGGAACCGCGGATGCTCGGCGAAGTGGCTCGCCGACCTACCACATCCACCTGGGCAACGATCACCTACCCTGTACTTTTGTCCGCTGCGCAGAAAAGAGCCAGGAGCGCACCTGGGTTGATCTAAGAATTCACCACTGACGCCGTAAGAGTTTAACTCTCCCAATCTGTATTTTTTTCCTCTACCCCCGCCATGTGCTTCTCAAAGGTGCTTCCAGAGCTACATGATGAGTCGTTCAGGTGCTCCGTTAATCATTGAGCCGTCACGAGTTTCGAAGATCCCCACGCCACGCTCGGTGAGATATGTGTACACACACATATACGCATGCAAGTAGATGATTGCCTAGAAGCCCCAAGGAAGAAGTCAAATTTCAACGGTTTTAATCCTGAATCCAATTTTGCTGTATTCAAGACCCACGGAAGGCCAGTATTGTAAGGACAGAACTATTGCGCTGATGGCACAACGACGCTGTTCGAACAGCATGTCTATGACCACGGTGAGACTGTCTTGCTTGCAAAGGTTTCCCTATTTCGAACGAATTAGCCACCTTGTCACTGGAATTGCCGACATTGAGCCAGCCGACAGCGACCTAAGGATCAACCGGCGTGGTGGAGGGCTCCCAGTAGCCCTTGGAGTTAGAGCCAACCCAAGGATGCATTCACAGAATGAGGATGCGAGTCCGCCATTTGCAAAATAACCCGTATATTACATTTGAACCAATGATAACACGTTCGACTGCTGATTTGTAATTTCGTAGACTTGGCTGTTAATAGCCACCAGGCTCCTTCACGTTCCAAAGTAAACGAGCGCCGCCGCTAGCGGGGATCCATTGCCGCCTCAAGCGGACCTCGGACATTTCGATTTCCAAGCAAACCCTCGAGATAGTAGACGGTGATGACTATAAGTAGTTAGGATGTAGACTGTGCTGTTCTCATTAAGCACAAAATCTTTCAGTCAGCCCTTCTTTCTCACTTGCAACACATCATGTCTCAATCCCTTTACAAGTATCTCAACAAGCTAGAGAACCACAGCGTCCTCGTCCTCGGCGGATCCTCAGGCATCGGCTTTGCGGTCGCCGAGGCGGCCCTGGAACACGGTGCCCGCGTCGTCATTAGTAGCTCCAACCAGGCCAAGGTCGACAGTGCAGTGCTACAGTTGCAGGACCATGCCAAAGCCATCAACCGATCGCCAAGTGCTGTAACTGGCCTGGTCTGTGATCTCGCCAATGGCACGACGGTAGAAGACAACATTGTTAAGCTACTAGAGTTTGCCACAAAGGTCGACAAGCTTGACCACGTCGCATACACTGCTGGCAACGTCATTGGCCTCCCTTCACTCGACAGAACCACCTTGCAGGAAATCCATGGAGCAAGCATGGTCCGGCAATACGCCCCCATTCTGCTAGCCAAGCAACTTCCCAAGTACATGAAAGTTAGCGCGAGAGGATCTTTCACAATCACCGGGTCCACGAACGCATGGAGGCCTGGTCCCGGCTGGTCCGTCATCACGAGTATTGTCAGCGGCGTCGAGGGGCTGGCTCGTGGGCTCGCTGTTGACCTCAATCCTCTTCGGGTCAATGTCGTCCAGCTCGGCATTGTCCCAACGGAGTTCTTCGATCATATTCCGCACCGCCAGGAGTTCGAGGAGCAGAGTCGCCGCGATGTTTTGACGGGGCGGCTTGGGAAGCCGGAGGAGGTAGCAGAGGCGTATATTTACCTCATGAAGGACTCCTTTGCAACAGGCACCACGCTGGTGACGGATGGTGGAGCCCTTATTAGCCGAAGAGTATGAATAGGTCATGTGCAGGTATAGAGGAAGTATCATCAAATTCATTCGTAAAACGGCCAGTGGTCGCAAGGTCGGATCAATTCCATCACGCTGCCCGCTTTATCCATTTGTGATTGGTCTTTATCCTGCTGCAAATAAAACATAAATCCGTTATAAAATTTCTGCCCAATTTTCCCCAGAGTGTCTCTAAATTGACGGAAAATGATAATCAGATTGTCCATGTCCACCGTCAAGTCTTCGGGGGTTGTGGTAGACGGGATTGCGTGCTCGATCATCAGTATCCGACTGCAGATGAACAGTAGCGGAACCACGTGTACATTATCGAGCATCATCGTAGATCCACGTCTTGCGCCTCGATACAAGAGACCAACGGTTCGCGCAGCCTCAAGGCATTGATTCCAGTCTTTGTTTTCGAGGTTCCCTGGTGGGTGATGGAGCATTACGGTGCAAGTACTCAAAAGCACATTGAGCCAGATGACGAGGGCGTGGTCACGAGGGTCAGCGGCGGATAGCTCCGTGGCTGTCTGTGGCAAGATATGGCGCGTCTGTGTGAGCCCAGACTTGAGCTTATGCAACGCATGTATGTCTGCATCGCCTTGGAAGACCTCGTCCCCAATGCGGCCGAGAAGATGGTGAGCCAGGATGATGTACTGGTAAATCGTAGCGAACCCTTGCAGTGCGCGCTGCTGAGTGGGATCTAGTAAATTCTTCATATTGGGCGGCTGGGCCTGAGGGCTTGACGTCTTAGCACCATGAAAGTCTTCTTCCGCCATGGGTAGATGTATTCGCAAACGAGATTCATCGATCGCTCGGTCTAGGTCAATTGTGCACAGTCCTCGATCAAAGATATACAGTGCCCATATGCATCTGCGACACTCCTCCTTGACAACTGGATCATTCCCAAGAGGTTCAGAAAGCTCTCGAGATATTGGGGAAGACTTTCCGTCCAGTTGTGTGTACCCACTGACTACGGCCTTTCTCCATGCATCACCGAGCAGCAGCCAGGATAGTGAATAGTCTGTTTGTACTACAGCTTGGTGGATAATGAGAACAGCGGCTTGAAGAGTCTCGATAGGATGAGATGGCGAATGAAGGGCTTGCGATAGCTCGGTCTTGGCCGCTTCGTACCATTGAGGCTGGGATTGCTGGACTTGGACGTCGGGATGATAGGATGTGGATACTGCACAAAGAGCATACACAAGCACCCTGGGCAGTTCGTCGGTTACTCCGGTAAGGCGAAGCCAGAGACGAGTATAATGTATGATTGGAATAGTTTGATAGTGTTTTCCAAAGAAAATATTGACCAAATCGCGCAGAATTGAGGGTGGAGGAAGAGATGGGATGGTCGGATACATCTGGTCCAAGGAAGCAGCTAGCGTGATGTCCTGGAAGTTCAGAGGATCTAGCGAGGGGACCAGTTGCTGATACTGTTGGTTTTCTTGAGAGTTGACATCCAAATTAAGCATAGGCCAATGGTCCTGGGTCAATACGATGCTATGCGCCTCGTCCGAAGATCCTGGGTAGGTGCACCAATCTCCCCGCTTCACGCACGCCGAGCATGCTGGCTGGGTGCCGTCGCATTTTCGTTTCCGTGAACGGCAGCCGGCGCATACGTTTGGTGATTTGGGGATGGGCATGTTAACGTATTCCGGAGACTTAGGGACTATTGGGCTTACGGTCGGCTGTCTGCCCTTAAGCCTGGAGCGGTGACGCAGAAGACGGAGAAGATTTCTCGGAAATATCCACTCGCGCCTAAGCAATTTCTCCGCGTCATTTTGATGCTCACGTGCCCTTCCACAGTTACGTCTTACAACTCAACTTCTTTAGGCATTTCCTGGAATCTTGCGTCAAAGGGTCGGTCAAAAATGGCTTATACATGACACGCCGAGGACATAGTTACGGACACGAGGCGGAGAAAGAGCGAGATGAGCGGTACAAGCTGCGCCAGATGAGACGGACGTTGAACACGCAGAACAGGCAGCCAACGCCGCCGAGAACATGAGCAATGGTTAAACCGGAAGGCTACGTGGCATTTCAATCTTCATAAGATTCAAAGCCGTCTTGAAGCACAAAAGAAATTGAACAGTAGTCGTAGAATGGTGAATCAAATAGCTGGTAGTAAACGCTCCAGTGAAGCATTTCACTAGCAAGATCTCTGAAAGCCCCGCGGAGCGTAGACAATGACACGGTGACTGGGCTGTGAATATCATTAACCCGATGGTACAGAGCTAGCGGTATTATTTCCATTACGTCTTGAGAATTGCATTCAACATATCCCTCCTCTTACAATTTTCAAAGGCAAAACTGCCTGCCAGCTCCTCCAGCTCCTCTTTCGATTTCCCGCGAAAGAGTTCCGCCATTTCCCAGCCCACGTACTCGCTCATGAGGCATTCGCGAATGACGCGCTCGAATTGTCTCTCAAATGTCCAGATCTTGGGATACTTTGTGTCTCTGTAAGGTTCAATAACCTCCTTCTTCAGACCTTCTAAGAAGGGTTCGTAAAGATGCTTTACGCCGTCCTTGTTCACAACCCCCCAAAAGTCCAAGCCGAGACGTTGCTTCTTCTCAACAAAGGGCTGAATGAGCGTCATGTACGGGGACGCGGAATCTAGGTATGTCATGCCTTGGTACCCAATGTCCTTGTAAAGCCAGATGGACCAGCTTACGTCGGTCTCGGCGTATATCGACAATTGCTCTTCAAGAAGCGCGAATCTCTTGCTGTTTGTCTTTACTGCTTCGAGGCCTTCTTTTGCCTCGTTTTGGTAGACTGGACCAAATTCTCCGTTCCAAATAGGTACCTGCTTCTGCCTCATAAACTCGACCTTGCGTTCGAAACTGCTGCGCAGCTTGCTCTTTTGCTCGTCTGTGCCCTCGTACTGCTCGCCAATGGGGAACCCTAGGAAGCTGTAGTCATGGCAGGCGTAGACGGCGTTTGGTAGCGGATCCTTCGGGAAAGCACGGAAATCCATGGCGTAAGTGTTGCCATCAATGAAGATCATGTGCTCGGGGTCAATCGCCCGGATACTCTTTTCCGCTCGACGATACCACTCGATCAATCTTTGCCCGTAGTGTCCCGAGGCCGTCTTATGAGGATCAGCGGGTTCGTTCAGTAGGTTGTACCCTGCCACGACAGGATTGCCTTTGTAGTGCTGCGCCAGCGCCTCCCAAAGCTGAATGGCTCGGTCTTGATGATCTTTGAAATCCCAGAACAGCGCTCTGGAGTATCCGGAGTCGCTGTGCCAGTCCTGGTTTTGGCCCCCTGGTACTGCATGCATGTCGAGAACAACGTAAAGATTGTGCTTGCCGCAAATGTCCACGACCCGATCTAAAAGATCAAATCCTTTTTGTTTGACGACCGACGGGTTCATATCGTCGATGAAATGACGGTAATTGAAAGGAATGCGGATGCAGTTGAGACCTAGTGATGCAAAGTAGGCTGCATCGGCCTCGCCAAAAAAGTGGTGTATCAAGCGATCGAAGAAGAAGTTGGACTTTTCTTCACCCAGAACCTCGGCCATCTGTGCGCGATGTTCATGTTCATGTCCGGAGTACCCGGTAATGAAGTTCTCCATGTTCAACATGCCTCCAAGCGCAGCACCTTTGAGAACAACAGTCTGCCCGTTGCTGTCCTCTATGCGGTTGCCATTTGTTCGGAGCATGGTGCACGGCTTTCCATGTGTGGGAACGTCTGCTGAAGAATGAGGCATTGTGACGGGTATCAGTCGTATTATGGCAACAAATGATGTAGAAAATCGGTTGTTCTTCTCAGCTTTGACATAGCGAGACAGACACGAGGACAACAGCGTACATCGAGAGGTGGAAATCCTTTATACCTGAATCGAGAAGGGATGCATTTAGCATGAAGCCTGAACCATGTCCAAGATCCAAGCATGTGCTTGGGCCCACTCAAAGCTCTTATGAGCGACATTCCCCGGTGCATCAACTTGGTTGCTACGACTGAGTGGGTCACCCAAAGCTTGGACTGGAGCGCTAGAGACTGGCTTGCGCGCTCGGCATGGGGCTGGGGAACCAAAGGCTACGGACGGTGGGTGAAACGAACTGCCTTGTACATGTTGCTCTTGTATTCAAGAAATTGGAGTGTTGACCTGAAAGAGGCTCTGACCTATGAAGACCTTCCACCGTAAGAACTCAGGCACCTCCTCTCTCCACGACTCCAGAAGCTGGATGACGTTGGAGGTTGCATCGTGCCAGCCTAAAGGGAGGTCTGAGCCCAGCAATCCCGCTGCCACTAGCACGAGGGCCGATCTTATGCAGCCCCTAATCATGGGATACGTGCCGTGATGCCTGTGTAAGAAGCCTGGCTCGTTCATGTACATACGCCGAATATGATAATACAGCCCTTTCGTGGCCAAAGATTGACAGTGCGAGGGGCTGGGCAGTTCCGCCTCCAGACAGCCTAAATGTGCCATGACGAAAGGCCAGTATATGGTCTCGAAGAAGTTTATAAAGTGCCCCCGCAGGACGTATTTGCAGATATGGTCCTCGCCTGGCGGCTCTGCGATGGAAAGTTCGGGAGGCAGACTCTCGGCCCACTGCTGAGCCTGGGATTCGTAAAGCGGTGTCAACGCCGCAAGGTCATCCAAAAATGCGCCAGTCGTGGCTGAGCTGCGATGAAGCTGCATGATCTCGTCGCAGACGCGGCTGGAGAGACGGCGCAGTGAGATTTCGGCTAGATAGAAGAGCCACGAGGCCCTCTGCCTTTCCAAATCGACTGTGTCTGCTGACTGCGAGGCGGGCGGCGGCGTTGGGAAAAATGGCGGATACAGGACGCTCGTGGAATGTGGCATCGAGAAGTCAGGAAGGACAAGATCGGCCCTCATTTCCCTCTCGGATTTCCACGAGGACCAGTAAATGGCCTGAGCCTGCGTCTCACAGGTGCCCAATGCTTCTGGCTCTGCAGAGGACCCGGCCTCTGAATGGCTGACCTTGTGAGCCTTCTGCAAAAACGGCAATATCTGGCATGCTGCAAGTGCATCTGAGAAGAATCTCCAGGCTTGAAAGGGTCGAAAAACGCACATCATGTACACTCCCGATAAGAACAAACATTGTGCTCCGATGATGTCGGTTTGGCACAAGACCGCGCCGATCCTCTTTTGAGCCGCGTTGAAGAGGGTTCGGGCCTCGACAAAAGCCTGAGTTCCTGGGCCGGTGTCTAAGCTAGGCCCAAGGGGTCTGGCAATTCTTCCAAGGGCCAGGATCAGCAAGGCCAAGCACGACTCGGAGGACCAGTCTATACCGCCTAGCATAACATTGTTGACAAGCCGGCGGGTGGCGGGTTCGTCGAAGATGGGATTCTTGCAATGCACGTGAAAGAAGAAATTGTCCAGCAAAGCCTTGAACTGCGTCTCCAGGTCGAGCAGTCCATCGTTGGATCTATTGCTTGGGGTATCGAAAAACATGGGGCCCGGGCTACCAAGATCTGTAAAGGGGCTGGGCTGAGACCCGTCCTCTGCGAAAACTGACCACGCGAGAAGACTCTCCACTTTCTCGGGCAATATGCTTCGAAGGGGAATATTGTCAAAGTCGTCGATGCTTGCTGCCTGAGACGAGGTTTGGTTGGGGTGGAGGACTCGGTTGCGCAGGTCGGGAGATCCGAAGGACTGGTTTAGCGGTGGCGCAGGACCAGGCGTCCGGCGCTCATTCTTGATCAGATTCTCCAACTCATCCAGTCGATCTAGAATTCTTATACTGGCCGGATCAAACGATGACAAGTCTGTTGCCGACTGATTGCATATAGCCCCGACCTTGACGCAGTAGGAACAGGCCGGCTTTCGGTTGTCGCACTTGGTCTTTCTTGCACGACAGACCTGGCACGCTCTGTTGGCTCTCTTCCTGGGGTAAAATGCAGTGCCCCGGGCGGCGGGTCGCTTGCCCGGGCCTCGGTCCGGTTCCATCGACTCGTCCAGCGACCGTGGTGCGGCGTCGGCCTGCATCGTCATGCAACGGACAAACCAATGCGGGCCTGCAACGAGCTGGTTCGTGCACCGGTCGATGATGAGAAGATCCACGTAACAAGGACGACGTGACACGGCGCTAGGTGGCAGAGATGCGGAGAATCTGGGGTTGAGAGAAGACCGTGTCGGGGAATGTCGCCCTTTATCACGCGAGCTGGGTCTCGTGCCCTAGTCTCACTAGTCCACATCGTCGGGGAATGTCGCTCCTAAGAGAGAATCGTGGAGTCTAGATGGGTCTACGGAGTCCCACGTGCACAGCTCGACTTCCCCAGCTCCACCCCCAGATCATAGACTCTGGACTTTGACCACCCCAGAGGACCGTCTTGTGCGTCTCATGCACCCGGGGCACAGGAAATTGCGTCGCCGAATTTACCCGGCGCGACTCGTGCCATCGTTCTTGAACCTCTCGCTGAACCTGCATCAATTCGTGTCATGGCTCCTGTTGGCTGTCTTGACATATAAGCCCAGCTTCGGCCCCAACATGATGCCACCCTGCCTCACCAGCTTCTCATATTCTTTTCGACACGAGCATACCCATTGCGCAACCCCGAATCATGGCAGACCCAGTCAACCTCGACGCTTCCAAGGCCGAGCACGGATTACACACGACAGCGTCCTGTGCCGAGTTTGTGGATGCTAAATCCGATGCCGTCGACGCCGATCGTCAGGAGGAGCTTGACCTCACGCTTAGACAGCTCTTTCGCCGACATCCCGCTATCGTCGGATGGTCGTTCTTCTGGGCCATGGCCGCTGTTGGATGGTGTGTGTTTCAGTGCTGCGTAGTTTGAACGATTCCTAATGGCAAGGCAGGGGCTTCGATGCTCAAATCAACGGCGCCATGATCGCAGTCCCCGCCTTTCGTCGGGACTATGGGTACGATGCTAAACCTCCTCCATGCATCTTCCACTGACACACATCTCAAGATACGTTCTGGACGGAGAAGCCATCCTTCCTGCAAACTGGCAAATCGCCTTCAACGTCGTCAGTAGCGTCGGGCAGTTCTTCGGCGGCTTCATTTGCTCATGGCTCTGCGACATCGTCGGACGAAAGAACTCGCTCGCCATCGGCCTTGCCGTTACATCTGGCGGCATATTTGGCGAGATGTTTTCTTCGTCCAATGCTGCGTTCGTTGTTTCGAAACTGATTCTCGGGTTTGGCCTGGGATTCTACCTCACCCTGGCACCTCTGGCGACCTCGGAGATTGCGCCCGTCGTGTTCCGCGGTATCTCCACGGCTGGCGTCAACTTGGGCATCGCGACTGGCCAGCTTCTATCCAACGCTGTTGTTAGTGCATTTGGAGAGAGAGTCGATAGCTGGGCGTACCGTGGACCCTTTGCCACACAGCTCTTCTTCGTTGCTATCCTCGCTGTTGGCCTTCCCTTTGTGCCGGAAACGCCATGGTACCTGGCTCGCAAGGGCAAACACGACATGGCCAAAAAGTCCTTGTACAAGTTGTATGGCTCGAGCGTGGATCTTGATGCAAAGCTTGCCGCCATCAACGAGACCATTTTGGAAGAGCGTGCTTCGACGGTCGAGGAGGCTTCCTGGGCGCAATGCTTCAAAGGCACTGATCTTGTCCGAACGATGATCAGCATGGGTGTTTTCGTGTGTCAGCACGCCATTGGCATCATCTTTGTCCTCGGCTACTCGACCTACTTCTTCCAGCTGGCAGGCTTGGCTGGGTCCAGGAGCTTCGACCTAGGAGTTGGTGTTACTGCTTGTGGTGTGGCTGGCAACATTTGCAGTTGGTTCATCGTCAACTCCTTCGGTCGTCGTAAGGTTTTCCTGTTCGGCATGGCTGCGCTCACTGGTCTTTTGCTGCTGATTGGTATCATGGACGTTGTCCCCACGGCTGCTGCGTCCTGGGTTCAAGCTTCCTGCACCGTCATTTACGCTTTCGTATACTTTGCGACAGTGGGCGCCATGGCGTTCGTCATTCTCGGGGAGTGCTGCTCCGTCTCTCTAAAAGCCAAAACCATGGCTTTGGCGACAGCCACCCAAGCAGTCATGGGCATTGCCATGAATTTTGCAATCCCATACATGGTCAACCCAGACGAAGGAAACCTGAGGGGCAAGGTTGGATTTATATTTGGTGGTCTGGCGCTGCTGGGCTTTGCTTGGAGCTGGGTATACGTCCCCGAGCTCAAAGGTCGTCGTTACGACGAGATTGATCGAATGTTCCGATCCCGGGTTAAGCCTCGCAAGATGGGTTCCCATGTGCTTTAATCTAGCACATGTATCAAGTTGGAAGCGATAGCATATACGCTTTAATTCACCGTTCTCATATCTTATGTGCCCGTGATGTAGATGCTCCTCGCTTCCGGGGCAGGCACATGCGCCACGGGGCCACGACAGGATCTCGTAGATGAATAAATGTAACGGCGACGGAAATAAAAATAGCAGATGATGAAAGCTAATCTCAGGCTCTAAAACATTGGCCAGGCTTTCTACACGATGAGCCGAGAAAGATAGAATTTGAAGGACACCGTCATATCAGTACAAGGTCTTCCGTCCTAGGAACCCCCAATCGAAACACGTTTCGCAATGAAAACGGTATCTTCCTATATCCATCTGTGCGTATTGCTGGCCTTCCGCGTATGAACTGATCTGAATCTTCATTTCCTACATAATACAGCCTTGCCTCCGGCAGCGATGACGGCTTTCCTTCCGGTTGCAGATGCGCGTCCCCAATGAGAGTGAACTCGCCACTGCCTAGGCCATGGCTTTCCTTGAAATGGCTGGCCGTTTCCTTGTCAAGAGTCTCAAGGAATTCTTTGGGACGTCGAACCTGTCTCAGCACGAATGGACAATATCCTCTGTGAAGTTCGTAAACTGCATCGCCCACACGGCTTGCTGCGGGCGCAATACCCATGGCGCCATTGTCCAGAAGTATGAACACACGATGGCGCATGGTCTGCTTGATGTAGCGAAGTACCTCGGCAGCCATTTGTGCTTGTATCTTGGGGTTTTGGTAGTATTCCCGCCTCGTGCCCTTATATCTGATGTCAAGACGATCATCGATGTCATTGTCCCACTGCCAGGCCTTCCGGAGCAGGGATTTGTGCGCGCCAAGCAACTTCTCGTACACATCTATTATATAGGCCGAAGTTCTCTCTTCGCTGCTCTGGCCCTCCGTTTTGTTGCTGGGTTTATCCCGCCAACCTTCGTCCACCTGGAATCCCTTCCTCCAAACGTTCCACATGATGCCGTCGCCCTCAAGCCATCTCTGCTTGGTCCACTCAAAGCGGAAGTGCGCAGGGAATATGGACCGCGAGTGATCCCATGACAGTTTGTGCCAGATCCCAGGCAGGTTCCCTCCTGATAGTGCGTACATGAACTCGACCACGGAGTCAAAGTTCATGTGAAGCTTCCGGGTCTTGGTCTCAATTTGGAGATGAGTGTGCAGATTCCGCACCCAATCCAAGTTGCCTGGGACAAATCCTTGATCATCAAACCCCGGTAGAAATCCATTTACATCGTGGACCTCTTGGATTCGACCATAAGACCATCCTTTGGCGTGGAGACATCTGAGGGAAGTAGGCGGCCCGCGGCCAACGTGGAAAGACTCCTTGCGTGGGTTGGAATCGCCCGTGAAAGGCTCTCCAGTAGTATCTTCAAACTTGCAGAGCGGCTGCAGGTGATTGCGTACCCGCCAGTCAGGCACCCAACTTGGCAGGTCGGTGGCCTTATCACTTTGTCCTCGATAGCACTGTGTCAGCACCCGGAGGTTCCAGTCCTGCCATAGAACCAGGCGCGTAAAATACTCATATACCCGGCTGGCAGGAGGATCGTAGCGGATAGGGCAATGAACTTTGACAAACTTCCGCGCTTCTGGGCTCGTACTAGAAAGCAGAGCTAAGATGGCATATATCTTGTCTCGTGGATCAGTAGCATTCTGATGCTCGGTTTGCTCCATAAGGTGGGACAGATGCCAAGTCCTCGTATCCACAAATCGCTTGTCGTTGTATACTGATCGCCATCTGACGATAGATACCGCATTAGGATTACTGCCAAATAATCGAAAGCTGTATCCAGCGGCAATCATCCCTTCCGCGGCCATCATGAGGTGACTGACAGATGCAGAGTCTGTGCCACACATGAGTGTCGAGTCACCACTAGCAAATATGGCCTCTTGAAAACACCAAGCCCGCGTGAACCATGTCCGGTTGCTAAGCGCTGCAACGGCGTTTGCTTTTCTGTGAAATTCATTGTCTTGTTGCGACTGTTGCTCGAAAGCCACTCGCCACCGGGCTTTCCTCATGTTTTTCTTCTCACCCGCGCTGGCCGCCGCCAGAGCTGCCCACTCTTGCAAAGCGGCCATGGCCAGGCTAGAGTCTGGCGAAGGAAGTCCCAGCCACACTATAACTTTGGTCGCTGCCTGGTAGATGCTGGACATTAGAGGAATTTGCCGCGCTTTCTCGGAATCATCTTGCTGATTCATGCAGATGGCATCGATCCAGAAACATTTGAAAGTGTCCGTGCTGCTGCCCACTTCCAACTTGCGAAGGTACAGAAGAGACTGCCATAAGCTTTCGCCAATCTCGAACACGTTGTCGTTGCAAAAAATAGTAAAAGAAGGTTTCGGAGGGCCCCAGACATATGATAGAGCTATCCATGGATTCTTTGGCGATGAAAGCTTCTGATGGAACAGCTGAGCTCGTATCGGGTCCAGATCTGAACCGCCAAAGAGCGCCAGCGTCCGAATTTCATCATCACTACGAATATGCTCATATGATAAGAAGCTTAAAGGCTCATCGGAATCCATGATTGGCGGTTGGTAAGGGCGAGAACCAATGTTAGAAATTCTGTCAAGGACGGTATGTGGGGATAGAACCGCAGTGAAGGGGGATGTCAGATTCCCCCGAGTAAGCAGATATCAGCCTCATTGATAACGTAATCGGTTGTAATAGACAATGCTTACATCCATCGGGGGCTGAGCGGCGACCTCGACCTCTAGTTTTCGAGACGAAACTTGCAGAGTCCGAAGAAACCATCCCAGCATCACGAGAACTCGGAGTCTCCAATTTGTGGTGCTAGCCGCATTGCCCTTTCTCCAGAGCCTCGCCCTTTGGCACACCAGTCCATCTCCTTCAAATCGTACATAGCGGACGGATGGGTACCATCCACGACCAGGATTCCATGAACCCGCAATCAATCACCATGTCTATCTCAGTAAGCAGTGGAAATTTTAAATGGAGCCACTATAGCAGTAGTGTCGAATCAAAATCTCAAATGGACCACATTGGTTGTGGCCGATTATACAAGGATTAATTTCAGCTGCATTAGTTTCGTCACTTGCTGTCAACATGATTAACATCCCAGACCCAAGAGCATGCAAGCAACCCAGTAACAATATAAAGGCTGTCTTTTGTAATAAAATCTGACCTTAGATGTACTGGCAATTTTACATGCTACTATCGGCTCCGCACTCACCTTAAGCACGATCCCCACATGACTTAAGCCTACGATCTCAGTCTTACGGTCGGTTGCACCGGAGTGACCAGACCTTATCTGGGAAATGAACCATGGACTTCCTGTAATCAAGTCTCGGGGTGTGACTTACAAGCTGAGCATGGGATGAAGCAGATATTACTACAAAAAGTCATTTGACAAAAAAAATAGCAACGTATGATAGCCGCAGAAAGCCCAAAAATGTGGGAAGCACGGAAGGGCAAAAAGACATACAACAGCCGGTATTCGCTGGTCGTCACCGACCCAACTACTAATCTGCCGGTCACAAGTTTGACTAGGGGAGAGCGGACGGGATCCCGTATTTTCTTGTACCTATGGTCGTATGTNTTCGCTGGTCGTCACCGACCCAACTACTAATCTGCCGGTCACAAGTTTGACTAGGGGAGAGCGGACGGGATCCCGTATTTTCTTGTACCTATGGTCGTATGTGAGAGGGTGAGACATTATTATGCAATATATTACTAAACAGCCTCAGTCAGTCGACTTTTCTTGATACCCAGCGGGTCGACAGTCTAACGACCCAAGGGTTTTAGACAATCATCATCGAGCATGGGTCCTAACAAGGGTATAAACACGATCGAAGAACCGATCCCACCCGGGGGGGGATTTTGTGGGTATGGACGAAAAATGTCCCAAGTTCTGTGCATCATCTTGGCCACGAACCAGCGGCTCAAAGCGCGGTCTACCATGGCGGTTGTGTCGATCGTGACTTTTCTCGAGGCTGTCGCTGCGTTCGTACACTTTGATCCTGCCCAGACAGCCAAGTGCAGGAGAAGACTGCCGAGATGGATCGGTACGAAATCGAGCCCCACGCGTGAAGAGCTGGCCGACGATATGGAGGAGCAATGCTAATTAAGAACTGGTAATTCGTGTGAGACCTCGGCTCATGGCAAGGCTTCAGGAGAATGGCAAGATGGGAAACAGTACGTCAAGGTCAAGCAAACTTGGTCGGGCCGCGCATGTCATTCTCGCGCCTGTGGTAGTCTCAGTCGATAGGAGGTGTCACAAAAGCAACTTTATTGACTCGCCACGACACCTTGGGTACGAAACAAATAGAGTTAATAATTTCAGCATTGCTGTTCTCGTATGGCCACACCGTCACGGACAAAGCTCTGCTGGTTATAGTTAATCAAGAATCCATAAACCATGAAAATAAATGTTGAGAGGTGTGCGAGGTTTTGGAGTACACTGGTCTCGTGTATATTTAGTATAGCTTCTTATTGAACACGGCACTTCGACGTCTTACGGTTCGAGCCAAGCTGGTCAACAGCCCCCCGTACCAAAGTCCAGCTCAATTCCTTTGCCTTTGTCAACCTTCTACCTAGCGCGAGAGTGCGGGGCCAGGGATAGGATAGTTGCTGAAGGAGGTATAGAGGTTAAAGAGAATACCGGGGTCGTTGGAACGGTAGAGCGATGTGCCGGAGACGCCTCGGGGAGTAGTGCCGCCACTGCCCGTGACCTGCAGATTGATGCACTGAGGATACGCTTGGGCACCATTTTGCTGGCCAGCGGAGTGGAGAGCGATAATCTCATGACGGAGAACGTAGCCGCCAGGAGCGAGATTGCTGGGGATGGTAACGGACCACGAGTTGCCTCTGGAAATCAGCTCATCTGAGGCCCAGCGGCCGGGGTTGCTGCCCGAAATAAGGCCCCTCTGAGCAATCTTGACCCAAGACAGCGATGCCTTGTTGACGTTGGCGCAGCTGCCGCCGCACGAGGCGATGTAGTCGATGACCGGGCCGTGGTGGGATTCAGGCCAGGTGTCCCACTGAAGAGTGACGATACCGCCTGCCCGAACGGTGGCCGAGGCACTGGCAGGCGAGGCACCGCGGTGGCAGATGATGTCCTGCGAACTGAAGGCATTGGGGGCAACAAAGCCGTTGTCTTGGTTCTGGGCCCTCCAGCCGACAGCATTGGAAGGGGCGCCATGGGGAATGCCGCCCGGGTAGGAAACACCGTCCGCGATGACAGTTCGGACGTGGCCGTGGGCTTTGACACCCGTAGCTAGCAGGAGGGCAGAAACGAGCGCCTTAATAGAACCCATGGTGAAAGAGTACTTGCAGTGTGTAGAAAAAGCGATCAGCCTGTTGCTTGGGGATCGACAAACCATTCAACGAGCCGCAGACCATGTCATTTATAGTTTGAGCCTACATTAAAGATCAGAGTCTGCCGAATCTCTGGATCGTTACATCTAGCGGGCTCCAGACCCGGATCGTCTGTTTAAGGTTAAATCCTGCCGTGGAAGAATATCCCGACTGCGCAAAGCGGAGGCACGTTCGCCGGGGTAGTACTGGCGATCCTTTCCCAAACAAACACTGCCGAACTCCCACTTCGATAGCTCTACAAGCCAGTTGCATATAGCCATCCTGGAAAAGGCCCGAATGACCAGGATTTGTGAAGTCTAGAACGCGCCAACAAGATTGGTCAGGTGTCACAGGAACAGAGAATTAGGGCAACGGAACAGTCATCCCATCTTGGCCAACCTCAAATGCAATATATAACCCTACGAGAAGACACTTTTGATCGGTACCGCTATGTGAGTATATGTGGTACGAGTACTATGAGTCTTCATGCGCAGATATTAACTGTTGATGATACCTTCCGGCACTGGGCTCTTGCATCCATTTCAGGGTTTGAAGTTTCGAACGCGATCCAGCAACAGATCTCGATATAGAAGGTTGCTCACTATTCCAAGAGATTTCATCTTGGTAGATAGTCAATAAGCCAAGGAAGCAGCCTTAGATAATCAACGCTTCGATTCGCCGACAGCAGATGCCGGTCTGGCCGTAGGAACAAGCCAGTTCAGACCAAAGCTTGCATTCAGCGAACATACTGAAGAGAAACTTGACCTTGAGTGAATTCACGTTGCAGACTTCCCTCGGTCTTTGCTCTTGGGACCACGTGGGTTATTGTTGCGAGAGCGTGGGTGGGTTTCCGTCTCACTCGTATCCGGCGACTTAGCATTGATGATCAAAGCATACATAATGGTGAATAAAGCTATGTAGCCTTGATACGAGAGTGTTGTTAAGGTGGGGGGTGTTGATTACATGACAAAATTAGGTAAATATTAGGTACAAAGAAAGACAGGGAGTCACTTGTGTCTCCAAAGCGATCACGAGGACGAGCTCGACCAGACTGCACTTCTCCTTCCCCTGCCTTACCTTAATGAAAAGAAATATGCGCGTAGCAGATAGCCTTGGCATAATCATGAAGCTTAAGACCGAACCTATACTCTGACAACAGGCAAATTCGGCCGGGATGACGATAGAAAGAGGCTTGCAAAATCTACATCAAAACCCCCAAGTCGGCCACTCCAGCGGAACAGGTCTCTTCTGATAGACTCCAGGACCAGCATGGATAAATTGGGTGACCTGACTGGAACGTTCGTATGCCGATTTTGAAGTCTGATGATAATCAGCAATGTTGTGCTCATACGCACGGAATCAGTCAAGGTACAAGAACATGTCATCTTTTGCGTGTATTCGTGCTAAGCTTTCATAGAGTGCCAGGTGAATGTATCTGAAACCCGGGGTTTCTTTAATGCGTCTACTTTCAGCTCTAATGGGAACCCTCCACTGCCACAGGATGTAGGGTCACGCATATGCCGTCTTATTCGAGCTCCTAAACCCGAGCAACGAACGAAAACCGAGATCGCCGTTCCTTTAAATCCACGGTCTACCACACTGGAGTGGACGAGCCTTTCCAGAGATCCCCAATGTAACCATCTAGTTCCTGTATCTCTTTCTCAGGAGAATATGGTCGCGTCTGCGGGAGCAAACGCGGTGCATATCGAGCAAGCTTGTGCTCAGCTAAATCTCTTGGGAATTCCCAACTATTTTCAGAATCCGAGACCTAAGCACGTTAACGAAGTCTCATCAAGCTCTACAGCTATAGTGAGCTAAGTATGTCTCTGCTCTTTACCCTATTGCCTGCGCATGCATTCAGACATTCATCATTGGTCGTTATGGCGTAAAATAGAAACACGTCAGCTGCTTCTCTCCCAGTCCCCATTCAAGATGCTCCTGACTTTATCTAGCTTAATCGGCTTCGTCAGGAACAGGTCCGCACCCTTTGCCAAGGCTTCGTTGCGACTCAACTCGCTGCTAAGGCCGGTCAGAGCCACCACCATACAAGGGGGTATGCCGGCTTCTTTTTCTAGTAGTCGAATTTGATGAGTCGCTTCAAAGCCATCCATGACAGGCATAGAAATGTCCATGAAGATGATGTCGAAGCGGCGCTGTTGCCTGATAGACTCTTTGAAGAATTCCACGGCCTCGAGACCGTTGCCTGCCGTAAGAAAGCTATGCTTGAGCTTACGGACAACAGCAGTCAGGAGGTTTATGTTTATAGGATTGTCATCTACAAGAAGAAGATGGCGAGCCTTTGTTGGTAACAATGATGGAGACACTGAGTCTTCTTCGGACCCCGATTGCAATGGGAGGGGAAGTGTAGGTGGCTGTGCAGGAGCACCGGACAGCGCAGTCGTCTTTGTAAGTAATGGCATTGGGGTTGGTTTCTCGGTAGATCGTGGTACAGCTGTGGTCTTGCTCGAATCGGAGCTAGCAAGCTCATTTCTCACAGAGGCCTTCGCAGCTGAAGATAACACTGTGGCAAGCTTCCTCGGCCCCACAGGTTGATGCAGGTGGAAGCTATCGTTTGTTAAAAAGTCTTGTTTCCCACAAGCAGATAGTGCTGTCCCGGAGCACAGCACGATTAGGCGCTTCACGCCGACAAGTGCTGAAATAAGTAGCGTAGGTGACATGCCACCTTTTGTCTTCATGACTAAACTCATATCCAAGATATGAAAGTCAGCGTCGGGGCATGGATGAGTGTTCGTCCAGGTAACAACCTCCATACCAAGGTGGTCATGAGCTATGTGGCGCAATGCTTTTTCCAATAGAGCGGTTTGATCTTCAAGTACCTCAAAGCTCGTGATGGGCTGGCCTAGCATAGCAGAAACCCCATCAGGACGAATGATGCATATAGTTTGCCCCTTAAGATGAGAGAATTCCTGTCGGATTGTGGGGTGGGTGATGTGCGGCGGGTTGGTTGGCTTGCCATGGGAAACTAAAGGTCCAAGAGGTACCAAAACCTCCACCCGTGTCCCGACGCCGGTCGAGCTTCTGACATTTATCGTCCCACCAAGACCCTTGACGAGTTGTTGCACAATGCTCAGGCCAAGTCCCATCCCCGGCGTGAGATCGTCTTCTTGCGAGAAGGGGGCAAATAGCTGATACTTTACAAAGTCTAAGCTCATACCCCGACCGGTATCATCCACTGAGAAGCAGATGTGGTCAGTGCAGCTGCCCAGTTTATCAGCTCTCTGCACGACGCTGAGGCCAACCTCTATATGTCCCGCTTGGGTATATTTCAGGGCGTTCCCAAATATGTTCATAACAATGCGCTTCCAAGCACCGACATCGATGGGTAGTGTCCATGTGGTCCTGTCTTCGACAAGGAGGGTGATTAGCAACGGCGTGTCCACCATACCCTTTTCAGCAATATTATCTATAGATAATGAGGTTTTTGCAGCAGCGGAATGCTGGAAGGCATTCTCTGTTGCATGGCCGACTCTGACAGTTTCCATAACTTCCTCGACGAGCTCACCCAAGTCTGTAGCGCTTGAATCGGGTTCAGGCTGTTGAGAGCGATTTCTTATGTTGCTGATCTTGGCGTGATCAAAGAGATTGTTGAATGTATCAAGCAACATACTTCCACATGAATCGAGCATATCAAGAGTCAACAGGAGCTGGGGATCGGAGATGCTTTCACGAAGCAGTTCGCTACTTGCCATGATCCCATGCAGCGGACTCCGCAGCTCATGGCTGAGAGACGATACGAAAGTAGATTTTGCGCGGTCGGCGGTGATAGTCTCGAGCCGGGAAATCTCGGTCATGACCGAGTTGCAAAAGGCGGAGAGAAGGCTGACATCCAGCATATCAAAGGCTTGTGTCGGGTCTACAATCCAGCCTAGTGCTGCGGCGTACCAGCAGTCTCTGTGGAAATGCCAAAGAGGCAAGAAGATGATGTACCTCGCCATCGATGGCACGGCCTGAAACAATGTGGCGACATCGCGTCGGAAGCTGTCGCTATCGGGCCCCACGTCGCGGCCGGACGCGAAGGAGCGTCCCGGTCCAAAGCCATTGTCAATCGGCCCATACTCATCTGCGGAGAAGACATTGCCTCGTGGAAAGCGTTCGATGAAACGTCGCAGAACCTCTTCCGGAAGCTGAGTTTTCACAGATTCCGAAGAGCCCGTATTGCTTGAGGGGTTATCAACAGACTGGACGATAGTGGGAGACACCGGACCCATCGAGGCATCCTCCACGTGGTGCTGGCTTGTTCGACCGTTAAATGAGCTGGGTACTGCATCAAGGAACGCAAGTCCGTCCATGTTCATGGAACGACGCACCGTGGCCGCGGCTCTGAAAAAGGTGGACTTGATGTCGGCAGATCCAACGAAGCCATCCGTCTGCGACGTAGCCGCTTCAAGCCGCGGAGACGGTGCGGCCGTATCCGCAATCACAACTGCCTCGGTCACTACCTCGTCCAGCGAGTTGAAAGCTAGAGTTGAGGGCGGCGTTGTCGGAGGCGTCTGGGTAAAACTTGAATCGTGAAGAAATGCTTGTGAATCGGAAAACTCGGTTGGCGAAGAACCCGAGGACCCTGATAATGCGTGTAAAGTCTCAGCGAGTTCTGTGCTTGCTGCGCCATTCGTAGTTTCTACCACTGCGGCCTCAAGGCACGGCTCAAGGTCTGAAGCAGACGGTACATGGATTGAGGAATCCACATTGCAGGGAGCCGGGCCAACTCCGAGTTGCATTTCCGGATGGGGCTGGCCAGGGGCCGGCGCTTCGTAACCAATGAAGTCGCTGAGTCCTTGTATGAGTTCTTCAGAGCGTTGTCGATTCTGTTTCAGCCTCCGGAGCTCAAGATGAGCCATGATGGAAGCCGCGATCTCGTTCATGATGTCGATGGTCTCTTCATTGTCAAAGTCGCGCGGCTTGTTGTCCACCACGCAGTAGCTACCCAAGGTATAGCCTAGAGAGGAAACCAGTGGTACCTCCAGATATGAAGTTATATGAGGGTATCCAGCAATATAAGGCCGGTCCATGTAATCAGGATCGGTTCGAAAGTCCTTGACGATGTACCTAGTCCTGTTGGCGATGACGTTCGGACCTGTCCTGATCCACTCTCCCGTTTCATCCAGAAAGGCCTTCATCGTAGTTGGGCATATGCCGTAGCAAGCATCCAGCTTGCAGACCCCTATGTATATGCCGTCGCCTGGGGCACACTTGATTGCGCCCAGCGCGTGCGTCCTTGTCATCTCGGCAACCACATACTGATATCGGCGATCGATGAGCGACACGAAAGATCTGTCGCAGTCTAGCCGCAGCGCCCCCAACTGTACGAGCGCGTTGAAGGTCGGATCGGGATTCAGGAAGGGCGCGCCCCCGCCGCCGGCGGGGAGACCTGGCGGGAACGAGGCGGCGGATAGGAACCTGGAATGGAGATCAACACATGGGCGTGTGCAAGAGTAGCCATACGGCACGAGGGCGATTTCGCTTACGCTGCTATCTCGCGCTCACGGGCTCGCTCAGAACTGTCAACTGGCAGTGACGCAGGTGCTTCTGAGCCGGCGGCCATTTTCCTGCCAGCGTCAAGCATGCTATTGTAGTATAGAAAGGCCCATTGGCTCAGTTTGGTTCGGTTCGGTTTATTTCCTTGGACTTGGTCGCAGCGACTAGTTACATAAGCAGCGCCTGCACGCGCGTGGGGCCTGAAACCCGCAGACTGTGGGGTAGGGCGCCAGTCCACGAGGGGTTTTCGCACCATGTTTGAGTAGCCTACTTTAGTCTAGTTCCTAATCCCACGTGTCAAACGGCCCTGGAAGCGGAGAAAAGGCTCCGGAACAAAGGTCAGGCCCAACCCATCCGATTGTGGTAAAGTGGTAAAGGGTGATGGCGTCGAACGAAGATACATATGGCTATTTGGCCTTGCGGCGTTTCGAGAAGGGATCCCAAAATAGCATCTGGGCCATTGTTATAGGAGGATATTGGGACGGGATGAAAGTTTGAGCAGGCACCATATTATACAGACAGAAGTAACGTATGCCTAATTAAAGGGTTTCGCTCCAGTTAAGGCCAGCGCAGATTTAGTTGGCTACGCTGTCAGCGCGCGGACGATGAATTTAAGCCTATCATCAACACGCAATTCTGTAATTAACCTGGAAAGGATTATGTTCGTGACTTCCTCGTAAACCATGGTTTCCCTCCATTGGTCAGACATGCATATACAGCAATAACCACCAGAGTTAATGGAACAGACACAGCCCAGAATACCCAAAATCGTCCCGACACCATCCATCCACCCTCGCTCATTTCAAAAAAGCTCGTACTCAAAATGGCCTGTATAACTGCTGGTAAGCACTCCTGAATCTAATGTACGCAAAATATGGACCACGTACTGAGACGAAGGTTGCTGGGAGAAAGACCATTGTCATGATGGAGATAGTTGTCATAGCTTTACTATCGTCACGTGTTACGAGGTTAAACGCCTATATTTAATCAGCATGATCTCTCCCCAACATCCATAGCATTGAGTATGGTTGGTTGATATTACCAGGCTTATCTCGTTTTCAAGACGCTTATCGTTCGACGATGCGCGGTTGCCGAGGATCTGTACGGCATATAGTTGAGACTCTAAATACTCCTTTGCCTGGAGACGGTAAATATCGCTGAGAGTGTTTGCCAGCAGCGCATGAATCAAAACTTGATAGTTTTGCACTCCCTCGATTACCTTTGCTGAACCTGTAACATTTTCAACGAGATGAATCGAGTGTCTACGTTGTTCGTACAGCTCGACGAAATTTCCACGCGTTCCCTAGTTTTATTTAGCCAAGTCAGTAATTAGTCGGATATCTAGAGACCTTGAGCGGAGGATTCGAAACATTTACCATGGTTGTGGAAGATTGTCGGGCTTGATCTCGAATTCTTCGGACGGAGATATCGAGCAAATGTACAATACGGTCAAACAAGAATCGGTGCATAACGAGTGGATCCAAGAGCTCCAACGAGTCCCCGTCGGCTTCAAGGTCCTCCATGAGGCGTTGCGCAAAGTCTTCTGGAGTTTCCGAGCATATAATCCAGCATTGCCCCGTCGCGGCCCAGTAGGTATAAAAGTCCATGCTGTACCAACTATGTGGAAGACCTTTGGGTACGTAGTCAATATCTTCATCCACCTCGCTCAAATCAGAAATCTTGGGGACCATCTTTGTAATGCAGCGAAACCAGGTACCTATTGAAGTGTTTGAGCAAGTAGTTATTTCACTATCCAAAGTATCGTGGGCGAAATTGGACGTACTACAGCTTTCAAGTGTTCCATTCTTATCGGTGCACGTCCTTGAGCCAAAGTAACCATTGCTACTATTGCGCCAGAAGGATCCACTGATAACGAGACGAGGAAGCTTGAATAGCTTTAGGAGGTCTTCAATCCAGCCTGGACGCGTATCGTGATAACATGGTTCATCAACGAAGCTAAAAATTAACCATTGTACTGCGGCCACTAAGACATAGACATACATGAAGCAGAGGTTTGGCAAGTTTTGCAGCTATTCCTTCGTCAGTGAAGTATGAAATCAAGAGGGGAGGCTCAAATACCCCTAAGAGGTCTAACCGGCGTCGCTCTAAATGCCAAGAGTGCAATGAAGCTGAAAATACATGAGTTTTATACACTTTCTGGATTTGGCGTACACTCTCATACATTTAAATAAAATGGTGGCATTGGACCCAAATTGTGTCAGAGGCTGCTGCATTTCTCCAAGATCTCTACTCATGCGGCAAGCTGTGTGAATATTGGCATTGAAGATTGAAGAACGTAAAGGGCGGTGAAGAGCAGGCTTTCTAGCAAAGTGAGGCGAGCATGGGCTTAGGAGCGTCCTCGGTAATTATATCGACATATACCCATAAATTGCAAATTTTGGCTTCTTTTGTGGATCAATTGTCCTTGGTATCTCCACCACACTTACCTCATGTGGGAAGGTTAGGTTAAGCCCGACTCGGCCCTAGCATCAAAATAAAAAATACGCGCCGCTCGACGTACCGTCCAAGGAAACATCATGCTGTGCAAGGCGTGGTGGTGCGACATGGCACTGCGGTTGCAGGAACTCAATCCCAACCCCAAACGCCGACGCTACGGCGCCAGCAAGGGCAGACAGACGCACCTCTTGCCCCAAGAGTCCCAATGAAAATGATTTGTGAGGCACCGCAGCAAGACAGACATTAGTCACGGATAGAGAAGTATGTTATTGAGACTTCCATATGCAACCCTTGGTATCCCCGTAAAATGATAACATGCTCATGCAGTGCTAGACGCGGCTGCCCCTGGTGATGCGCATACTCTATGCAAGTGTCAGACAATGATCAGATATGATTAGAAGACATGATGAGTTTTTCCACGAACCTTTCTTTCAATACGGCTCCTAACCTTGTTGTTGCCATTGTTATTACCATTACCATTGGCAGCGTTCCTATTAGCCCCACCATTTCCATTGCCATTTCCATTGCCGTTGGCGTTGTTGCCGTTGCCATTACCGTTGGCGTTATCGTTGGCGTTGTTACCGTTGGCGTTGTTGCCGTTGCCATTACCATTGGCGTTGTTGCCGTTGCCGTTGCCGTTGCCGTTATCGTTGGCGTTGTCACCGTTGGCATTGTTGCCGTTGCCGTTGGCGTTATCGTTGGCGTTGTCACCATTGGCGTTGTTTCCGTTGCCATTGTTACCATTGGTGTTGCCATTATTACCATTGGCATTGCCATTGTTACCGTTGGCGTTGCCATTGTTACCGTTGGCGTTGCCATTGTTACCGTTGGCGTTGCCATTGTTACCGTTGGCGTTGCCATTGTTACCGTTGGCGTTGCCATTGTTACCGTTGGCGTTGCCATTGTTACCGTTGGCGTTGCCATTGTTACCGTTGGCGTTGCCATTGTTGTTATCTGGATTCTGAATTAGCACCAACTCCAGGAGCTTCAAGGTCAAGCAAATTCTGAAGCAGGCTGCAAGACCTGTGCCGACTCTCTTACCTCCTGCCGCAGCTCCGCCTCCGCCGCCAGCCTGTTGGACGGCAACGCAGTTTCCGAAACCTCCGAGAGTGGTGAAGGAGACGACGCATAAGTCTCCAGAAGCTCCGCCGCTGCATGTGGTACCAGCCGGAAGCGAGGCGGTGATTTGTTCAGTGCCCGTACCTCGAGGTGCCTAGTGGTTGCATGTCAGAACACCACATGAATCCGACGGCTTTTTGTAGAGACTAGAGCTTACAGCTTCGCCATTGGCTGATACCGTCCCATCAACAAAGTTGTCTCCGGTACCCGAAGCATCTACTTGCATTGACACCTGGCGCGAGCCATCTCGACCACTGTCGGGAGGGTAAGAGTAAGCGTACGGAACATGCAAGATCATTGAGGATGGCGACTCACCCGTTGAAGTTCTCAATGTCCACCGTGAAGGATCCCGAGGCATCGGCGGTGACAGCGGTAGAACTGTCAATAGCACTGGCGACGTTCGTACGGCCGCAGGGATTGTTGTTCGACGGCCTCTGTACGTCACTCCGAGCAGCCGTACCAGACACTCCCAGCGCAGGACTGATGGCGGCATGGGCAGAGACATGGATCGCCGAGAAGGCCAGAACAGCACCGTAGCTGCAAAGCGACTTGAACATCATGATGAATAATATGCTAAAATACGAATAACGAAACGTAAAAGAACGTAAGGGACAAACGTAGCTGCCACCAGGGTGCTGTGTTGAAGAGATGAATAAAGAACAGAAGAAGACAGGAGAAAATGAGGTTACCATTGACAAAGACTTGCTCGGTACAATGGCGTTTTTAACGTTGCAACCTACTCGGCAGACTTGAAATCGGGCATCGCTGTGGTAGGGGGCGCTGGAACCATCTGTTGCAGGCTAAAGATTGTGTTCGCGAGGCCTGACCATTTCACACAGCGCTTGTTTCCCATTGGGCCCAAACGTGTGTTTCTGATACCATCGTGAAGTTAGCTTTGCGCTAGTATGCCGCAATTCCGGCCAGCAAGGGTTCGTCCGTAAAATCCATCTGGGAGCGCCCACGGGAGTCTGTCGCACTTAGGTTGCACATCTCGCACTATGAAATTCTTGCTTGTAGGAATTCATATCAACAACTTGTCAAATCTCAATGCATAACAGCAGCTTGTTCCTCGGAACAACACGGCGAAAGTTGCCAGCGATCACATCGATTCCGACAAGGGGGGCGCTGGTGTTTCATTGCTTTGCGCACAGGGGCACAAGGTTTCCAACCATCATCTCCAAACACGTGCACCTGAAGAATTTGCTAAGAATTGATGAAACGTCTCAGCCCAGAGTCGTTTTGTGTTGCTCTGAGCAATGACGGAACAAATGTTCCCCACGATGCTGATGTTTCATCTCACCCAACCGGAAATAGCCTCTGCTGCGATGCCGATGACAACTTTGCTTATCCCCGCAGAATCGAGATGAAGTTACATACATGAGCCAAGAAAAAGGTAGGACATAGTTGAGTCTACATCCGTCTTCACCCCAGCCCCGAAACTCGTATCATCGAAATACGTGATAGAGAAGACGAATCACAATGCTCTCTAAGCAGCTTTCCTATCATGTTTGGCCGTTGGCTTCCTTTATTAAAAAGAAATGTACAAATAAAAGAAATTAAAATTAAGAGGTGAATTGCGATAAGCTCTTCAATCGCGGGGCGATTTCCGACAGTACAATGCATCGGCCAGTGTTCTGGTCTTCTCCTCCAGTAAACTTTAGGTAGGGTCGCTACCATCTGGACTACCCTAGAGAGCCCAAACCCACAGGCACCATCCTACGTAAAGTACCATCAATGTCTGATTCACAAACAGACGTTCTGGGGTTACACATTGTGCTAATGTGGACAACTGATAGCAAAGGGAGCATTTAGAAAGTTATTTGGCTGCAACCGGTCCTTGACCGGGAGTACCCTTCAAGGACTTTCCGCCATGACGCAGCCGCGTCGGTGCAAACAGCCATCGCAAAATCATGAAGAGGCTTTCGGGCACAATAACGAGAAACATACAGGTCTTAGTAATCTTTCATTTATCTTGTGAATAGAACTTCATCAAACGCCTACACAAGCATACGTGTTTGCCCAGAGCCCCCGGCAATCACTGCCCACCGCTGGGTTCCAAGTGACAAGATTCTGCAGAGTCACGCGGTACAAACTCATCAGAGTTTGACAGCTCTGATCGACCTGTACAAAGTGGAATCGTCTGCAGTTTCGAATCATACCGCTCTGCGTAGGAGTAGGGGTTTGTATGCCATTACCACTCGTGGTAGTCGGTGGCGGGGCAACAGTTGTTGACGGCGGTGGTGTGTGCCCGATGACGGACACACAGACCCAGACATTTGCCCAAAGCCCTCCGCAAGTTGAACCTACAGACGGATTCCACCTCAAAAGCAGTGTGAACGTGATGCCATGTATACGCGCAATATCGTCACATGTTTGGTCTGTCTCGACGAAGGCGAAAACGTCGCAGTTGTTGACCATACCAGACTGTATTGGCACTGGGGTCTCGATCCCATTCGTTGAGGTTGGCCTGGTCGAGGTGGATGTGCGAGTTGTGCTTGTGGGCAAACCCGGCTCGTGACCAATGATGCTAACACAGACATATACATTGGCCCAGAGCGACTGGCAATTGCTGCCTACCGAGGGATTCCACTCCCTGAATTGGGCGAGTGTTATGCCGTTACTGGACAGGATGCTGGCACATGACGTTTCGGGCTCGACAAAAACGAACCGGTCACAATTATCAACAATATCTGGCTGTGTTGGTGAAGGGGTAACAACCCCATTGGTCGGCGCTCCGCTACTAGACGTGGTTGGGGAAGTGGTGGTCCTCGTGGTGGTGGTTGGGGGCGGTTCTCCAAATGCCTCGACGCAATATGACCACTGCGACGGGAAGCCCTCGCAGTTGGGACCGATGCCGGGATTCTTGATTATTTTTTTCACATCAGTCTCCTGTTATTTTGGGATGGGGAAGATGAATTACCCATCGTAGAAAATCTTCCCTGGTTATGAGCCACGCGTCGGGCATGTCCTCGCATGGTATCGAGCCATTGTTGTCCCACCACCAGGTGCAGTAGGGAGTGGTGCCTGAGTGAACCGGGTAGAGTGGCTGTGGTCCCTGGGCGGAGACTTCATTCGAGCGATCCGAGCATTCCACCAGACCTTGCGTAGCCAACAACGCAATGGCAGTCAGAGTGGCGACTGGACTTTTTCTGATTCCCATGGTGTCCGATAAGCAACTCCCAGTCTTTGATAGAAGCAAAAGAGTCAAACCGTACCACGTTGGATTTTAAGAAAGTACTCCTTCCAACACCTTGACCAGCTCCTTAATACCTTCCCCGCGAGGTACATCGCTGGGGGCTTGGGAGACCTTGCCAAACTTGCCTGAAATCACTACTGCTCAGCACATCATGCAGCTTCTCGATAGATTGTGCTTGGCGTCTGACGCAAAAGTCCTCCAAGGATCGTTTCCTAGCAAGGTAGTACTCGGTGACTTCTCAAGAGGCGCAGCATCTGCCGTGCAAACCGATCCCGGGAAGTAATCCACACCTTTTAGGCGGAATGGCGACAAATATCTTTTTCGAAGGGACTTTGGGATGGACCCAGCAAAAGCCTAATCCAATTAAGCATGGCATGTTGCGATCGTGACATCGTGCTTTAGGACTTGACGTTCGAGCTTGTGGCGGAGAATATGGTCATGATCTATACGAGACAAGAATGGATCTTCAAAGGTCAGAGACAAATATCTCCATTTTCGAAAGAGGACACTCCTTCAAGGCGATCGAATTGGCGTCATAAAAAGACAGACAACCCTCATTTCCACCGTGGCCCCAGTTTGTGTACCCTTGCACCCGGGATTACATCCGCGGCCTAACCCTTATTCTGACCTGTCAACCCTCTCCAGGAGCGCCCTGTCCATGCTCATTGGTCGATACCACCCATCAGGTGTGGATTCCACCAGTCCACGGAGCTCATCGTAACTGTTAACCATTCCTGGCTCCCCTGTCCTCTTCTCAGCCTCGATCAGTCGAAGCCCCGTTTCCTTCTCATTTGTCCATAAAGTACAAGACAACCTGGGCCATAACGACCTCCATTCCGCTTCTGGGACCACATCGAAATCTTGGACACGGATGTCGCCGATCCTGTGCCTCGGCAGTCGTGCCCCATTTTTCGTGGTTCTCCACGAATAGTCCTCCAAGATGTCCTGCAACAGTCCAGTGCCGTTGGCTATGAACCCACCTTTGTGGGTTCGAACGTAATACACAGTCTTACCCTCAAAACTCGGGCGTGCTGGAAATGCCATGGGGAAGGCCCAGGTCGCCCTCTCGGCTACGTCACAGCGTAGAAGTGCCCTGACTTGCGCCTGATCACGACTATCCCCCCCTGTCTGCGCTAGGACAATGGCTTCGGCTCCTGGTCGCAATCCCCCGCGATCAACCACATGACGGAGCCCGTGAATGACTGAGTGCCAGGATGTAGATCCAGCCACGTCCATCGAGATGGCCTGGGGACAGCGTTTGCTTATGGACCAGTGGCGTCTGCAGTTGACCAGGAGCTGCTTCATGACAGGCATCTCTATAGGCTCAAAGCCAAGCTCGCCGTAATTGCCGACGAGGGCTCCACAGATGAACCGTAGGTTGATACGCGAATGCTGAAGGCGGGGGAGAATCGCACGCAATTCTCCACATAGATGCAATGAATCTTCAGTGACCGACGGCTCCTCAAATTCATTTTCAATGTTGTCGCTATCATGTCCGTTTGTGTCCAACTCCAGATCCACGCAAGCAGGTGGGAGTGCCTGCAGGATGGCTGCTATCGTTGGTCTTAGGAGCTTACAGCTCTCATTCGGTACGACGGATAAGGATAAGGCCGCGAGTTTGGTCATGAATGGTATCACCTCCGCAAAGCGGCGCAGCCATCTATCCAGGAGCCGGTAGGAAATGGCGTAGTAATTCCCATGACCTTCGTCCCAATCAACCAAGATAGGGTAAGATAATCGAAAGGTTAGCGAATGTGTGTAAGGGGGGTCAGTCTGGCGGTCAAATGTATCCAAAAACCGTTCCATGTTGCTGGCATCCAGAGCAATATGACGATATAGTATAGGTCGAGCATGGTAGTCCCATTGCTTACACACGGAAGAGCATGCAGCTAGGTCATGTCCTCCACCCGAATTGGACTGATGGACGCAATCCAGAATTCGGGTAAGCAGCTCTGGGGCGAGCCTGCTGATCGGACCGGCCATTTGAACGGCATGCAAATGAGGGGTGGATCGGATACACGTAATAACAGGTCGTGATAGTCCCAGAATGGTCAGATACTGCGCTCATGCGTGGAAAACACAATGAATCTTGGAGCTTCTTGGTACCCAGTTTATGTACTTGGTAGATATTTTGCTCGTGACACGGGCTGAGCTTATGCTCGTCTTGGCAGAGCGGGGTTGCCTGCCAGCAGGTAGGAGAGGTGACAAGGCGGTGGGATCGACATTTACCTAACACTACCTTTGTACACTTTGCCCTGCAAACAGCGAGTCCAAGTAATTCTGTGTCATCGCCCCATTTTACTGAATGGGTCGATTCACACGGAATCACTTGACGCCCACTGCAGGTCCTTTACTTGTCACAAGACTGACCCATGTCATCATGACGCCCTGTAAAGACTTCGCTTACGGTACATGTTGTCGAGTTACGCCGTGCCACAGCTCAGACTTTCTTTCTTCTACCCCTCTCAATGACTTCAAGATCCCTACAGGTTCCAAATGATTCTTGGCTAAGATTGTGAACTCGCAATCAGCACGTAAACTCAAGTCAGTCGTTGGGAGCTTTCGATCTCACTTACCATCCAAATAATTCAGAGCAGTGGTATTCTGTCGATCCGCAGTAACCAGCAGCGGAGCAACAACCTCCGTAGGTAGATCCCTCGCAGACGAAGCCTCTTGCGTAGCCGCAAGTACCGTCACGGGAGATGGAACCGGGAGGATTTGTTGGAGTGGGACGCGTGGAGGATGATGTCGTTGTCGTCGTCGAGATACAGTTTCCGTACTGGCACCCAGCTCCGCAAGAAAGGGTGTCGTTACCGCACCTGAACAAAACTTGCATGTCAGCAAAACCTACATTGTCGTTTTGGAGCACTCACAGGCCATCTTGGGAGCAGCAAAGTCCGAACCGAGGCGGGCAGGGAACGTAGTTCACGGTTCGTCCACAACGACCATCGGTTGAGTATGGTCCACCTCCAAGGCATTCGCCTTCCTGACAGTTTCCGATACCACAGAATTCTTCACCTGAGCCGCATCTGTTCTGCTTATGAGCATGATGCTTGCAATCGGTGTCGTTTACGTACCTTCCCTCAGCTCCACAGCAATCTCCAAATTCACTCCCAACACAAGTACTAAGGACAGTGGCTTGCCAGCCACATGAGCCATCTTCAGAGACTGTGAAGTTGTGCTCTGCATCTGGTATTATTGGTTAGTTCAAGCTGTGGATGATAATACCCCAAGGATGTGCTTTCACTTACAACGAGCTACGCAATAAGGCTCTCCAGGGACAAAGCCACCACAAACTTCCCCAACATCGGGGTTCATAGCCGTGAATTGATCAAGACTCAAATGAAATTGAGCAAGGACGTCTGCACATAGTGTCCACACGTCAGTAGTGAAGTTCTGACGACATTGGGCCAGTCCTGGATCTTGTCTGTTGAATAGAGCTGTGCCTTCAACCCCGGACGGAAAAAGGGTCGTCCATAATTGTAGATATAGTAACATCATCATTTTGGACGTTGGAAGAAGGTAGAATGAGAATAAACGTCGTCCCGCTGCCACCGGACTCAACGCAGAATCTTCCAACGTGTGTGCTTTTACGACAAAATGATGTCTCAAGAGCTTGGATGAAATCGGACCCATACATCCACTCCGTCCGTGGCTTTGTGCAATAATTGTTACGTTCAGCTGCCGCGCCACCGCTTTGCAGAGTAGCACCGGCTTACCCCCGCATTCAACTGAATATCATTAGCCGTTCCCGTCGGCACCTGCATGCAGGGAAGTATTCCCAAAGTCCTTGCTGCCTGTAGGATTGGCTTGGCATGACAGGGCGGGAAGAGCGGCGAGCCGGAAATGGCTGCAGTAGCATGTCACTGCCCCTCAATAAGACGCAAGGGTAGATGAGGCACAGGTCGGCGAAGTGGAAATAAACGACCACAGTATCTGAGTACTACTACAATGAAGCAATGCTAGCACCCAACTAAGGTTTATACTATTTCCTCTGCGTATCCCCTTTGTGGCCTCGGAGTGGTTGCTTCAAGCGAACGCTCATGCCTACTCCTTCAGCATGTTGTTCTTATCAAACAGCTTCATTCATCATGTTGTCTTCCTGGCCGTATTGTTGCCACCCTTCCTTGATACCGGCGCCTTCGTAGAAGCTCAAGTGTCTACCGTGAATGGCCAGGCGGTGTACCAAGCTACGCCTGTACAGCAAAATCCGCACGGCATCCCAACGCTCGTGTACAACTGTGCCAAATTACCTGCCCTTTGCCAGAATGTTCACCAAAGGAACCCTCTGCAAGCCGTCACCCAGGCTCCTCCGCGCCCCAACGGCCTCGGGGCACTCCAGGGAGTAACGCACATCCTATTGCATTTCGATCGAGCTGGGAATGCAGGGTTAAGAAGAGGCACCGCATGTCCATCTGGATCATGGAGAAGGACCCATACCTGTCCAGAAACCAACCAGCCTCAGTAAGTCTTGGGCATACGTCGTCGTGCCAAACCGTTTGATCATGGAAACTGCGGTAGACTGACACTAACAGCACCGTCCCTCGCGGTTCAATGCTGGGAAGCGGATCTTATCCCGCCGCACGTTATAACCCAAATAACATTGCGGCTGGGCAACCAGGATATAATGTAATTGCCAATAGTCAGCAGCAGCATTCTGGAATGATGTGGACATGTGACGAATTTCCTCCCGCAAGGTTTGTGACAGGAAAATAACCCTTCTTCCATCAACCTTCAATCTAACGAGACTATTTCACTCCATATAGTTCCGTTGAAGGAGGTGCAGGAGCCAACACCTTCTGCGCTCCAGCAAACGCAAGGTGCGGCGGCGGTCCTAACGCACCGCCAGTTGGAGGTGGCGTCGATTCCGAACAGAATTTCCAAGGAGCTGCCCACACGACCCTTAGGTCGGCTGTGTTTCCAGGCTCAGCTACAGGCGTCTTCCGCTTCCACTTCAGGACTCGTTTCAACACTGACATTGATGGTGCGCCTACAGAGGTTCACTGGTATGGACCAGGTTCAGAACATGTGACCATTACTCGGCGATACAGCAATGGCGCACCTAGAATTCACCATTTTGTGCAATATTTCTATGACAACGGTACCAACTTGGTGATGGAAGAGCCAATTGATGAAGAGGAAGTGGGTGACTTTAGAATGTCGCGATTCTCCAGGAGGCTGACTCTGCATAGTACCTCTTACTCCGCAGAAACTGGTATTCTGACCTGGACGGAAATTCCACTCTCATCGACGAGAGTTCTCTTGACATTCTGCCTGATGTTGGTCAACTCGCATCGCGACAGTCCACTGACGACATCTGGTTAGCAGCGACGGGAACAGGCACGAATCCAGCACGACAAGGCTATGAGGTGCTGCCTGAATCACCACCACTCCCGTTCATTGAGATAGCCCGCGACTTTATCGCCGATCAAGAAGATGTTGAGCATGATCCTTACATTGCCCGAGTTCTTGATGCGACCGAGGACGACAATGAGGATAACAGTCGCCGCTCAGTAGATGGCGAAATATCTCAGTCTCCTTCTGTATCCCCCAGGTCTGATGGGGAAGATAGTGGTTGGATGTGGCGTCGGCAGTCCCAAAGGCAATGCGACTCCGTCACACCCTGCCCTGACGGGAGCTGCTGCAACCGAGCCGGCCGCTGCGGTTTCGGCAACGAAACGTGCGGGTCTAATGTCTGCATATCCAACTGCGATGCCACCGCTTTCTGCGGAAGGGAAAGCGCGGATGGTGAGACAGTATGCCCTCTGAATGTATGTTGCAGCTACTACGGTTATTGCGGCGTCGAAGATGACTTTTGCCTGGGTGCCGGTCCAGATGCCCCATGCCAGCAGGGCTTCGGATCATGCAACACCATATCTCCCCCATCATGCGGTGGCAACTCGGCCTTTGCGAGGACTATAGGGTACTACCAGCTGGCAAACGTCCGCGAGAGACAATGCAACCGCATTGCCCCGAGCGAAATCCGTACTGAGGGACTTACACACCTTTACGCAGCATTTGCCACCATCAATCCCAGCACGTTTGCAGTTGAACCATGGCATTCAGATGATGTGCAGCTCTATGAAGAGCTCGCCGCGCTGAGATCTAGCACACTCCAAGTATGGATTGCAATTGGAGGCTGGACATTCAACGACCCCGGGCCAACAAGGACAACATTCAGTGACTTGGCCATGAATCCTACTAGAAGACGACGATTCATCAATTCGCTGGTAAGCTTTCTTGAGCGGCATGGATTTCAAGGCGTGGACTTGGATTGGGAATAGTAAGTTCAAGGGGCTACTCATAATTGACTCAGCATACTGATTGGAATCTAGTCCTGGAGCGCCAGATAGAGGAGGTCGTCCAGAAGATACTGAAAATTACGTGGCATTAGTACGCGAGATGCGAGAAGTATTTGGTACTCGGTTTGGTATCAGTATGGCCATTCCCACAAGCTACTGGTATCTCCGTTGGTTCAGGCCCAAGGACATGGAACCCTACGTCGATTACTTTGGTGTCATGAGCTACGACCTGCACGGTCCTTGGGACGAAGATGTGCGACAAATCGGCCGTGTAGTCCTGGGGCACACGAATATACCCGAAATCGCCAACTGGACACTTCCACTTTACTACGAGGAGATGGACCCTGCCAAGCTCAATATGGGTTTGGCATACTATGCTCGTGGATATACAGTCGCCACCTCTGATTGCAACGCAGTAGGGTGCGATTGGGTCTCAACTAGTCGCCCGGCTCCATGCACCAACTTCGGTGGCGTCATGTCACTCGAGGAGATTGAAAGAATGATAGACGAGCAGGGCATGACCCCGAGGCTTCTTACTGGCGACATGATGATGCAGCTGACGTTCGGCAATCAGTGGATTGGCTACGATAATCTTGATACTATACAAATGAAGAAACGATGGGCCAGCCGTCGTTGCTTCGGTGGTACCATGATTTGGAGCGTTGATATGTACTCTGGCTCTGGTAGCGGTGATATCCCAGATGGTGGCGGATCTGAGAATCCTGATGATCCTGGTGGAGGCCAGGGAGAAGGTTCAGGTATGGTTTATATTGATCCTGAGATCTGGGAGGAGGATAGCCCTGAGGTCAACTGTTGGCCGCCGTGCACACTGGTTATGCCTCCTCTCTCACTCGAGACCCCGATAACAATATCGCTGCCCCCATATGAGACATCGTTGGATGTGGCCTGGAGTGGCAGCGATGGCTGGCACAGTACGATCCAGACAACAACCCTGACAATACCCGTCATGACGATAACGACAGTCGAAGTGTGGCACATCACTGTCAGGGAAACAAGGACCGCGACTGAGTCCCGTTCCAACGTTTGGGCAACCTACTTCATCACCCCAAGCATTTACCCACCTACCTTTGTCATCACAAACGACTTGCCCGAAACGACGAATGACGGTGTAACTCGACCACCCGGCACAAGAACTATTACTCCGCCGCCTTGGCCTTGGACCTTTACCCCACCGGATCCCGAGGCTACCACCACACGTTCGAATACGCCTGATGAGGATTTGCCAGAATTCCCAGTTGTGACGTGGCGTCCTGGAGATCCAGGGCCTCGATGCCGGTCAGGTTGTGGCCGACCCTGCCGAATATTCTGTTCTTTCCCTTGTCTGCTTAATTGCCCAGATCCAGGTATTGACTTTCCCGATCCTTCCAACCCACGACCGCCCACCCGCCCAGTGCCACAGCCCACGGGTCCGGGTCCCACCATCCGACCTACTCCGGGACCCTCACCACCTCCGTCCGGCTCCGAGCCGGAGAACGAGGAACACGAAGAGCTGGAACAGCAATGTGCCGCCGAATTTGGGCATCCCTTGCCGACATTTCGCCCTTCAGACTCATCCACCACTGTCATCCCCAGCCCTACACGTCCTCCTCCAAGCCCCTCTCCCACCCCGGACCCGGAGCCTCCCAGCCCTAATCCTGACACGGAGGAGGTTGATTGCTATAACAGCGGTCAATTTATCAGACGCGACCTGGCCATCGAAGCACTGGATTATTTCTGCGATCGATTCGAAGGTCAAGTCCTGGATGCAAACCGTCCTGAAACGGAGCGCACGCTGCAGTGTCAGCATGGTGTGCATTGTTTCTTCGCTGGCTGTTTTGTAAATGTGGTGATGAGTGTGACTGTGAAGAACGGGTGCCGATTCACCATGGGAGGCAATGGAGCGAGGGAGGAGTGTGGAAGAATTATTAGGTCCATCATTGATGAGTGTGACACGAGTTCAACTGAGCGTAAGCAGGGTGGCAGAGTCAGCAGTAACTGTGCGGATTGGCGTTTTGACCCCAATAACAATTGGGGTGATAACGGCATAGACTTTTGTTCTTAGGAGATCCGAATAGACTGTCCCGTGTCAAGCTACATCTGAAAGAGTTAAATTCCGGTCGTTGGTCCTGGATCTGGTTATATGAAGCAGGTTGTCAGTGGAAACAATACATCACGAGTTAATCTAGGTGAAGCTGAAGTGGAAATTACTTGCTGGAGGACAGCAACACGTGGGGCAGCATCCGGTGTGTAGGATAACTCCTGACTAGGTTTAAAGAAATATTGATAGATCTGATGACTATATTGACAAACTCGCCACAAATAACATAAATGCCACCAAATTGAACTTGCCATTTACAACGAATAAGAAAAGAAGGAGAAAAGAAAGAGAAAAGAGAGAGGCCGAAGTAAAGTGCATAATGCGTCCCTTGACGACCCCAATGAGCTTAAAAGTGCGCTGCATTCCTGAATAGATTCAGAAACAACTTGCATAGACATTATCAACTGCAACCCACAACACTATCTGGACTCGTGGAGAAGTTCGTTATTGCTTTGCACAAAGACTCAAACATTTGCTCCGCTAGCCGTGGACTGATAGCTTCGTCTTGAGCATATATGAGGCAAACCTCCATGTTTGCAGCATCAATTGGTGTGGTCACCACACTGAAGTCGGTTTCATCTTCCTGCGAAGAGATGACGCCAACCTTGTACTCGATGTCGCCAATAGTCAAATTGTCTGTCTGTGGCATACTCTGGTGCTGGACGGTGGTAGAGAAGTTTCTGTATCCCTCATCTCCGCCTTGATCTACGCACTTCTCAATTATCTCGCGGAAGCCGAGCGACTCGTATGGCATGTTGTTGACCTGCTGATCTTGAATATACCGAAGAAGTTGGTGAACGGTCCAGGATGTTTCTTGTCGGACGCGCACTGGGACCACGTTGAGGCAGGGTCCCACGATATGCCCAATCTCGGAGACGTTGGCAACATTACGCCCACTGATAAGATGGCCAAAGACGACATCAGACTCGCCCGTGATCTCCGTCAACACCACGGACCAAGCTGCTTTGACAATAGTTGCAGTCGTGATATTGAAGGAAGCGAGCGAGCGGATTGGCACCACTCGCTTCAATACCTTGGTAGGGCTTGTTTGCAGGCATGATCGCTTCCGACGGACAACGTCTGTCAATCGCGCGCCTTTCAAAAGTTTCTTCCAGTGAATGTAATGCGCAGCGGTTATTTGACCCAGAGCTCCCCAGACATACTTCGCAAAATTCGGCGACGGAAGAAGTGGTTCTCCATCGTAGCAGGCCTTCAAGGCTCCGAGGATCGTTGGGAAACACACCCCATCGTACTGCGCATGAGAAATCCTGAGAAATATCCTGTGCCGGCATGTCGCGCGTTCTAGTGCCACAACAAAGCGGACGTATGATTCACCAAATCGTGGTGTTTCCTCGCGACTGGCTTTCTCCAGCTCATTTGTGAATTGTTCAATCTCCTCAACATCTTCGTGGATGCTGACTTGCGGTTGTACTTGGCGAAGGACGACTTGCAAAAATCTTTCCTGGTATGGGACAAACACTGTGCGTAAGATGTCGAAAGATGCCATGACGTTGGTGATGCTTTCACGAAGCAGTGGAATGCTCAAGGAACCCGAGCCGTCCAGGTAAAAGTGATTCAGCATCCATCGCGATTCAAGCAGAGAGCCAGATATCGAGAGGGTCTGGAAGTCTGTGGTTGGTAACACATCCATAATACTGGCTCTGGAAATTCCCGCCATTGGACAGATGGTAAAGCGGATAAATCGTTCTTTGTCTTTCTCGTCAAGCATCGAGAAAGGCTCATACTCCTCGTCCTCATTTACACCCGCATCTCTTCTGGAATAGGCAGTTTCGTCATCGCTGGACGCTACCTCGGAATCATCGGTAGAACTGCTAGCGAGACAATGAAGCATATCTCCGAAAGTGGGATTCTTAAACACATCAGCTACAGTTAGTACCATTCCCTCGTCCTTTGCGTTGCCGACCATAGACATGGCGATGATGGAATCTCCACCAAGTTCGAAAAAGCTGTCCTGGTATGAGATTGTGCAATCTCCCAGGCCAAGAGTCTCTCTCCACAGACTCAACAGTTTGTCAGATAGTTGCTCTCGGCCGCCACTAGGGTCGTTGCGCTTTTTGGTAGCCGAAAGCGTTGGCATGAAATTATCATCTTCTGATGGCTTGCTTCCGGAGAAACCACTATCGCTGGATGTTTTGGGACGTTTTTCTATGGCTTGGTATGGTGCTTCCTTCGTCGACTCGGTGGAGAATAGCGATTCATCATGAGCAAGAGTGCCTTTTAGGCCCGATTTTCTGCTCATAACCACATGTGGCTTGTTGAGGAGACCCAATTGCGAGATCTCTTGATCGCAGTGATCAATGAAGAGATTCAAAATACCGGAGAACAGCCTGGAAAGTTCCATGGCCTGGCTAGACGATAGCACATCAGTCCAGTAGCGGAACGTGATTCCTTCATCGTGCCGAGTGGTGTTGGCGTTGACGGTTACGGCGTATTCACTTGGATCGTGGGCCTCAAGGGACTCGTAGCGAATCGAAGATGTTGCAGAATCCTCCAGAGATCCAGAATTCTGAATTGACACAGCTGTGTTGAAAAGACTTCCGTTCACTCCCAAGCCGTGGCTCACACGTGCTAGAGAGAAGTGCTGGTGAGGAAGGCTAGAAAGATAATCCTGTTGAGCATTCTGAAGAAGACTTGTGAGAGACATCCAGGGCTCAAAGCGGCACCGGAACACGAGCATGTTGATGAAAGGGCCGACAATCTGGTCGATGTCTGGGATGCTCGCATCGCGACCTGAGGCAAGGTAACCGAAACAAACATCATCGGAGTTGGCATAGTTCCGAAGAACAAGGGCCCAAGTTGCGAGAATGACGGTAGAGAAAGTGACTTCTTTCGCCGAGCATATGGATTGGAGCTCGGCAAACCGATCGAACTCGACCGCGAAGCAGCCCAAATCGCGTTCGGCCACAAACTCATAGCTTATTGTTGGGAAGTCTGTGGGCCGAGGTTCCCGCAAGTAACTCGACCAGAAATCAAGACTCGAGTCCAGTGGAACACTGGAGATATACTTGATGTACTCTCGGTAAGATGGTGCAGTTGTTAATGTTAGTTTATCATCGTATGCCTTGGCAATGTCCTGCATAATCAATGATGTGGATGCTCCATCCGTGATGGCGTGGTTCACCTCGAACTTCAAAAACACTTTGCCCTGGGGCGTCTGGCAGATTGTGATTTGATAAGGAAGTGCCGGTCCAGGCTCTCTGTTTGACCTTTCCAAAGATGTCATGTTCAGCTTCGCCATTACGTCGATCTCCCGGCATTGAATCAGGCTGACGCGGGCGTCGCGGGGTTTCAACACGACTTGGTCGAAAGCGCCCCCGCGGTAGACGCTGTTTATGAATATAGTTCTCAAAGCCGCATGACGGTTTACGACTTGTTCACACGCTCGTGACAGCTTCTGTGCATCGATGCGGGTGCCTTCGGTTTCCGGAAGAACCTCCACAACTGTGTGGATTAGATATCTCCCAGCATCTTGCAATTGACTGAGCAAAATGCCCGTTTGCATGGGTGAACAAGGAAAGATCTCTTCGACCTCCTCGAATGTGTTGACGTGGCAAGCTGGAAGAGACCGGCCAACTAGCGTCTGAAGCTCCGCGTAGCTAACCGGCATCAAGGGGACGTCATGCAGAGTGGGCGTGGGTGCGAGGCCATCTAGCTGTTTGGCGGTGTCGGTAAGCACCTCGCTACATTTTGCGACCCAGTCGGCGATACGGTCTTGGTGTAGCATGCGTCTGTTGTACATGAAGACAAAGCTGATGCCCTCGTCAGTGACTGAAATGGATATCTCAAACAGCGCCAGGCGATGGGTTTCGGCCCCAACGTCTGAAACAAGTTTCTCTTCTTCCGTGGTTTTCTCGTAGTCGAACGGCTCTAGAAGTGATGCATTCCGATTCGACTGCTGTGTGCGGCCTAGATAGTTGACAAGTATTTCCATGGGTGCATGGTCTTTGAATTCTCGCCGGCCCGTTTCGGTGAGGTATCGGTGAGCAAAGTAGGGTCTCCCATTGCCCACAACGCTTCGGCGTGCGTCTTTGACTCTGCTTACTGAATCGACATGATTTTTGTTATCGGCCATAGAAATTTGAATAGGGCAAAGTGAGGTGAACCAGCCGACAGTTTGCGATATGTCAATGGAGTGATCCCAAGACTCACGTCCGTGGCCTTCGTTGAACAATGTTGGTAGCTGTCGTTCCTCAAAGGTAAGTCCGAATGATTGGAGTATGGCGGAGATAAACAAGTCGAGAGGCTCTGTTCTCAGTGACATATGGCAATGGTTCATCGCCAGCGATACGAAATTGGCGTCTGTCAACACAAAGGACTGTCGGGCCATGTCTCCGTACAGGTTCGATAACTCTGACATCCCCCAAAAGTCTAGGTTTGCAGGCTCAATCTTGAATGGCAAAACCACCTCACCTCGGATCTCTTGCGATTTGGCATGCTGTGTCTGGGCGGTACACCAGGATTGAAAGGAAAATGGCTTCGGGAGATGGAAGCTTCCTGATGTGAGGCTGAGTTCAAGATCGTTGATGATGTTGAACCACGACACAACATCCACAACGAGGTGATGAGCGATTAATGACACAATCTGGGAGCCATCTGACCGTTCGACTAGGTCCACAACCACTAAAGGCCCGGAAATGATGTCGATGCTCCTTTGGCTCAAATAAATCAACTGAATCAGATCGGAATCTCTGTCAATGCTCCGAGACTGGAATTTGTAGGACGATGCGACGTCCGGTGAGATCGTTTGAGCCCAACTGCCCGCGGGAGTCTTGGAGTATCGCGAGCGCAACATCGAGTGTCGCTGGACGAGCGAGTCGATGGCAGCCTTGAACTCTGCAACCTCAACCTTGCGGTTGATCAGTAAAAGCTGGCTCTGATTGAAGCGATCTCCATGTTCTTTGTTCAGGCTGTTGTCGAAATAGAGCTCTTGAATCGGCGACAGTGGGAAACTATGGTTCTCTTGTTCTTCGCCAGTGCCCACATCATTCTCAATTTTGAGTCGATCCTCCGAATCGACAAGTTTCGCGAGCTCCGTGATTGATCTGCTTCTGATGACTTCTTGTAGCGACAACCTGATTGAATGATCACGACACCGTGTCATAACCTGCATGGCCGTGATAGAATCGCCACCCACACTCAGGAATGATTGATTTATTGGTAGTTTCTCCATCGGAGTATTGAGCACTGACGACCACACTTTCTTGAGTATTTGTCCGGTCGGTGTCTCGGGTTCAGATAATTCATCGTACTGCTCCGCGCTGACTGCGTTCTTGTAAGTTTGATGATCCATGTTATTGACCCATGACTGAGCGTAGGCTCTATTGAGCTTGCCGGAGACCAAAAGTGGAAGAGCCTCTACGACAAACCAGACGCTTGGGACCATGTAAGGCGGCAGAGTTTCCGACAGCGCTTTCTGGATGTTGGAGACATGTGTTCGAGCTGTTTTCATCTGAGAAGTAGAGATGGAAACAAAATCCGTAGCCGCAATCGAGGGATCGAGGGGAGCAAAGTCATGTAGAGAAACAATTGCAACAAGACGTCCTTGACACCTGCCGGATTTTGGTAAACTGACAAGAGCGTGACGGATGCGATTGTCAGCTTGCAAATTGGCTTCAATTTCACCAAGCTCCATGCGTTGACCGTGAAGCTTCACCTGGTGATCCTTGCGTCCCAAAAAAGTCAGACTACCATCAGGGCAGTATTTAACCAAATCGCCAGTCTTGTATAGGCGCAGGGCTTGTCGATCCCCCTCACGGTAGAATAATGAAGTCCAAGAAGGTTCTTCAACGAAGGCCTCCCTGGTTTTCTCCTCGTCGTTCAAGTATCCGCGCGCAACGATTGGGCCTTCGATAAGGAGCTCTCCAACACACCCCAGAGGGACAAGACGATTATGATCTCTTGGATCCACCACCCAGGTGTGTCCGCCCTTCATTGCCCGGCCGATATTAGTATGGTCTTTTTGTATGGACACATTGTCGTTGGACACGCAAAAGACGGTGCACTCAGCCGGCCCGTACCCATTCATGAGGACGATCCTATCGGCCCACATACTGATAGTTTCGGGTGTTAATGCTTCACCACCGCAAACCAATATTTGCACTGTTGTAAGTGAGGTTGGTTCAATGATGTTGGCAACCGAGGGTGTCAAGAAGGCCCAAGTGACTTGCAGGGCGTTCATGGCTTGTGCAAGATCTCCAGTGCGCATCTCTTCGCTCGGCACGCAGAGACAGGCTCCACGAGTGAGCGCGCCGAATATTTCACCCATTGCAACATCGAAAGCATAAGATGTGAATTGGAAGACTCGGGAAGACTGGGCGAGTTTCATACGCTCCATGATCACTTTTGTGCTGGTACAGAACGAATGGTGCTCAAGCACTACACCTTTCGGTGTTCCGGTGCTTCCAGAAGTGTAAATGACGAATGCCGCATCGTGTTCCTTCACCTGAGGTAAAGAGATTGTGTTGTCGAACGCGTGCTGCGCTAGAAGGACCGTGAATAAATGATCATCGACATGTATTGTGTCCGCCAGGCCCCTGAACCGGTCTTGGTACTTAGGAGAACAGAGAACTATAGTGGCTTGGCATTTGCGGACGATCTCTGCGTGGCGCGCTGGCGGATGCGCCGGGTCAAAAGGGATCAGGGTACCTCCAGCCAAAAGCACGGCGAGCATGGATATCAAAGTCCAAGCTGACTTGTCCATACAGCAAGGCACCAGAGTCTCAGGACGCACGCCCTTGCTCATCATGTACCTAGCAAGACGGGTTGCATGTTGACGTACAGCTTCATACGTGAAATCACCATCCCAAGCACTGATAGCTGCGGCATGTGGCGTTTTGGTGGCAGCCTTGATGAACAAGTCTGGTATGGTCTCTTTCACGTAGTCGAACTCAAACTCATTCCATCCCTTGATGACTTGTATGTCATGTGGGCTGCAAAAGTCTAGCTCGCCCACCTTCAGAAGAGACCGTTGAGAGACACTGCGAAGCTGTTGCACCAAGTGATCGAATTGGTGCAGTAACCCCTCCGCCTGCCAGCTGGTAATGACTGCAGGATGGAAATGAACGGTTAGGAGCAGACTGTGTGCCTCCATGGAACATTCAACGACGAGGGGATAGGTGAAGAAGTTCTTCTGGCCAGCGTCACTCTCCACAGGCTGCATTAGCAGGTTCTGTGGAGTGGATGTTTCGGTGGACTGAATGACAAGGAGGTTGTTGAATTCGCACGCCGCGGTCATCGCCTTTCCAAGGCGCTTGATGTTCTGAAGACCTGCGTGTTGATATGGTATCATCTCGACAGCCTTTTCATGCAGAGATTGGAGGAATCGCGTCACAGTCATGTCCCTGTCAATCTGAACCTTTGACGGCACGGTGCTAAGGGTAGGGCCAAGGATGTCGCCAACGCCGTGGAGAGCGATGTCGCGTCCGGAAAGAGTTTCGCCGAACGCCACATGATCCGAACAGGTTTGTGAGCCCAAGATAAGTGCCCATGCGGCACGGACGACGGTAGGGATTGTGATGTCCATGTCCAGGCTTTCACTGTTGTAGAGAATGGTATGCTGCAAAGTAGCGCTGTCGGCCGCATCGGCTGATGAAGCAAGGACAGGCGGGAAATGAGATGCCGAGGCGCCCTCTAACCTGGCTCTCCAAAACTCGTTGGATGCCGGGATATTCACATTTTCCAAGTACTTGATAAAATTGGCAAACGGAAGACTGGGGAGTGGCGCTGGCTGGTCGTGTTGAGAGTAGTGATTTTCGACCAGTTTCAACATGTTCGGCATACTCCAAGCGTCATAGAGCGCATGGTGAACCGTCCAGACAAAGTATGATGTAGAAGAGTCTTCTTCTTGCACGATCGTCCACTGTGCCAAAGCACCCCCGTTCCGGCCCGGAATGGTGCTTGTGTAGTCAGCCGCAGCCTCGAGGCTATCGGCCAACCTCCAGTCTATTGGCTGAGGTTGCAAAACCACAACATAGGACTTCAAGGCTTCAGAGGTGACGATGCGCGATCGTAGGATATCTACTTCATTGACAGTCTTTTCCCACGCGGACTTGAACCGGGCGAGGTCAATGGTATGCGGTAGTGTGAAGACGTTCTCGGCGACGTACGCGCCAGGCTGCTGTAACGACAATGTGACAAGTCCCTCTTGCAAGGAGCTGCAAGGATACGCATCTTGTATGTGACTTGCTTGGACGCCGCATCGATCGGCGAGCTCAGACAGAAGGGTGTCAGGAGAGGAAATATCCCCCAACAGCGACAAGGGTTTTACTGTGGTCGTGCTAGTATCGCCTAGATTCCGGCTTGATACTGCCATATCGGAAAGTTTCGGGTGTCTGAAAACGTTTAGAACAGTCAATGCAATGCGCTCTGTCCTGGCCGCGGCGACTAGCTTCATTGCCGCAACAGAGTCACCTCCGAGTCGGAAGAAGCTGTCATCAGTGCTGATCTCTGCTGGACCAAGATGGAGAATCTTTTGCCATAGTTCCCGAAGCTTAAGCTGCATGGCAGTCACGGGCTTATGCTTTTGAACAGTCCCGGTAAGCTTGTATGGCACCAGGTGCTGCAGCGGGATGCGCTCGACAATGGCCTTCAGTCTTTGCCGGTCGAGCTTTCCCGACGATGTCCAAGGCATCTTGGTGATGGGCAGATAGATTGTGGGCAGCATGTAGGTTGGAAGTGTTTCTTTGAGAGCGGACTTGAGTGAGTTGCCAAGTGTCATCCTGTGTGGCGACATGGGCAAAAGGATATCATCAAGCGTCGTGACACCCATTTTATCTGTGTTGTCCACGGCAGCGTCTAGATGACTGGTGAAGAAGACAGCCAGGGATTTTGTCGAAGTTTTGCTTTGTGGGACGACAAGATCCACCGCGGACTGTACGTCCGATGGAAGATTGAGCTTGACGTGGTGTTCAATTTCTCCTAGCTCAATACGCTGGCCATTGAGCTTGATTTGTGTGTCCTTGCGTGCCACGTAGTTCAAGGAACCGTCTGAGTTGTATGCAACAAGGTCACCAGTCTTGTACATTCTATCTTTACGCAGACCTGCGAGCCGCAGCTTGTTTCTCCATACCGGATGCTCAATGAAAGCGTCTCGTGTCTTGGCGTCGTTGTTGAGATAACCTCGTGCAACTATCGGACCTTCCACCACAAGCTCACCAATGCCGCCAATTGGCATCAGGCGGTTATGGTTACGTGGATCTACAACCCAGCATCGACTGCCAACGGCGTGGCCAATGCAAGCAGGATCCCTGTTGAGCACGGTACCGTTGACATCAACTTTGGTGCTCGTCGCGGCAATGACAGAAGTTTCGCTGGGGCCATAAGCATTGATGAGGCTGGCTTCGTTGATCCACTTGGTGATGTGATCTCTCGACATGGCTTCGCCTCCAGTCACGAGAGTTTTGAGGCTAGGCACAACGCCCGGCTTCAGCACATTCGCGACGGACGGGGTAAGTAATGTCCAGTTGACCTTAAATCTGGAGATAACAGCCGCCAGATCGTTGAGTCGATCTTGATCGCTGGGAATGCAAACGCAACCACCAACAAGTAGCGTGGATAGAATTTCCATAATGCTTGCGTCGAATGTATGTGATGCGAACTGCAAAACACGAGACGTGGAGGTCATGTTGATGGCTTTGGCGTGGGCGATGGCTCCGGTGACAAATGCCCCATGTTCGATTATCGTACCTTTCGGCAGGCCCGTTGTACCCGAAGTAAATATGATGTAAGCCGGGCTTCGAGGGCTCATGTTGACTTGAGACAGTAGTGAAGTAGTGGCCGGCAGTGATGAGATAGAGTCTTTGCAAATCGAGTGCGCTTTGATCTCTGAATTCTCAAACCTGCTTTGAAGTGATGGGGAGCAGAGGACAAGTTTAGCATCCACGCTCTGCAAAAGAAAGGCTATGCGCTCTGGCGGATGAGCAGGATCAAGCGGGACAAAGGCCGCTCCAGCTTTGAGCACAGCCATCATCGCCACGACTGTCCAGGCAGACTTCTCGAAGCATAGGGGCACAAAGCTCTCTTGCTTGACTCCTAAATGTATCAAGTGCTCAGCGAGTCGTGTAGCTAAGAGGTTCAGCTCTTCATATGTGAAACGGCCATCCCACCCGTCCACTGCCGGCGTATCAGAAGACTGCTGCTTGACATTGAGCTCAAAGGTGCGATGCACGCAGTCCTCGAGACTCTGAGGTTCATCATTGTTCCAGCGCAGTAGCTTCTGCGACCCATCTATACTCAGGATCTCAAGCTCTCCAATTGGAGTGCCTGGATTGCAAGTGACAAGGGAGCTCAAAATTCGATCAAATGTGGAAGCGATATTCTTGGCCTGCAGGTCAGAAATCTTGTCTGCCCAGTAACACAGCTGCAGCTCAGCAGTCGCATCCCAGACTTCGACATTGACGGTAATGTCGTATTCGCTTGGGTCTTGTGCGTCGCTGATCTCGAAAGACAAGGGTCCGTTGGCCATGCTTTTAGAGACGGACCTTCGTTGGAAGGAGTACGCCGTGTTGAAAAGAGGCGTGTTTGTACTGCTTGTCTCGTGCTGGATTTCGGCCAGTGACACATGCTTGTGAAGCATACCTTCCATGAGGTCTGCCTGCACACTTTGCAGCATGCTGAGAGCAGCCGTTGCAGGATTAAGCTGAACCCGACAGATGAGCATATTGATGTACACGCCCACGGCCTCGTCGATGTCGCGGACGGGCACATCGCGCCCAGCTACAAGATAACCGAAGCAGACGTCGTCCAGACCCGTATAAGCCTGGAGAACCAGTGCCCAGACCAGCTGGAGCACATTTGATAGTGTCACACCTTGGGCGGTGCAAAAGGCCTGGAGCTCGGCGGCATAAGCAAGTGTCTGATCAAGGGCACGCAGAACCCTGGGCCCTGCGAGTCCGTCGTTCCGGTTAGGGAAGTAGCATGGTTCGGCTCCGACGAGGTAGTTTTTCCAATATTCTGTAGACTGTGAAGACGGCGCTTGCTGCAAGTAGGAGATGTAGTCTTGGTAGCAAGCCAGACTGGTGGAAGGCAACGTGCCCTCGTATGCCAGCGCCAAGTCGCGGAATAGGATTGGCATTGATGTCCCGTCGGCAATGGCATGACTCATCTCGAGAATGCAGATAACTTTGCCTGATGAGGTGCTAATTACTCTCATGCGGTGTGGGGGTTGGTCCTCGGGTAGTGGCACAAAAGACTGTTGCGAAAGGATCAACGGTAACTCCTCTTGGCTGCACTCAACGCATAAAAGCTTGCCGAGAAAGCTCTTGAGAACAATCTGGTCCATTTTGCCTTCTTGCCATAGGCTGTCCACGAAAATTGTACGCAAAGTTGAGTGGCGCTGGACGACGGCTTGCCACGCGTCCATCAGTCGCTGCACGTGCGCAGCACCGCTGAGGCTTTCACTCTTGACCTCGAAGGTAACGGAGTACGAGTAGTACTTAGGATCTTTGATCTGCGTGAAAAGGATACCCTGCTGTACGGGAGAGCAGGGATACACGGCCTCCAAGTCGTTGAGAGATGCAACGCCTAGCTGCGGCAGCTTCTGCTTGAGTTGGGAAATACCGTCAAAAGCCAGTGGAAGTAGTGGGAAGTCGGCCATCGTAGGCTCATGTGAAGCTTGGGAGAGCTTTTCGACGATGCGATGAATTGAGTCTCGACAAAGGGTCATCCACTTGCGGATAGAGTTCTGGAGCTTCATGTGCCGATTGAAAGAGAAGCTGAACTTGAGATTGCCTCCTCTGATTGCAGCGGAAATTTCAATGAGAGATAGGCGAGGTACTGTCTTGCCAATATCTGACAGATCATTCACGGAGCTCGCTAGGCGCCCGTCCAGACTCCTGAAGATAGAGTCTTCTCGTTCGAGCTGCTGTGTCTGTCCCAGGTAGTTGAACGCTATTTCAGCCGGCCAGTCTTCAGACTGCTTCTCCGATGGATGATGGGATAGTAAGCGATGAGCGAAGTAGGGCCGACCTTTGCCAGGAACCTTGCGTCTGAAATCTTTGACCCATTTGACAATATCGAGAATGTCCGTCTCCGCCGGCAGCGAGTCGGGGAGATAAATCGGGCATAAAGTGGTAAACCACCCCACGGTCCGGGACAGGTCCAGGTTCTCGTCCCACGGCTCCCTCCCGTGTCCTTCGTTGAATATTGAGGGAGCATTTGGACGGTCTGGGAAAGCTTGTCGGAAAGAGTCCAAAAGCGATGCCAGTAGGATGTCTGCAGTATCTGTTTGGAAAGCTTCGTGGCAGGATCCCAGCAGAAGTAGAGAATGATGCGTATCAACCTCGAAGTCTTCGGTTAGAGCGTCTCCGTGGATGTTTGGAATATCCTGCATGCCCCAGTATGAAAGATTGGTACTGGGCATGGGAAAATCATGGAAGATGTCGCTCTTCGCTGCATTTCGAGCCTGGTCGAGTTGCAATGAATTCCATTTCTGGAAGGAAAACGGCCGCGAAATGTTGCTTGAGTCTGAAGCTAGGAGCACCTCCAAGTCCTGAAGAATGATGTGCCACGAGACCACATCTATCACGAGGTGGTGTGCCACAAATGCAACAATCTGCTCGCCCGTGTTCTCCATCTCAAATACATCGGCGACAAACAGTGGTCCGTTGACAATATTCAAGGAATGCTGACTCTCGTCGATGAAATTGGAGAGCTGGCGTTGGTTCACGCCCGTATGTGCTCGTAGGCGGTATGACCCACTGATGTCGGCTGTTATATGCTGCTTCCAAGCACCGCTCAGCATTGAAAATCGTGCCCGGAGCATGCTATGTGTATCAATAATGCACTCAAGCGCTTTTGTCAGCTCTCGCAAGCCGATGTTGCGGCTCGTGCAGAGCAATATGCTTTGGTTGAAATGGGTAGATCCAGTGTTCATGGACTCAAAGTATAGTTTCTGAATCGGCGACAAGTCAAATGGTTGGTCCTCCTCTTCTGCTTCATAGAAGACCTCCTCCACCTCTGTAGCCCGGGTCGCGAGTTCAACAAGTGACTTGCTTTTTATGATTTGTGGCACGGTAACGGCGATACTAGACGACCGGCAAACGGCCATGAGCTGCATAGCAGATATTGAATCGCCGCCCAGTTGAAGGAATGACCTAGTGAAAGGGACTTTTTCCAGCTCGAGTCCAAGAACTTTAGCCCACAAAGCCCTCAACCTCTCTTCTAATACGGAGGCTTCTCGGTTCAGCTTCGTCGCGCTCGCTTCAGCATCAGAAATAGAGTCATAAACATCGTCGCTCATGTTTTCAATCCAGGTCAAGACCTTGCGACGATCCAATTTTCCGGATGGTAGCAACGGAAACTGTTCAATGACGGCCCATTTTGTTGGGATCATGTACGGCGGTAAGTGTCTTTCCAGTCTTTCTTGCACCCCAGCATAGGACATGGCAGCATGTGTCTTCAGCAAAAGAATCTCGTCCTTCGGTTGCTTCTGCTTGGGATCGGCTAGAAGCTTCGGCGAAATAACGGCAATGAGCTGCTTGGCGCAAGGCCCGGATGAGGGAACAGCTGCCAAGGCGTACTGAACCGTAGGATCTGATACCAGGTGGTGCTCAACTTCGGACAACTCGAGTCGCTGGCCGCGGAGCTTGACTTGGCTGTCTTTGCGTCCCTGGAAAAGTATGGAACCGTCATGGTCGAGCTTGACCAAGTCACCAGTCTTGTAGAATCGGCGCTGTGAAACCACATCGCGATGAGGAAACTGGGTTGTCCATGCCGGGTCAACCACAAACGATTCGCTAGTCTTTTGCTCATTCTTCAAGTAGCCCTGAGAAAGAATGGGGCCTTCCACGACCAGCTCGCCGACGGCGCCAATAGGAGCCAATCTGTTGTGGTTTTCCGGATCCGTAACCCAGCACAAGCCTCCGGTCGCGTAGCCAATATTGGACGGACCAGACGCGAGCGTGACCTGCGGGTTCACTGCAGCAACTACGGCCGTTTCGCTAGGCCCATAAGCATTCATCAACTGCACTGTAGAGTTTGACCATGCAGAGATATGCACGGAGGACATTGCTTCTCCTCCGAGTACCAGTGTCTTCAAATCCGGAACAAGGGGCGGGTGGATCAGTTGGGCGACCGAGGGGGTTAAGAGGGCCCAATTGATCTTCATGCGGCTGATGGTGCCAGAGAGGTCGTTGATGCGTTCCTCATCACTTGGAACGCACACTGTACCGCCGTTGATCAGGGTTGTCAAGACTTCCATGATGCTGGCGTCGAAGGTATAGGATGCAAACTGCAGAACGCGGGAAGACTTCGTCATTCCCATTCTAGCACCGTGAGCAATTGCTCCGGCGCAAAAGGCACAGTGCTGTACGATAGTTCCCTTTGGCTTTCCTGTTGTGCCCGAGGTGAAAATCATGTACGCGACGCTGCCTGGGGTCGAAGTAGAAGCAATCTCCGTACTGGCGATATCGTCAATGAATTCTCGTGACACAGACACCATTCGAGTGTCAAAGCGTGCGCAGCGCTCTGCATATTTTGGTGAGCACAATAAGACTGTAGCATCTACATCGGCAAGTATGCCACTGATGCGGGAGTCAGGGTGCGCTGGATCCAGAGGGACAAATGCTGCCCCGGACTTCAAAACGGCCATCATGGACACAACCACTAGCGATGACTTTTCGAGACACAAAGGAACAACTGAGCCATGCCCGATACCATTGTGGGTCAAGAAGGATGCAAGGCGATCTGATAACGAAAGAAGCTCATTGTATGTAAGATTGCAATCCCAGGCGCACACGGCATGCTTTGTTTCGTCTTGAGTCGTTGCTTGATCCTCGATGAGCTCGTGTATCTGCCTATGCACAGGTGCCGGTAAGGTGCTGTTCCAGACCTGGAGGGATGCTCGGTCGGCGGTACTCAACAGGGCCAAATCGCCAAGACGTTCGTTCTTCAACTGTTCTGAATTCACGGACGAGAGCATAAATTCGAATTGGTCCATCACACGACGCATTTTCCACTCGGGAATGAGCCTTTGGTCAAAGTGAACAACCGTCTCCAGCTCCTGGCCATCTATGTGGCATGACAGCATCAATGGGTACGTGTAAAAGTTGGTGCCAGCCATCTCGTTGTTTTGCTCATTCCAGAAAGAGCCAGACGCTTCTCGAGGCCCATTGTTGATGGCAATGAGATTTTGCGCGTCGCATGCTATCGCCGTATCGGCATTGAGCCGTCTGATGCGCTGAATTCCAGCAAATTGATGGGCCATTGTCTCTGCCGCTTCAACCTGTATGGTGTGAAGGAATTCTGTGACAGTCTGAGATGATCTTAACCGTACTCTCATTGGTATGGTAGCCAGCGTAGGCCCTCCCATGTTTTCGATATCAGGGACAGGCGCATCACGGCCGGTCAAGGTTTCCCAGAATACAACATCATTCGCGGCCGAATAAGCAGAAACAGTCAGAGCCCATGCTGCACGGATCTTGGTGGCAGCCGTGATTTCCGAGCCCGGCTCTCGGTTGAATGACGCTTTGTGGATAATCATGTTGCTCGCACATGCTTGATAGTCTGGGTTCGGCAGGCGAGGAAATTGCTCAGCAGACACATTGGAAAGACGAGATTGCCAGAACTGGTCTGTCTGCTTTGAGTCGAGCCCTTCAAGATACTTTATGAAGCCAGCGTACGGAGGGCCGCTGATCAGTCCCGTGATAGGAACGCTTTCATAGCATTCCTTGACTTTGTCAAGCAGAAGAGGCAAGCACCAACCATCGTATAGTGCGTGATGTATCGTCCACACAAAGTAGGTTGAAGAGGAGCCGTCACCCACCAACGTGAAGCTGGTCAATTTTCCACCGTTATGTGAGGGGATTTTGCGTTCAGAGTCTCTCACATGGGAGAGGTCGGGAATTGACGACCATTCGATACCTTCATCGACGACCACTTGCAGAAATCCGGACACTTCCGTATGAACAATTCTTGTCCTCAGGATAGCCTCTGACTCTACCACCATATCCCAAGCCTTCCTGAATCTTTCCAGGCTCATCCTTTCTGGCAGGAGATAAACAAATTGGGCGACATAAGCACCAGGTTCTCTGTTGGACAGCGCCATCAAGCCTTCTTGTACGGCCGTGCAAGGGTAGATATCTTGTATAAGATGATGTCTTATATGGCAGCTATCTGCTATCTCTCGTTTTAGGGTCCCGAAGTTTGGTATGTTGGGCACAAGCGAGAATGGTTGAATGGGTACTGTAGAGAGCTTGGACATTGGAGTTGCTGCCTGGGCCATGTCCCGAAGAGAGGATTTCTGGAAGATGCTGGCCACAGTTAAGTTGATGTCAGCGGTCCTTGCAAGAGTAACCAATTTCATTGCGCCGATCGAGTCTCCACCGAGCTTGAAGAAGGTGTCGTCAACCCCGATTGAGGCGTCGTCAACGCTGAGGACCGATGCCCACATTCGGGCCAAATCCTTTTCTGCTTCCGTGCTCGGTGCTCTCCCGCACTTAGTCGCGAGTTTATAAGAGACTGTGAGTGTGGTAGGTAAGGATTGTGCTTGTAGGCGCAGGCTTCGGCGATCGAGTTTACCAGAGGAGGTGAGCGGCATTTTGGAGATTGGTAGCCACATTGTTGGCACCATGTAAGCTGGCACCTTCTCCGACAAAAGAACTTCCAGCTCCTTGGCTCTCGTCTTGAACGTGTCGTACATTGGTAAAATGCTGCTCTCATCGCCGCTGGCGGGCACACAGCTATTGAACTCGGTGCAAATGAAGCAAGCCAAGGACTTCTTTCCACCCACGACGATGAGTTCGACTGCCGTTTGGTCATCCTCCGACAGGCTTTGTTCAATATGATGCTCAATTTCGCCAAGCTCTATGCGCTGACCGTTGAGCTTGACCTGGGTGTCTTTGCGTCCCAGGTACATCAGGCTGCCGTCCGGTTCATAGCGTACCAAATCACCCGTTTTATACAATCGCCGGTCTGCTGCGCCACCAAGCAAGATCCCCTTCGCCCACTCAGGCGGGTTGACGAACGACTGTCGTGTCTTTTCGGGGAGGTTCAAGTATCCCCGGGACACAATTGGACCGTCAATCAGCAGTTCGCCGACGCATCCAATGGGAAGCAGACAGTGATGATCATCTGGATGGACCACCCAGGCAACACATCCTATGGCCCGGCCGATATTGGTGGCCTTGCCAGGCTTCGCAATGTCCCCAGAGTATGTTGAGTTGACCGAGCATTCAGAAGGCCCATAGCAGCATTGGAGGGTCACAGAATCCCGCCATATTTCGACACATTTAGTTGTTACAGCCTCTCCACCAAGTGCCAAGGTCTTCAAGCTCGGGACCTCAGCTGGTTGAAGGAATGTTGCCACAGTAGGCGTGACATCAGCCATAGTGACCTGAAGTCTATTGATGACACCAGCCAAATCGTTCAATCTTTCGTGGGCTGAGGGAACGCAGATACAGCTCCCATGCGTCAAAGTGGTGAATATCTCTGCCAGGCTGTTGTCGAAGGTGTAAGATGCAAACTGCAGGACTCTGGCCTGGACATATCCGAGACGGGGACCAGATTCCACGCAGTTAGTAACAATTCCTCTGTGTTCAAGGACTACTCCTTTCGGCCTTCCTGTGCTTCCGGACGTGTAGATAATGAAGCAAGCGTTTTGAGGGGAGACCTGAGCCAAGGATGAGCTCGATGATGTTGAAAGACGCTCCAAGATGTCTGAATCGACGGGGACAACCTTCTCCACAAGGCCTTCGAGTCTGTGCCCTACTTGTGGCGATACCAGAGCAATTTTTGCAGCAGTGTCGTCGGCTCTGAGCCGCAGGGCTGCATCTGGATGTGTCGGGTCCAGAGGCACGCATATGCCGCCTGCCTTGAGAATTGCTAACATAGCGACAACCGCAAAAGCGGATTTCTCGAAGCATACCAAAACACAAACTTCGAGACCAACTCCCTGAGACATAATATGGTGGGCTAATGAGGTGGATGCGCTGTCGAGCTCCTTGTATGTGAAATTCATGTCCCAAGAAGCAATTGCCGGAGCATCTGGATGAAGAAGGGCACGCTTGTGGAATTCTTCATGAATGCAACTCTCGGCACCTTCGGGAATTCTTTTATTCCATTGGCGAAGCTGCTCGAGGTGCCAGTCGCCAAGATTCTCCAGGCCAGCAAGCGGTCGATCAGAGTGATGAAGGATATTACTAAGCGCTTTTGTGAAGGTGCTGGCGACGTTCTTTGCCTGGCCTTCCGACAAGGTATCCGTCCAATACATGAGATCGATGGCCATGTCGCTGTCTCCCGCTTCTATATTGACAGAGACGTTGTATTCATCAGGGTCGTAAGTTGGACGACACTCCTCAAACATGATCCCCGTTTCGTTCTCTGTGGGAGCAGGCAGCTTCCGGTAGGATAGAGCAGTATTGAAGAGGGCAGTGCCGGATAACTGTAGTGCGTGCTGAACTTCCGCCAAAGGAATGTGGCGGTAGGCAAGGCTGTCGAGGTAGTCCTTCTGGATGCCAACCATGATGTCCCCCAATGTCGTTGCCGTTGTCATGTTAACACGGCAGGCAACCATGTTGATGACAGGGCCAACAACATCACGAACACCCTCGATGGGTGCATCGCGTGCCGATGTGAGATATCCAAAGGTCACATCATCTGACGCAGTATAAAGGCGCAGAGTCAAAGCCCATGCTGTATAAATTGCGTTGACGATGGTGACTCCTCGATCATCACATAGCGTCTGTAGATCAGTCAGCTCTTCAAACGTCAATCTAACATACCTCAGCTCTTTGGCCTCGACCGCATCTCCTCCGTTGAGCACAGGGAAATGGCAAGGCTCAACTCCGGCCAGATATGAACTCCAGTACTTAATCCCAGCCTCTAGGGGCTGTTCTGCCAGGTACTTGATGTAGTTGCGATACAAAGGACCTTCGCCAGGCGGCAAGGCGTTGTCATACGCTGCAGCAAGATCTCTGAAAAGGATGGACATGGAGGTGCCATCCATAATCACATGGCTGATATCGAGCCTGCAAAAGACCTTTCCGCTCCTGGTGGTACAGATCTCAAAGTGATGCAATAACTGTGCATTGTCTTGTTGATGAAGAGGCGGTAAGCTCAATGCAGCAATAGCCTCTGCGTCTGTTTCTTTGTGCAACTGTGTAAGAGGGATCTTGAATTGCTTGAGGACCACCTGGTCAAATAAGGAATCCTGCTGGCTGACACTTTCGATGAAGATGGAGCGCAAGATGGGATGGTACTCGACCATCCGCCTCCAGGCATCAGCAAGTCTTGCTGCATCAACAGGGCCATCGCTCCTGGATTTTACCTCGTGAAGGGTATAAGCAGCATAAAATGACCTGTTTTTGGCTGTGCTGACCAGAAGCCCCGATTGCAATGGAGAGCAGGGATACGCGTCCTCGACGAGATCGACAGATACCACTCCAGCCTGAGGAAGCTTCTCTGTCGTCATGAGTTGAAGACGATCGTATGTGAGCGAAAGGAGTTCGAAATCACTCAGTGTATGCTCCGGTGTCTTGACACAAAGCTCCTCAATCATGGTGCCCAGGTTTTGCTCGCAGGCATCAATCCACTGGTGGATCTTTGCCTGATGTTTCATGTTCTGGTTGAACACGAACGAGAATCTAAGACAACCCTTCAAGATGACAGCCGAGACTTCGAAGAATGAGATGCAGGTGGTCAAGGGCCCAACATCTGCGCCTTGGGTGGCACCTCTTACTTCACCGGCAATGTCACGTACAGGCGTGAACAAAGCACCCTCACGTTCCAGCTGCTGATACTGGCCAAGGTAGTTGAAAGTAATCTCAAGGGGCCAATGCCGTGCAAAGGCGTCACGGCCTTGGTCCGTCAGCCATCGGCTTGCAAAGTACGATCTACCCTTGTCGGGAACTTTGCGCCGTGCGTCTTTCACGAATTTGACAATTTCAGTCAAGCTTTGTGGAACCGCCGATCCTGCGTAGACAGGATAGATGGTCGTAAACCATCCCACAACGTTTGAAAGGTCGATGGAAGAATCCCACGGCTCCCTGCCGTGGCCTTCGGCGAAGACTGGGGGGGTGGGTCGATCGGTAAAGATCTGACCAAAGGAGTAAATCATAACTGCAAGGAGAATGTCCGGTATCTCGGTACGTAGGGCTCGATGGCATTCCGCTAAGAGCAGGGATGTCAAGGATGACCCTATCTCGAAGCTTTTGTGGGCCATTAGGCCATAATTGTTCTGGCCTGTTTCCATTCCCCAGTATTCTGCGTTGCCGTCTGGGATTCCCTGCACGGGAAGCACATGGCTGGGGGTCTGGTTTCGGCAATGCTCTGCCTGCATTCTGCACCATGTTTGGAAAGGCAAGGGTGTTTCAGCGTTACATATCTGGTCGGGTCTCAGAAGCAGGTCCTCCAAGTCCTGCAAGATTACTCTCCAAGAAACCAGGTCGATGACCAAGTGGTGGGCAACAACAAATAAAAGCTCTTCCTCGCCATTCACGTCAATCAGGTCAGCAGCGAACAGGGGTCCGTTGGTCTCGTTGAGGCAAGTCTGGCTGTCGGCCAGCGAAGCATCGACATCTGCCCTTGAAACAAGCTTGACGGTCCGCAGTCGGTACGACGAGGCCACGTCATTGGTAATGCGCTGCTGCCATGTGCCCTCGGACGTCTGGCTGAACCTTGCTCGCAGCATTGAATGTCGCTGTATGACAGTCACGATGGCCTCCTCCATATCCGATGCCAAGATTCGTTGGCTTGTTTTCAGAAGGAAGCTCTGGTTATAGTGGCCTTGAGCATGATTGGGGCGTGAGAAATAGAGGCTCTGAATGGGCGATAAGTCAAACGGCTGTTCCAGAATCTCTTGGTGACACAACGGTGTTTCAATTGCCTTCACGTGGCAAGCAAGCTCGCTGATGGACTTGCACGAGATGATGTCGCGCACTGTCAGGCCAATGCCGCGCTTCTTACATTCACTCATGATCTGCATAGCCGAGATAGAGTCTCCGCCCACACTCAAAAACGATTGACGGAGGCCAAGCTGCTCTTTCTTGAGATTCAGGACGTGAGACCAGACTTCGTGGAGATCCAATTCGGTCTGGCTGGCAAAGGTCATGTCGTCCGACGAGGCTGTCGCCGTGACTGGATTCAGCTGTCGGAACAACTCCTCACTCATACAGTCAATCCATTTGGCGGTCTGCTTCCGATCGAGCTTCCCGGATTGCAAGCGCGGGATGAACTCAACGGCAAGCCACATGGAAGGAATCATGTACGGCGGGAGTCGTTCTGTCAGAAATTGTTTGACCTCGCTAAGCTTTTCTTTGGCAGTCTCCTCGAGTCGGCCATCAACCAGCTTGTAGGGCTGGCCGTTCGGCACAAGATCCCGATTCAGGGAATCGGAAAGCTGAACAATCGTCAACAGCCGGCCCTGGCAGAAGCCTTCTTTGGGTAAGACAACCATGCCATGTTTTATGCTTGGGCTGATGTTGAGGCTGTGCTCTATTTCACCAAGCTCTATGCGCTGGCCATGGAACTTGATCTGCGTGTCTTTACGGCCAGCTATGTGAAAGGTTCCGTCCGAGTTGTACTTGACTAGATCGCCTGTCTTGTACATGCGTCTTGGGCCTGGCCTGTGGTTTTGACGCAAGGCCCACGCAGGGTCAAATATGAAGGCGTCATTCGTCTTGTCGGGCTCCTTGTAGTATCCGCGGGCCAGTGTGTGGCCTTCTATAACCAGCTCACCAACAGCACCGACTGGCATGAGGCGATTATGATCATAGCGGTCAACAACCCAACAGTGAATGCCGACTTGGCGACCAATGTTGAGCGGGTTCTTACCCTCTTTCATGAATGGATGGACGTGAGAGACAACAGATGTCTCGGCAGGGCCATAACAGTTAATGAGGTTGATGTGTGACCATGAACGGATGATGGCTTGGGTCATGGCTTCCCCGCCCGTAACCAGCGTCTTCAGACAGGGCACGTTGGCGGGGTTGATGAACTTCACAAACGTTGGTGTCAAGAGAGCCCAGTTTGCCCTAAGTTCGGTGATGGCGCCCTCAATATTGTTCAAGCGAGCTTCTTCACTAGGTACACAGACGCATCCGCCCAGAATGAGACAGGTCAAGATTTCCGTGATGCTCACGTCAAAGGTGGAAGCTGCAAACTGGAGAGACCGGGTGTTGGAGTCCATTAGCATGGCTGGCCCATGAGCCAGGGCGCTTGACATGAGAGCGCCATGTTCTATCAGAGCACCCTTTGGTTCGCCGGTGGTTCCGCTCGTGAAGATCATGTATGCTCCATTGCTCGGCGCGCCGCGCTCGACGCCGCCATTGTGTGTGGGAAGCTCGGCGAAGAGCTGAGCATCGACAGGAATGAGCTCCGTCGCAACAGTCTCCAACATGCTCCGATGTTGCCGTGAGCATAGCAGCGTTTTCGCTTCTACTTTATGCGCCAACGCTTGCAAGCGTGGCACGGGGTGCGTGGGGTCCAGGGGCACAAAAACGGCCCCTGCTTTGAGGACGGCGAGCATAGCGACGATGGTCCACTTGGACTTGTCGAAGCAGATGGGCACGAAGACCTCGGGTCCAACCCCAGATGCTTCGAGCCGATGTGCAAGCTGATCTGCCGTAGCTTCGAGCTCGGCATATGAGAAACTTCCATCCCAGGCACATACAGCCTCGGCGCTAGGGCGCAAGGCTGCTTGTTCCGATATGGCATGGTGTATGCATTTCTGCACGTTGTTTATGGGGTTGCTGTTCCATGCCAGAACCTGCTGCTCGTTTCGCTCGCTGAAGAAGCTGAGATCGGCAAGAGTGACATGTGCGCGAGCCAAAATCTCACTGACGATCTTTTCGTAAGTGCTGGCCATGTCCATTGCCTGCCGGCGAGTCATGAAGGTGCCCATCCATGACAAATTCGTCTCAAAGGAGACAGGGTCGATCACAAGATGAATCTTGCACCATGGATTGGACACGCTATTGAGTTGGGTGGAGCAGTCCATTCCACTGTCTTGCCGTGTCTCAGACGCGCAGCCACGGATGCTGAGTACAGTGTCGAATAACTTGGTCCCATTCTTGGGGGAGAAAGTTGGGCCGAGATGGTTCTCGGATAGTAAGGCATGCAGGTGTTTGTGGCCTGCGATGTGAAGTTGTGCAACGTTCATCACTTGCTGTGCAACAAGTGCATTGTGATTGCTGTTGATTGTTTGGCTGGTATTGTTGCTTTGATGGGGAGTCGAGGTCTGCAATCCGAAGCAGACTCTTTCGAGTCCGGTGTAAGAATTGAGAAGAACGCCCCATGCGGAACGTAGGACGCTGTGGACGTAGCGTGGGTCGAGGCTCGTGGCGTCTCCCTCCTCGTCCACAGCCAGCCTTCCTCTGATGCTGAGGAACTCTTGGCTGTCGTTCTCGCCCACATCAAACGCCGGAAGGATACACGGCTCGATGTCTGCGCTGGGCGACACGGCCTCGGAGGCCTTGCGAGCATCACTGAGCGACAATGCCATGTTGTGATTCTTTGTCACAAAGGTCATGTAACAGAGGCTGCCAACTGCGTGATGGTAACGACGGTCCGAGAAGAATGAACGTCAAGGTCGGGGAGTGGGCACATCAGCTTGACAAATGTATAGACCCAAGACAGCGGTCGCCATTGACGGCGCATCAGATATAACCCGGCAAACAGCTCAAGACCCGAGTACGGCCCTCTGACCATGCCAAGGTAGGAAGCCGGATTACAAGCAACCATCTGAGGATTGTTCGAAGCGCCCAGACCATGGCGCTCAGCTCGGAACGAGTATCTGGCATCCAGATGATGCTCGTCGTGCGTCACTCGCAGGCCCAGCCGGTGGAAAAGGGCATAGTGCACCGGATCATCATATCACGGAGGCAACACCACCATTGCCAGACATCCAGACAGAACCATGTGTACGGCAACGGACAGGTGATTCCGTCGTGCACGACCTTGCTTGCAGTCCACACCGTTGCAGCTCAGCACAAACTAGATCAAGCGACAGAGGCCTCGATCTGGCAGAAACCATCGCAGATCGACATTGTAGCCAATTTAGCGTCGCGGTAAACACTGCGGGGGGTTACAGTAAGGGCACCTGCCTTTGTGATTGGTGCTGATGTGTCGTAGCAATTTAGAGGGTTTGGCGAGTGAGTTGGCTGGTTTGTCTGCATTGTCCCGAGGCAGGGGTAGTCTAAACTGGTCGCGATGGAGGCCTAAACAGGATGTTAGCATCGCTCAAGGCCCGGGCCGGGCCGATCCTAGCCGGGTTAGGCGACGGCTTGTGGCCTACTTGCCATCTCGCACCGGCGGCACTGAGCCGTACCCACCCCATCTTGATGGGAAATATTGGCAGGGTTGACTCCATCCCCAACCTTCGATGCCATCCATGATCGACCGCAATACCCATGACCAACAGCTCAACATCCCTGGGCTTCTTGGGCCCCCGCCTTTCAGCTCACGGTACCGGACCACTGCATCGCGCCCTCGGCAGCAGGATGAACTAACACGAATCCGTCCACACCGCCGCTCGTACATGCGACATGCGAGGCTGCTGCCGCCACGACCATCATTCCTACCACCATTCCTACCTCCCACCAAGACACTAGCTTCGTATGCGCCATTGGAGGCTTGGAATCCGAAACCTGTTCCTCGGTGCTTCCGACATCTTCTTTTCTCCGTTTCCCATGCAGCCACCTCGTCATTACCACTTTCCGGGAACACGGGTTCCGCTGGTTGCCAGCTAACCTTGCGTCGCCCCTGGCGGCTGCAATAACCCGGCCCAATAGAAATTCGCCATCCTTGATTCGTGCTCGAGTCGGTGGTGTTGCGACTCGCCGGGGCATATTGCTGCACCCGGACGTGCTCTCGGGGTGAGATATCCGAAGTCGCTTCGCTTTTTCTCCCTTGTTGGTTCGCCTCCTGCTGCATCTTGATTTGCCGCAGAGCACGGCATTGCGTTCGACTTAGGTAGAGCATTATTCTTTGTACGTGGCATTGCGTTTTCTCTGCCAAACAATCGAGTTTGACAAGCGGGAAAACGCCATGGCTTCGCCGTGCACCCTCGTCGACGATACCTTCGGGCCCTATGCGGGCGACTGTAGAGGTGGCTTCGACTTGACGCTTCTTTTCGAGGAATCCATATTAGCTCTACCCTTGATCTCACTGCTGCTCCTTGCCGTCCCTTGTCGAACGTTTTATCTCCTACACAAAGGTGTAGTGAAAGTACAGACCAGCCCTCTCTTGCACTGCAAACTGGTAAGTGGATCCCCCTTCACGACCTTGTGTCGTCAAGTAAGAGCATTCCCGGTTGAGACCAAGTTATTGATCGTGCTCGCAAGGCCGTTTTGGTTCTGCTTATAGCTTCACAAATCGGCATTTTGGTGCTCTGGACCCGACCTGCAGCGGTCACCACCCGAACAACTCTGCCAGTCGCTGCCCTCTCTCTCGCCGGCTCCATCGCCATCGCAATTCTTTCGTACGTCGAGCATGTCTACTCGGTGCGGCCCTCCACTACACTCAACAGTTTCCTCCTTTTCTCAACCATATTCGACGCGGCGCGATCACGAACACTATGGCTGCAGGGGTACAATCGCCCAGTCGCAATTGCATTCCTCATTTCGACCATAATCAAGGTCATACTTTGTGCGCTCGAGGCAAGCGAAAAGCGCAAGTTTCTCCGCCCCCCATACAAGACATTGCCACCTGAGGCTACCAGTGGCTTGTTCTCACGATGGCTTTTCTCCTGGCAAATCCCCTTATTCCGAGCAGGCTACTCGAACACGTTGGCTATAGAGGACCTGTTCGTTCTCGACAAGCATCTTGGCTCTCGATACCTGCAACGTTCAGTAGAGTCAGCATGGAGCCAAGGTTCGTCTCTTCCATCCCCATCCACGTCAATTGATCCGCCTGCTAACATCGACTGCTTCAAGTATCCAAGCAGAGCAACTATGCCCTGCTGCTGACAGTCGTCCGAACGCTCAAGAAGCCCCTGCTCATGATTGTATTTCCCCGCATCTGTTTCATCGGCTTCACGTTCTGCCAGCCATTCTTGATCTCGTCTACGTTGGCATGGTCTGAGCGACCGAGCGATACCCCCGACATGGACGAGGGATACGGCCTCATCGGCGCCTTTTTCCTCGTCTACGTTGGGCTGGCAGTAAGTTTGCCCCAAAAGAAGTGCAGCCGCTCATCGCTAACGCAATCCTGCAAGGTCACCATGGGCCAACATCAGCACCTGACCTTCCGCGCAATCACCATGGTTCGTGGACAGCTCATCTCTCTGCTGTACAAGAAGGCAACGGACTTGAGCATCACCGCGGTTGATCCCACCGCCTCGCTGACGCTGATGAGCGCCGACATCGAAAGAATCGACATGGGGTGGCGCACCATGCACGAGATTTGGGCCAACCTGGTCGAGATCGGCATCGCCCTGTATCTCCTGCAACGCCAGCTCGGCATTGCCTGCCTGATACCCCTGGGGACAGCGCTCGGTTAGTGCGATGATCTTCCCCACCCCCCTTCTCGGTTGAAATGGAAAATTGTCCGCTGACGTGCGTTTCCGCCCCAAGTCTCCATTATCGGATCTGTGATTGCCGTCAGCTTTGTCATGGCCCGCCAAGCCATCTGGCTCGAGGCCATTGAGAGGCGTGTGGCAGTGACATCCGCCATGCTGGGTGCTATGAAGGGCGTCAAAATGTGCGGCCTCACTGATCTTCTCAAGACCAGGATACAAGACATGCGCATGGAGGAGCTTCACATCTCGGGCAAATTCAGGAGACTATTGATCTGGAACATGGGTCTTGGTCAGTGGCGTTCTTTCCATCCATCGTCCTTTCCCAGCGCCTTTACGCGAAAACCAAGTCCTAACCCTGCGTGCAGCTTACCTGGCCCCCATCTTTGCCCCGATTTTGACATTTACTACGTACATTCTCCTAGCACGGAACGAGGGTGATGGCAGCACCCTGGACACCAACCGCGTCTTCACCTCGCTCTCCCTGTTTGCGCTACTGCAAGAGCCTCTATCCTCATTCGTCATGGCCCTGAGTACCTTCATGGGTTCCGTTGGCTCTTTTGTGCGCATGCAGGCCTTCTTGGAGGCAGACCCACGAGTGGACAAGAGATGTAGGGCACGGGATGATGCGATTAGCAGCGACGGCTCGTGGAATACCAACAGCCCACATCATGACGCGGAGAAGAACATGTCCAAGGAGAAAGGCTTTATCGATTCTGGTGGCAACGTGATAACCGTAAAGAACGGCGCGTTTGGCTATGACACGACCAAGGAGCCTAACCTGAGCAACATCAACGCAGACGTCCCCGTTGGTAAATTTACCATGATAGTCGGACCCGTCGGTTGCGGCAAGTCCACGCTACTGAAGGCATTCCTAGGAGAGGTCAACGTAATGGGCGGTTCAATTGAGGTGCTGAACACTGAGATGGCGTATTGCGACCAGACACCCTGGCACATGAACGGCACGGTGCGGGACAGCATCATAGCCTTCTCGGGGGCCAATGAGCGTTGGTACCAGCGGGTCGTGGAAGCTTGCGCCCTGACCCAGGACTTCAGTCAGCTCCCGAGGGGCGATCTGACAAGTATCGGAAGCAAGGGCATCGTCTTGAGTGGAGGACAGAGCCAGCGCATCGTAAGTGTCAAGCCACTTTGCGCCTTTCCCCAAAATTCCCTGCTAACTACCTGCGTAGGCTCTTGCAAGGGCTGTCTATGCGCAGAAAGACACCATCATTCTAGATGACGTCTTCAGCGGGCTCGACGCGCACACGGAGAATCTTGTCTTTCACAACCTGCTAGGAGTTCATGGCATACTTCGTCAAGCGAGATCGACAGTGATCTTCGCCTCCTCTAGATGTAGGAGACCCCCTTGTCTTGACTCAGGCACTGAGCTAACGCGCAGTAACTTTCAGCCAAACGCCTTGCGTACGCAGACCACATCCTTTGCCTTGACGCTGCAGGCAAAATCTGCGAGTGGGGAAGCTTCAAGGAACTCAGCGCTTCCGGAGGCTACGTGTCTCAGCTCCAGGTGGCACCCACAGATTGGGCCCATGCAGGACCCCCGTCAACCCCGCCGCAATCCTCCGGGGGATCGTCCGAGGCCCTGCAAGACAGAGCCGCCTTGGTCGATGCTCGTCAAGTGATCGACAGCGAGGCCGAGAAAGACGAGGGTCGACGCACTGGCGACGTCGCTATCTACGTGTACTACGTACGAGCCATTGGCTGGTTCTCGACCTGCGTCTTCGTGGTTGCGATATGCTGTTTCATCTTCTGCCAGTCGTTTCCCACCATCTGGGTCAACTGGTGGGCGGCTGCAAATGCAGAATCGCCCAACCAGCGACTCGGCTATTACCTTGGCATCTATGCCATGCTCGGCGGGCTCGCCCTGGTCTTCCTCGTTGCTAGCTGCTGGCAAATGATTGTGACCATGGTGCCCCTGTCGGGCAAGAATTTCCACTGGAGTCTGCTACGGACCGTGCTTGATTCACCCATGTCCTTTTTTGCCGCGACCGATGCGGGCATCACTATTAATCGGTTCAGCCAAGATCTTCAGCTCATTGACATGGATCTGCCCATTACGGCGCTGAATACGTTCGCAACCTTTGTGCTGTGCATTGCACAAATGATTCTTATTGCCGTTGGCTCATACTATACGGCCATTTCTTTCCCTTTGCTCTTGGCCGCTTTGTGGGCCGTCCAGCATGTCTACCTGCGGACTTCACGGCAACTTCGATTCATGGACCTAGAGGCAAAATCCCCTCTGTATTCCCTATTCACCGAGTCCCTCAATGGGCTTGCAACGGTGCGAGCCTTTGGGTGGCGTGGCGCGCTGGAAGAGAGGCACCATGAGCTGCTGGACAGGTCGCAGAGGCCCTACTATCTTCTGTACGCAGTGCAACGATGGCTGACTTTTGTTCTCGACATATTTGTCGCAGCAATTGCCTTGCTCCTCATCGTTTTAGTCACTCAATTGCGCGGCACTCTCAGCTCGGGTATGATCGGTGTTGCGTTAGTAAACGTCATCATGTTCAGCCAAACACTCAAGCTGCTGATGACGTTCTGGACGAATTTGGAGACACACATTGGAGCCATTTCTAGGATTAAGTCCTTCACCTCGGAAGCCGTGTCGGAGCATGAACCCCAAGAGAAGGAATTGCCACCGTGCGATTGGCCGTCAGCCGGAGCTGTCACATTTGATAATCTTTCAGCCGGATACAAGTAAGTTCTTTGAATGTTTGACTGGAAATCATACTGATCAAGCGTCCTCAGAAAATCAGAAGACGTTTTGAAAAATGTTTCATTTTCCATTAAAGCAGGCCAGAAGATCGGCGTTTGCGGACGAACTGGAAGGTAAGCACCGCTCATCGACATGATAGCTGTTATATGTTCTTGAGGCTAACTTAAACAGTGGTAAAAGTTCCTTGGTAGCCTGTATCTTCCGCATGATTGACTGGCATGGTGGCCGAATCACGGTGGACGGGGTGGACATTTCAACCCTGCCACGGGAGCAAGTTCGAACCCGCCTCGTTGGGGTACCGCAAGATGCTTTCATTATTGATGGCAGCACTGTACGGCTTAATGCAGACCCTACCCAAAGCCTCTCCGATGCTGTCGTTGCGGACGCTCTTCGAACCGTTGAGCTTTGGGATATCGTCTCGGAAAAAGGAGGCCTTGACACGATGATTGAGCAACTTCATCTATCCCATGGCCAACAGCAACTATTTTGCCTTGCTCGCGCTATGCTAAGGCCTTCGCGTCTACTAGTTTTAGACGAAGCCACAAGCAGGTACGTGCACATTTCATACGCGCCACTCTTTTCATAGTGCTTTTCATCTTTATTCACTGACTCGATCCTCCAGCGTTGACGCCCACACTGACGCGCTTCTTCAGCGCGTGATGCGTGAGAGATTTGCGTCCCATACCGTGATAGCTATTATTCATAAGCTCGAATCGGTTGTAGATGATTTTGATGCCGTGGCGTTGCTTGACAATGGGGAGCTGCGTGAGTTTGGTCCTCCTGAAGATCTACTGAGGGCAGGGCCTGAAGTCTCTGCGTTCGCAGGGCTGTACGCCAGCATAACTGCTTCTAAGGAGACAACGACAGGTGAGGAAGGATACTCGGTAACACTCTAGTCTTGCAATAAGTAACGTTAGACGACTAAAAATGCACAACAATTATGCTCATTGTTTGCTAAAACATGTCATTTGCGGACAACAACCATAACCCCAGGCAGACATATTAGTGTGTGCCAATGTGGGCTAAAGTTGCAGGTCTGTCTCGGAAGCTGCAATGTGAAATTCTGGCGTCTATGGACTAGACACAAAGTGTCTTGTGGGATCCGCAGCAAGAGTAGTTTTACATGCTGCTAATTTCCAGTGGCTGTTGCCTATCCTCCACATCAATGTGACTTGAGCCAAGTCAACACTACGCGCTGGCCGTCGTGATGATGTGCTTGGTGATACCCATTGTCGACGACATGGGGTCAGGGGTGCCATTTAGCCTTTGGCTTGCTCTGGTTAGATCCGATGGCCAATGACTTATGGAAGTGAGCCACGTAGACCGCCATGGGCGGTGGGCGCGAAAAGGTATTTCTCCGATGGCTGGGAAGTCTCCGGTGACCGGAGGTATTCTCGTCACTCAGGTGCATCAGTTTGAAAGAAAGCTTGCAAGTCCCATTGTGCCAGGCTTCACCTTGCCATGGGTGGAACTGACCGGTTCCGGAGGTGGTCGTTCGGGAATATAGAAACACGCACAACGCCTTCCTAATAGGTCCGACCAAGTTGAAGTCAGAGTTTTCCGAACACAGATTCTCCGGGAGGTTCCATTTCTCTTCCCCTTGGTGGCCTTGTGATGGGCCAGGCCATCATCTGCTACGTCAGGTCTCGGCGGCTACGGAGAAGGCCCACCAAGGAAGCCCGAGATTGGTGCAGCAATTTGAAAATTTCCCACCCAGCATAAGGCATATTTGGACATTAAGTCCTGCATGACATTCCCAGACGGCCTCAATGGTACTGTAGCATCCAGGACTTGGTATGCCTGGACAGTACAGTATTACGAGCACGATGAGATCATAGAGTCGTTTCCATTAGTCAATTGCGTTGCGTTGAGTTTAGGAAGCTGCCAGACCGGCATGAGGGCCGTTGAAACGAGCAAGATTCCCCTTTCAGTGATGGGACCCAACTTGAACCAAACAATATTTCACAGACTATTGGAACGATGCCACCCAATCAACGCAAGCCACCCGCAAACGTCGGCGATCCGGCCGTAGATCTGAGATCATTTTGAGGTAAAATAGAATCTTGGCACTTTTGCAGGGTTATGGGCGGATGTTGGGGCAACAGGCCTTTTCAGCTGGCTGCCTCCCCTTGTTGGGCGGTCCCGGCAAACGCACCCTTTGGTTGCGGAGGCTGTCCAACCACATGAAGCTAATGTACGGTAAGCGTCGGCAGCAGAGCATCCGGCTTTTGGGCGTAACATGGATCTGGATCCTCCACACTGGTCTAGTCTCAGGAGTACAGCATCCTCCAAAAAGTGCAGGATCAGACACCGAGAGAGGAGAGAAATGCATCGTGACGCCATCAAGGTATTATGACCACGCCCGAACCACAAGGCATCAAAATAGGGCATACGCATCGAGAGTGGTATGATTCATCACTTGCAGAATCAAGGATGATAAATCAGGCCAAGCCCAACTTGAACAGAATCCCTGTCTGCACAAGCCCGCGTTCGGTGGCTGGATCCCGGAGCTTCAGCACCTACCCTGAATCCCAGTCGTAGAAACAAGAAATGAAAGTACGCCAACGCAGTACCGAACCCGCCTACCATCAATTTCTTAGTCTTTGCAGTTCGCTAATGTAGTGGCTAGAGAGGTCTGAGCATAACAATTGAACGATGATCAGGGCCGGCAAATTCAATGCAGTTCTTTGTTTGCCAGCAGGCTCCCCCTCTCTTTACACCGCTTACTCAATTCAACCGCGAATGCAGAAGCACCATGCGGAATGACATGTGTGACCCAGTTAACCGTATTTTGATGGTAATACTGGGTAATGATAATAACAACAGAAATCATACCGAATCGACAAGCGGACCGAGGAGGCCTACTGCTTACTAGTAGCAGTCATCCTGTAAAGTAGTGCTCGTATGCAGTTTCATCCAAATGTGCTGTGCGAGCGAGAGTAGGCTAGCATTCAGCCACGACATAACGGCTAGTAACGTTTCTAGCTATTTTTTCAGAGCTAAGCAGCGTCCGTACCGGCTGCTCCCGTCAGGCATTTCAGTCTTATGTAACCTGCTCAATTTCGCTTTATCGTTCTTCCGTCCGTCCCTGCTATTATGCAAGCTCACCTGATGAGGCACAACGGTGACTTGATGACACAAACACAATGGGCAAAAGGAGAAGTTATCACAAAGTTCGAGGCGGCTGCCTCACATGCAAAACACGAAAGGTGCGGTGCGGACTGGAGCGTCCAATTTGTCTCAACTGCGAGAGGCTCTGCCGGTCATGCACATATTCCGACACAAAACAGGATGAGTCCACGTACGACAGTCCCAGTTCCCAACCATCAACAGGCCGACAGCTCGAGCTCATGCATCATTACACTGCATATACCTATCTGACTATGACTGACAACCCTATTCTCATCAACTTGTGGAAAGAGGTTGTGCCAAAACATGCATTCCATCACCACTTCCTGCTTCAGGGTCTTCTAGCCACTGCCGCACTACACCAATCTCACCACAATAGAGACGCTGTAGCATCTACACAGCTCGTGGAAGTGGCGGACCACCTTCAACAAGAGGCTTTGGCAAAATACATCACTCTTCTAACTTTTGTCAACGAGGACAATTGCCACGCCTTGTTTGCCTTCTCCCAGCTTCTAGCTGGGTTCACGTTCGCAAGGTTGACCACGGCAAATGAGACGCAAAACGAAGACTCAGGGGACCTTCTCTCTTCCATAATCGACCTGTTTGACTTGTTAAAGGGCACTCTAGCCGTGGCGACCAAAGCTATAACCTGGCTGCGCGCTGGAGACCTGGCACCAATGCTAGGTGCTCAACCGGAGGTTCCAACACTAGACGAGATTTATGCAAGCGGCAGTGCGTGTGCAAAGATCTTAACAGGACTTATAACGCATATCGGCCGTCAGGAAAATCGTGTTTGTGAAGAGTCAAGTCTCCATGCTGACAGCTTGATCCTCACAATCCGTTCCATCTACGGCCTGTTCATTGAGCCCCCAGCATCAGTCGATATGCTCAACAAAGTCGCAGGATTCCCCGTGTTTGTTGACTCGACCTACTTAAGACTCTTAAAAGCAAGGGATGAGGCGGCAATGGTCGTCTTAGCGTACTACGGCACAGCGTTGCATCGGCTCAACCATGTATGGTATTTGCATGGGATTGGCAGAAAGGTAGTGCAGGCTGTCAAGGAGTACCTAGCGGAGAATTGGTTAACTCATCTGGAATGGCCCGAATCGATGACTAGCAATACCGAAACAATAATACCACTTCGTTGCTGATTCGACATCTACCATGAGTGCTTGTTCCACCGCGGCAGGCTGCCTATCGACGATGGTATTTATAGTTTGGGCATCTACCACCCAGTTCATTCTCTGTATTTGAGAAGGAAGCACCGCAATATGTTTATCATACATAAAATATACTTAAAATGCCGGCTTCATCAACTTAGGTCATGAGAACTTCAAAAATAAGGGAATTATTTTTCTCAATCGAGATAATCCATATGAGTAGGCTTCGGTTTTGCCTGATGATAAAAATCTCTATATTCACCGTGAAAGTATCGTCAGAAAAGTCTATTCATATGTGCCTGTCCTTGTTGCGCTCAAAAGCCATCAATAGAGCAGATCACGTCACATGTACCGTGAGAATCCCATGGAGAAGTTGAGAGGCTAGATCACTTTCACGAATCCTGTGCAGTTGACTCAAATATCAAGGGGCTTTCACCACGGATATTTACCAAAGCGCTATTCTTCGTGGCAAATGGCTCCGTAAAGACATCACGCCCAACAGAGCTCAAAAAAATCTGGTTTAGGGATCTCTTCAAGACTCATTAGCACCAGGGCCATCACATGGTGGCAATGGGTTATTGATCACATCCACGGTAGGCCGTTTTGTTCAGCTCCGAGTTGTAAGTCTGTTCTGAACCAGCTGGTATTCGGTGCGGTCAAGCGGGAGGCGAGCCAGCGTTGAAGCACTATATCATGCTACAATCGTCATCTGCATTACCTTTCTTGCATTGACTGACCATTTGCCCGTAAGTCTGTCACGTCTGAGAAATACAGTGAAAATTGCTAGGCGACGAGTGATCAACGCAGGTAAATGGAGAATGGGTTGAGGCCATACCAACTATTTGTCAACATGTTCACCACATTGATTTTCTATTTTAACAGAGAATATGTATTGGAAGAAGCTCAGCTGGCGATCTTAGCTTCTTTTCTTTGATTTAGTGCTAATCGCAGTCTTGAAACCACATAGGACTCTCTGGCGCTCCTAAATTGGCACTCGTAGGAGCACGTGTTGAATCGGGTAGTGTCTCCGCAGCTCCAGACTGCCATGAATGATCTTCAGACGGAACACCCTGTGCCAGATTCGCCACGACATGACTTAATGAACAGTCGCAACTGTGTATTAAGCCAACTTCTGTTATCTGCGGCGATGAAGATAATTTGGACGAGGCGGTGATTCTCAGAAGTGGATGCACAAAACGTTTCAGTACCTTGAATGGTGACACTATCCTGATTCCGCCATTACTCAGCGAAGGCAACGATAGAAGGATTCCAGGGACCAGATGGGTAGTTTGTAGGAAGCGCAAGATTGATATAAAAAAAACATCCCATGTAGCTGATGAGAAACTAGCTTCATATCAACTTCCTCTTTAGGCGCGCGACAGAATACCGAGCCCTGTTGGTTTCGAATTTACTACCTCGCGTCATCAATTGAACTTCAACCTAGACCGTGATGATTCGAATGAAACAGATCTCGCTGCTCAAGTCCACGAAGGAGCCGTAGTAAAACGTACATGGTGAATGGTGATGCCTATACTGAACTACTGGCTTGAACTGGCATGTCGTCATTGCACAAAACATATTCTTTGAAGCAAAATCTCGAAGCGTAACACAAGTCCCATTCAGTCCCCTGTCAAGATCAAAATTCGACCTTGAGGAGACTTCCTGGCCATCCACCAGAGCCAGGCTTCTCTACCAGAAAGTCGGCTACTTTGACAAAACCTTGCCCGGTATAGAATCTAAACTTTCATCAGTACGGTTACCTAGCAGGGATTAGCGCAAAAATGCAGGATAATAAACGTACTTGACAAGATTGCCATCATTTCCAGCCCAACAGTCCAGATATAAAGCTTTGGCCCCTCTCGAAATCGAGCAGGCCTTCATTTCTTGCAGTAGCACTGCGCCAGCCCCCTTCCGTGCTGCGCCGGTTCGAAATCTGATATCAAGATTTCGACGTAGTAGGGCACTCCGTTGGCATTGGCATCCTCGACGATTGACTTCGTACTGTCGTGGGCTTTGACATAGCCAGGCCACCACCTTTCCCTCACAAAAGCAGCTCCAACTGAGAGGAAGCGTTTTCCATGGTCGTCCGTTCGGAACGATAATCCTTGTAGGTCCGAGTCATGGTTCATCTCTACCTCAGCGATGAACAACTTCCCATGTTCGCTCCCCTCCTGGTTGAGACGGGACGCTTCCGAGACGGAAATGCTGTCGTAGGCTCGCTGGCGAGCCTCAGTCCTTTCTGAAAACGGCGTCGAGCCCCACTGACCGCCACTTCCGACCGATGCTAGATGAGGCAGCGCCGAGTCGAATGCGGCGAGTATGAAGTCGCCGTCCCTCGGGTTGTGGCATACTTCTCTGATGTGGAATTTGGTTTCAGCCATGGCGATTGATGAACGAACCGACTGCGCGACTGCTGCTTGGCTACGCAGACGTAGCGTGCTACTTCTGAATCAAAACAGCACACCTCTGGTAAGCGGAACTGATAAGGGCGTGTATGGACCAGCTGGCTGGGCCTTGATTACTGTCATTTACAAGCGTGACGTAATAAGACGGCCCGGAATGGGATAGCTTCAAAGCCGAAGGAATCAGTCAGCCCAGGATCGTCAGCAAGAAGTTACCAGGCAGAATTGGCTGGTCAGCGGACAATGCGAAGTTACGTGGCCAAAACTATCTTGTGGGGATCAGCTGAGCAAGGCTACCGTCCTTCCCAAAGGAGTTTGCGAGAAGCTAGATAATTGGAAGATAAGAAACGATGGAGAAAAAATGGATTCAAGTGCTAGTTTGGATGAAAATCCTAGGGAGTCTCCATAGGCGGAGCGATTCTATTGAGTCAGTAGGTATCGTGTGGCGTATGCTGCCAATTGTGAGTGCTGAGTCTGGTTGAAAAGCGAGATGGATTGAGAGCAGCACATGTACTTCATCCAATCAGTTTATTTTTATTCTTTTTGTAGTGTTATGAGAAACAACATTCAATAGGCTGCATCCTTCCTGAGACCCCAATTTGGGAACAGCCTGTATTCCTTCGTAGCCTTACCCCACACTCATCGGGATTTCGATTGTAAGAAGCGTTCTTCCCTCCCCTACAGACGCTTATCCAAATTACCTCCGGTACAAAAGCAACTGATTTCATCGCACTTTCGACGCTAGAGTGTTTATATCAGCGATGATGAGACTAGCCCAGCTGTCACTGTTGCCTAACGAATTCTCCCGCATTCCTCTTCACATAGCAGGGTTCACTGACACTTCTACAAACCCTCCGAGTCCTGAGACAATTGGCAAGCTCCACGTCACAATCAGAGCCGAAGCAATTCAAATCATCGATATTGATGGTAATAAATCCTGGAACCGGCAACTCACTCATGCACACTGCTGTCGCAACCTGGCGTAACAATACCATGTGTAGTCTACAGACTTGTCATCAAGATTGCAGTACGGCTTATTACCAGGAGGTATTAAGAGTGCTACATAGGCGTCAAAAATTTAAAGGAGTAACTGTCTATACGCGACGCTGCAAACTGGACAGAAGAACATTGTTGTCGCTGCATATAGAGTTTTCTGCGACAGGACCGCGGCGGCCGAGGCTTATGCCCACATTTACAGGATGTTGACAAATGGCTACCCTGATCAGGCGCTGGAAGAGACTGACCCTAGAGAGAGCTACTGTAGAAGACATATTCCTCATCCACCTACGGCAAAAATGGGTTGATGATTACTATGCTCTTCTGCCCTCGCGTCTAAATACCTAAGAAGTAGCGACTTGCAGAATACCACACATTTACCATGAACGTCATGAGGTATGACTACGAGTCCCGCTCTTTTCATTTGTACATAAGTATGCCACTCACTGAATAAAAACCAGCTTGATTATAGCCTGTACAGAGCTATCGGTAGATTAATCTCAAAGCGCGCAGGTCATTTATGGAGGTACAATATAGGAAGCCGATGCAGCGATCCAAAGTCGGGTTTCTCTGGGAGGCCGGTCATCTTCCACACAATTGAAAAGTCTTCGACATAAGTCGGTCCATGTCGATGGCAGAGACAGGCGCATCGAATGATAAACATCCCACTAATCGTCGTGAAATGCGGCCTCGTATAAAAAAATAATCAAGCTGCCACTTTAGAGCTTTCGCCACCGTACTCTCATCTCTCTATCCGGGTGGATCGTCATTGCATTGGAGTACAGATCCTCGTCACTAGCAGGTCTTTCAGATGGTGAGCCATCCTCTTTGACCCACTCCACGCTGGAAAAGTCGACTTCAAATGCTTGGACAAGCATTGAAACGCAGAGGATGACTTCGACTTTGCCTATGTTGCGACCTGGACACATGCTCAGCCCCCCACCGTAGGGCAGGAAAAACTTCTTGCGGTCTCCAAGCGAGTATTCCTTTCTCTTTGTGGTAGAGCCATGTTCATCTTGAGCCTCGATTTCGACAATGTGTCGCGCCGCCCAGAATTCGGAAGCTGGATGCGATGGTGTACCCCCTGAGATATAGCGTTAAACTCCAGAAATGACCACGTAAAGAGCAAGCAGGAAAGACGTCACGTACAAATGTCCTCGCGGAGATGTGAGGCTTCGACAGGTGTCATGACAGTGCTGCCTTTTGGTAGAGTGTAGCCACAGACAGTCACGGATTCTGTCGCCGTCCGTGCGATCAGAAACCTGCTGTACAGGCGCAGGATCTCCGCGTACACGGATTGAAGTAATGGCTGTGAGACGAGTTTCTCAACATTTAGCTTCAGCCCCGTGTGATCAAAATATTGCGCTTCTAAAACCTCTTCCTTCACCGCGCGCCAAAGCGATGGATCCTTGATTAACTCCATCACTATCCAGGTGCAGGTGGCAATCGTGTTCGTGTGAACCCTGCGATCCACCACACTCAGTACTGTGCACATACAAGCGGGAAGAAATGTTGGTTGTGGACGACTCACCCAACTAAGAAGATGGCATAGGATGCCCCCATGGTCTCATTTGAGAACCCGAATGATTTGCCCATTCGAGCTAGTCCTTTGGAGATTCGTGATCCGAAGACAGGATCAAGGTCCACATCATCATGGCTGTTACTCCAGTCGTACTTGGCGTCTGTGGCTTCATACCATCTACGCCAGATGGCCCGCATTTCATCTCGTGCCTTCAGTCCTGCCTTCGTCATCCAATCAGGTAGTCCAAATGCCAGTGTTTCGACTTGCGGCTCATATTTCCAGAACGCGTCGTCAAAGTCGGGGCTCATGTCATAGATGGAAGGTCCTACGATAGACTTTGTCGCAGCAGCCATCATGTGCTTTCTGAGAAAGCTAGAAATCTCCGTCGTAGCCCATTCGCCAGGCCTCCCAATCCATCGACCGCTCGTTGCGAGTTCCTGAGAGAAGTAGTCCTGGAAAGCGGCAGCAAAAGCATTTGCTGCCGCAGAACTTAGTAGTGTCTCGCTATGCAAACGGTGCATTGCATGCCAGATGCGATCATCCGAACCTACGTTACTGCCGCGCAGTGGGACGTGAGCACTGCCGGAGTCATCGGCCGCGAACTTGGCCACGTCAGATGCTTCATATCCCGCCGAATAGTCTATCACGCGGATGATGGAAGGTTGTGTGATGAAAGATGATTTGAACAGTGCCGACAGGTAAGAGCCACCGGAAACAAAATATATGCTTATCGGCCCCATCCGGCATTGCACCAAAGGCGTAGTTTCCAGCACTTTGCTATGCCGGCCATGTGAGCAAGACTTCTCTCCAGGCACGCCCGTTCAAATCGTTCACCATTGTTGTTTGTCACTCACCTTACGCGGCGAAAGAAGAGCCTCTTTCCTACAACATACTGCCATATATTGGAAACGTAGGGAATCGTCTCATAAATTAAGGGAGGCTTTGACGGGTCGTTTTGATTCCGCCTCGCAATCAGTAGCGATACCAGGAGGGTCAGGGAGAGAGTCGTCGCTAGAGTCTTGCTATGAGAAGAGACTTCTCGAAGAAGCGGTTCGTTGAACAACGCTGGCCAAGTCATCTTGAAACGTACTAAAATGGCTGGGTGATGGTTGTCCCTGACCAATTCAAGAGCAGTGCCGTTGATTTTACTATCAGCCAGACTAGTTTTACTCGTCCAACATGCAGGGCTGAAAGGAGCAGGACAGGTAGGAGGTGTAGGTGTTGGTGGTTTTCCTGACAGGTTCGAGACCGTTGAACATCTCTCCGATCCCCACTATTAGAGGGGTGCCGAAACCCGCAAGGGAACCCGATAATGCAGGCTGACGAAAGTAGTCGAGCACTGTTATGCCGGCTTCCAATAAAGGCAGGTGGTAATGTCAGATGCGAGCTTGCACCTGCAGTCAAAGTACTTTGGTTATAAAAGGCAGTAGTAAATGGTATTTCGGCCGAATTGTAGGTGGTTGAGGCGGCACTCGAATCTGGTGACTAAGGAGAGGTGCAGCGATGTTTTTGTTGATGTAAAGGCATATGTTTTTGTACATGAACGTGGAAGTCTTTTATTACGTATTATCCCTTCCAAACACCTCCCAGATCACGCAGAATGGTGGTGGGAACCTCCCGAATGCTGTAGCGTCGAGCTAGGATACCCGGTGCTGGGGAAAGAAGGACAATGCAGATACGATGCATTGCTGGAATCGTTGGGTAACGAAATAAGGATGCACATGCCGTTGTATTATCTCGTTGCCAGAAACATATTCGTTTATCCTCGGCCCTTTGTATGCGAAATTTGGACGCAATTTTGGTCATGACGGTGAATATAACCACCATCAGTCTTTATCATGATAGCGGGTCAACGTTCCCCACTCACCAGTCTCTTCCCTAAGTCTCAAGTTAGGCCTCGCGTTCAATATAGAGCAGGGATAAGTGTAGCGGTGTGTTTGATTGCAGCAGTGGATAATTGAGTCTTGGGTAGCTTTGCCAATCGGGTGCCATGTAGCAAACACGGGCTTAGCAGGGTTATTGGCTTATCAAATAACCAGCTCAGACTGAGTCTAGCTGGGGTGATCTAAGGTGCCCTCATTTGGAGTTGACTTCCCAGGATCATGACTCAGAAGCATTGCAGATTGCTATGGATGAGAATTGTACTACCATACGTGCCAGTCCAGAACCGCTTGACCCTAATGTCCCCATCAGGAGATCATTGACAAGTATAATAGCTACTGACAATGTCACTGCCGACTTCTTGCTATATATCCTGGAATGAGGCCCGCCAATGTGGTCGCACATGTACCATCGTGGGTTGGGGATACTATTCTGATACATTCCTAGTTTGCGAGGGATAACTTGCTGCATGTGACTTCTCAATAAACTGCCTAAACCGGCACACATCAAGGTAACGAGCTATGGTGCAACGTATCCGGGCAACACTGTCAAAATAAGCCCCTCTAAAGATTGGCCACGAAGAGCATACAAGAGCAATTCACTAAATAACTAAAAGGTTTAGCAGTATTGTCATTAACGTAAGAAGAACAATATTCATCAGCGTATGAACAACTAGGGGCCTAAAGTTTTCTGCTTCTAATTGAGGATATGGTCATAGGATGGTTGTCATTTTTGTCATCAAAGCTTAGAGGTGCAAAATGACCATTAGAAAAGGGGCATCGACCACCTTTCGATTTTCTTTATGGCGTCAACTGATCTGAGCCGGCTGGACACTTCACCCGTCAACCTAATGAGGCGACAGCAACCATCTCAACTCCCGCCTCGCCATCCAACCATGGCGTCGCGGCTCTGGGCCACTTCTCTCCGCCTGGCCTTATCCTTGGCGAAACCCACGGGAGTCTCATCTAAAGCTTCGACATTGACAGTCCCAGATGGCTTCCTTCATTTGTCCTCTTGAGCAGGTGTGTCTCGGACCGAAAGGCCCTCGCTGTACCCACAATGCCACCGAGCCTAGATGCGTTGAGAGTTGCAGAGCTCAGCGCATTACGTATCTCACGTCGATGCGTAGTCATAACGCCTCGACCACACCTGCTTGCAAGCCGTTCATAGTCATCACAATGCTTAGCTGAGAGGATTAAATCCACCTTTAAATTAGTATAGCTATATAGTTAATCGCATGAACTTGCCTACAGTCAAAGGTACAGGCATATAGTTAGCCTTCCTTATCCTGATAATATTTTTCTTGACTTTTAACTCTGGGAAACGTAATACTACCTCGACTGTTTATAATAAGCCAGAGGAAAGTGAGATCATTCCAAACCTAGTATCTCTCACTTATATCCTTCCCAACCAAAGTGACGATTTCAATTTCAGATTCAGCTGCCTTCTCCCTATATATACCGCATAGTTTCTATAGATGCCACGTACTATCTACTTATATAAGAACGCAGATGCAAATGGACAAGCGGTATAGCGTGCGCGAGAAGGCAAAGCTGGGAAATGGAATAAGCTCAGTCTTTCGCTCTGCGCTCCCGCTAGTGATCGAATTTTCTCGGTTCGCAACACTTAGGGCAAATCAAATTGGTGGAGACATTAAAATTGTCTGCTTTATTTTCTTCGTCCTTTGCCTTGTCAGAGGACCACGCCAGCGTCAAAGAAAGCATTACTGAGTCAGCATGGTCTAAGATAAGATTGAAGATCGTTGCGGTCATGTAGGTGCGGATTTGGACGGGCAAGCTAAGTTACCGGAAAGTTCCGCGTCTAGCTTGACTATTAATCATCGGGAACCACTCGGAGCTCAGTCTCAAAGGTAACCACATCAGGTTAACACGAAACTACAGTATGACACCTGATCTTAGCAACTGTGACCGGAAAATGATAGCCTGGCCAGAGTCAGTCTTTGGATAGAAGAGGAAAGTATAGCCCGCCAGAAAGATAGAGACCTTCGACTAAGCAACCATAAATTGAGATCACTGCTCTATCCATCCGCGCATGGGTAGTTGAGGTGATAGGCTTACTGTTTTGACAATATCCCAATTAGTCAGCGGTAGCTCAAGGCGTCGGGAAACCCAGCCGGCATATCCCGATGCCTATTTGGGACTAGTATTCTGAATCTTTCCTCCTCCACTGTGTAGGTTGCAATGACATAGCTGGCTTAAGGTCCCAGAAGCCGTCCCTGTCCTTCTTAACCACTCAAAGCCAGCCAATCTGTTTGCGCTGGAGTCTATCCTCCCTCTTTACTCGCATTATTACTGAAGTTAGTAGCTGGCAGTTCCCGAACAAAGGCGGTTACTAATTAAATATATACTCGGCCTGTTCAACACAGAATTCGCTCCACCTTCAGGCTTCAGACCTTTAGGTCATTCGGTGTCAACGGATGACAAGAAGTTAACGATGTCAGCTACAAAAGAACTTTCTGGTGGATACTTCACAGCCACACATCATTCCACGACCTATGATTACATTTCCCCATTGAAGTTAGACTTAGTCGGTCAACACATTCTAATCACAGGTGGTGCTTGGGAGAATGGCGTCGGATATGCCACAGCTACCGCCTTTGCGCGTGCCGGGGCGTCTGCGATTGCCATTGCCGATCTACACGGCTTATCGGATGATCTTGCCGTGGAGCTGAAGTCGGCTGCGACGCAAGCCGGACGCTCAGAGCCTATAGTGCTTAGCTGCACGGTTGACCTTGCAAGCCAAGACAGCGTTGAAGTAATGCGTGGCATCGTGTCGCAGGGCTTTGGTGGGCGTCTGGATATTGTCGTGAACAACGCGGCCCACATGGAACCATATAAGCCATTCCTCGACTCAGACCCAGATGTGTACTGGCGAACGTGGGAAGTCAACGTCCACGGACTTTTTAATATGGCGCGCGCATTCCTTCCCATGCAACTCTCGACGCGTGCTAGTGTCGGCGGTCTATGCACGATGATCAATGTATCTTCTTCGGGTGCATTGACTGCTCGTCCTGGGAGCGGAAGTTATCGAAGTTCAAAGCTTGCGATATTGAGATGGACCGAATCTTTGCAGCTCGAATATGCCGACGAAGGGCTTTTGACATTTTGCGTTAATCCAGGTGCCATCAAGACCAAGATTACTGAGAATACGCCCGAAAAGATCCGGAATGCGCTGCCTGATCATCCGGAAATGGCTGGCGATACAATTGCATGGTTGGCTGCTGAACGTAGGGAGTGGTTGGGCGGGAGATACGTGAGCTGTCCCTGGGATATGGAAGAGCTTTTGCAAAAGAAAGATGAGATTATCCAGAAGGATAAGCTTAAGATGGGAATGGTGTTTTGGGCTTTTCTGTAGCTTAACGACAGCTTAGTTGGACTCTGTCACTCTGAAACAGTAGAGTGTGAAAGGGTCCAGAATGGGATCTCACAACAATATTCACGGGGGAAGAACATGACGTGCATTCGCAACCTCAAGGACATCGTTCAATTATCGGAGAAATTTGCCGATACCAGCACCGGAAGTAGTGCCAGCAGCAGCAACCTGGATAACAGTGGTGTTACAGATCTCCCCCCTTTCAGGCCTCGACACCCGCCGTATGCTTGATGCGGAAAATGGCCTGCTTCGCCCTGAACGTCCCGTTCCCTAAGCGCTTGAAACAGCTCTTTGGGCCGTTGAGACCTCCCTCGGGAACCTCACATTGGTGAGTGCTAATCATCCCTCCGCCAATTCAATATATTGGCACGAATAATCTTTGCCAGAACTAGATGCTCGAGTTGAATGCTGCTTTTCTAGGCTGAATGGAGGGATTTTCTGCGTATCTTATGTATCAAACTACATACAAAATTAACTGGCCGCCGATATCGCTAGGATCCCTGCGGGAATTTAATTTCGGTGGCTGCAAGATTTCGCTTGCAAATGAAGCATAGAACGCAATATGCCAGCGTAAAATTCAGGCTTGTCTATCAAGTGCGAGCATAAACCAGGCTGGGGTAACAGCGAGAGAGGCCATAGAGCGCCGGGGGTCGACGAGTTCGTGAGCTTACCTTGTTCACACACAGCCACAGCTTTATGGGCGAGCGGTTCCGGCTGTCGGGATTTAGTCAATCACTAACATCCGTCAATCAGATGTGCCCACACCCTAGAGACGTGGGCGCGATCTGGCGTATGCACCGGACTATCCCCAAGAATACATGATCCAGTTTCTAAGACCCTGTTCAATGTCCCGCTAAATGTACACTTTCACCTTGTTCCTCAACGGAACCGACGGAAGCAGGTAATGACTTCGACTTCTCATGCTAAGCGCGTGGATCATTGACAACGGACCGAGCGACCATCGTTGGCTGAACCATGCTGGGATTGCCAGACTCGCGGCCAGGTGCGATTCAGCACCATGCTTGCTTGAACAGAGGATTCGAAAACAGACGTACTTTTCAGCACTAGAATAGGGGCGGTTCGGTCATGGACTTGTAGGGATTTCATCATTTTGATCTCACGTATCCATACGCTATAGTGAGATCTAAATTAACAGCTTGGCCTTGTGAAAACCCATGCTAAGACATGGCCGTCTCGAGAACTCGGGGTTGGCTCCACGGCAATAGCGCAAATCACGTGCTTCAGCCATCCGTTTCGGTACTCGGGCTGGTTGGTTGCGACTACGTACAAGGAAGACATGACCTTCGTGGTCATACTATTTTGCTCCACAGTACGCTTCATGCTAAATCACGAACTCAATTTAGATCCCAATCCAGCATCGTCGGCTAGAGGTGCCAGGATTTGCGCTCTTACCGTCCTCTACGGAACCGTCACTTATGTAGTCTCAGAGTTTGTCTTTTTGCCCAGCCCGCTTTGTCTGCACGCTGTCAAAGCAAAGCAGCCGGTTCCCGTTTCCTGGCGATTCTGCCTCCCCCCGCCTTTGGCTTCATGCTCCATTCGTTCAGCCTCCGGAACATAATGATCTTATAGCCACTTGCTGCCTGCCACTCTCTGACTAACCAACAATCATCGAAGTTGCCATCTCGACTATGAGTGATGGGTCGAGTATAAGCGACTCTAGGTCTATCGTCTGTGACGGCGACGGTGTGCCGAATAATGGTCTACGTATTGAAGGCCCGCCATGAACCCTAGAAAAAGTCTTGGACTACGAAACTGGAGCCACCATCCGGTGCACTTGCAAGATGTGCTCAATAAACGGTATCAAGTCATTCACAAGCTCGGCAGTGGTGGCTATGCCAATGTCTGGCTATGTCGCGACATATCTGCCAATGCGCCCAAGTATGTCGCAACGAAGATTATTATGGCTGAGGGGTCCACGGCTGAATGTGCCGAATCTCGGGTAATCAAGCTTGTCGAAGCTGGTTGCGAGCGGGAGACAACCGCCACCAATCTTTCGTTACCCCTCGATCAATTCGAAATTAACGGACCGAATGGCACTCACTGTGCGTTCGTGTATCCGGTTCTTAGCAAGCTTAGATGACCCTGGTCCAGCATTGCGGAAGATATGCCACGAGGCAGTCCAAGCTATGGCCACCCTTCATGCCCACGGCATTTGCCATGGCGGTATGCTATCTCATCGGCTATTTGCAACAGTGTTCCCTGGGGAATAAAACTCAACTAACACAATCCACATTTGCAAGACTTCCGGCCTGCCAATATCTTAGCACGTATTGGCGGCTTCGACGGTCTCTCAGAGAAAGCTGTTCTCGGTGTCTTAGGGACTCCCAGCACGACCAAGGTTACCACAGTCTCGGGTGAAAGTCACGATGTTGAAGGGGCACCAAAATACCTCGTTTACCCGATAAATTGGGACGAGGTTTTGGCGAATCCGGGCGAGACAAAGCTGATGACCGGATCGGCCTGCTTGACTGATTTCGGCGAGTCCTTTCACATGTCTACACCGCCTGCCACAGTCGGTACTCCACAAGTCTACTGCTCCCCTGAGCAAGTTCTCGAACAGAAGGTTGGCGGAGGGACTGATGTCTGGGCTCTCGGCTGTACGCTTTTTGAAATACGTACTGGACGGAAGTTATTTGACACATTTGAGAACGACAGGGACGAATGTTTGTGCAAAATAGCCACAATTCTGGGCAAATATCCGGAGCCATGGTGGTCCAAGACCTGGGAATTGCGTCGCCAGTTTTTCGAAGACAATGTTGATGCTGCTGGGATGGTCGTTGAAGTTAAACAGGAGTGGAGCACAGAGCAGACGAATCATGCCGAAGTAGAAGGCAACGAGTCACATGTGGTCATTCTTGGACGAGCTGAGTCGCGGTCATTGCAGGAAGCACTCAGCCGTCGATTGGTTTACGAGAGCAATCACGGCCCGGAGGCACTTCACAGACATCTCAACAGAGGAGACGGAGGTCTTCGCGGACCTTCTTGCCCAGTTGCTTGAGTACGACGCAGAGAAGCGCCCCTCGGCGAACGATGTATTGCAGCACAGATGGTTTACAATGGGGGCTCAATGACCTCGCCTATAACTTCATTCACCTTCTACAATCAATGCAATGATTCGCTATATATTAGGAAGCTAGCCTACTCATTCGTCAAGCCGCTTGCACACGTGTCTTCATGTCTACCTGATATACTAAAAGCCATGAATGCATGAAAGATACGGGGCATTCTTTTCGTGTGTCTCGCTTGACCTCAATTAAGTTATCTGTGAAATGAACGATACAGTACATTCAACGGCCATATACTTAAGGCAACCGAGGGCTTTACGCAAATACTACCCGTCTGGCATAACATCGTGTTGGTCATATAGAGCAGTGACTACTTTTCATGGACTTTATCACGCTCAGCAAATCCAAGCTTTTACCCGTTCTTAACAAAGCAGCCGTGGATTTCCGCTGGTCATGTGCTGATCATAGGCGCCTTTGACAGTTGAATTTCAAGATGAGAAGGGGAAACCATCGCTTTGTGGTTGTACCCAAGACATAAGGCTTAGCATAAATCGACATAAAGCTTCAGGTCCACAAGATCATAAGAGAGCAAGAGATCATCCATAAACCCGCATTGGGATAGTGGCAAGTAATCTCAAAGATTTTGCCACACGTCATGCACCTGTGGTTCGGATCGACCTTCGTCCGCGGAAGTCAGCGCCAGTGCCGGTACAGTTATCTTGTTGCTATAATCCTTGCGGGGTCAAAGATGCTGGGGCATAGTGCACATTTTTCGTGGTGGCGAACTTATGGGCAGGTGTGCTCTTGATTAGTGCCATGGTCCCCTCGTTCCTCTCGGTTTAGACCCGTTGCCCAGGCACAGAATAGTACAGCAGGCCAATCCCTCTATACATTGATTGGAGAATCATGAACCAGAGGTCATTTAAGTGACAGGTTAGAGGGCAAGTTGCCTGGGCTTGTCATAGTAGTTTTCCTGATTCGATCGGGTGCCTATGTCGCCAGTGCATCGTCTGAACAGGGATTTGAAAGCCAGATCTCGCGGTTACTGGCCTCCGACAAGCGGATCAATGGTCAAGATGTGCCTCTTGACAAGAAACACTCGCCACAGAAATTGTAGCAATCACTTCTGTGTTTGAACATCGAGCAGCAGGCGTAACGACCAGACACAGAGCTTATTGTCACATTAAACCTGGGAATCAGAAATCTGCCTGATAACTCGTCAACCGAACGGGGGGACCACAGCCTCTCCATTCTGTACACCTCTCTTCGGGATGGTTCTGGACCCGTCGGTGATCGTAGGCTAGTAGGATGGCCCGGAGAGTCGCTCCCTTTTTCGGCTGCAGCAAGACTGTGGCAAAGAAATGTCACTGTCGAAATGCCGCAGTTTGCTCTTTTTCTTATGTATTTGGAGTCAGCTGCCGGCAATCCCTTGACTGGTGGCAAGGATGCAAGGACAGCGTCTGAAAGGCAGGGTACTACAGCTTTCAACAGACTGTCGTGCACATCTTCGAAGAATCCAGTCGAAGCATTGTACGATCCCTTCTTTTCCCAGGGCGGATGCTTGAGCATCCTTTCTCCGAGTGTGGCAAAAGGGCTGCCGAACCCAATGGCAGTTCGCGATCTGAAACTCCTCTAGTGATACTTGCAGCGGTTCAGATGGCTCGTTCTCACTGTCCCATCCTAATGCTGAGTACTCCCCTAGAAGCGGCCCAGAGCAGAGGTTCTTGCTCTCAATCGGGCATAGATCTTCGCAAGCGGTTGGGCGACAGCCCTTGAAATGACATTATGTGACCCTGAACTCTCGAGATCTAAGAAATCGCCCAACGGTGACTGGCGCGGAGACATGCACCGGGGTTTGCCACGCACCGTTGATCGGGAGACTTGCGAGGCACTACTGGGGCTCTGGCCCAGTCCAGATCGGGGCTACCGGTGGCAATTTGGGCCTTTGTTTCGCCTTCGCTGGGTCCAGCAGTCTTTCGCTTATAAGTTGAGCAGCTTTGGTGCTCGATCTCCAGGACAGTGGCAAGTTCTCGAGATCGGGCACCAAATTCCTCCCAACCCTGCAGTCCACCATCCACGCCGTCCACCACACAATGGACAAGACACCTAAGGCAGGCGCTCAAGCCAATGTGCATGAGATTCCTGTGAGGCCTGGAAAACGTCACGAGTCACCCAGGAGCCCCACCGAAATTGCTGAGAACCTTCGACGGGTATGTGTTGCAATTTCAACCATGATCGATGATGGCAACGCTAACCTTTAGCAAAGCTACTCGTCAATGCTCGTCTTCTCTACCGCCTTGTCAAACGCCAGAACGCAAACCTGGATGTCTCTATACCGACCATCGATGAAGAGGAACTGGCGGCTATCACGGTCCTATCGGGCAATGTTGACCGACTGCTGAAGGAGGTTACGCTCATCTGTCCAGTACGGAAATCCGATGGCCACGCGAGCTCGAACAAGTCAAATTCCAATTCGCCATTCATAACTCCTTCAACTGAAGTAGGTCAATCACCATCCACTTCATGGCTTTTCCTTGGCTAACCCACGCTTGCACAGCCCAACGAGGTACAACAATGTCACGCATGCGGTACCACAAAAACGCCGCGCTGGCGTGGCGGGGAGAACCAGATGGAGCTTCTCTGCAATGTCTGTGGGTTGCTGCAGCGTAAGCGGGCGGTCCGCAAGTTTTGGGACGCGTCTGGATCTTCGAAGCCCTGTAGGTGGTCTGGAGCTCGACGGGGCCGCATATCACGACGGGGCTCCTCGGTTTAACAAACTGCTATAGCAAGTCTGGCGTCTGGCGTCTGGCGTTTTGTGTTTTTATTTTTGAGATCTGAGGTGATGCCATGGCGCATCAATGTATATGACGGATTCGAATTACTGCCAGTCCCAACCAAGCAAGAGCATGACCAAGCAATAACATCATAAGACAAATAAAACACAAAATCGATAAAACACTGGAAATTTAACGAGAGTTGTGATCTAAAAGTATGCTCTTTAGCTATTCCTCCAAGTGTAAACCTCTGTGGCAAGGTTTGTTGTCGTCCACCAGGTGAGATCATGGTCTAAAGTCAAGATAATTAAATGAAATCACCCCGTAAGCTGTATCTTTCTTCCACCCATCTATAGCTTGCAAAGTGTCATCGCCTATTCTCCAGCAGAATTGCGTACGGTCAATCGATTGTACCACAAGCGTGGCCCACCCAGCAGGACATGCGGTGGACTTGCATGGGGATTAACTGAGCGCTGTTTTCGGCTCTCATAGAATGCTATGCTAGAGTGCGTGGCTGTGCGCGATGTGCCTTGCGCCGTAAAGGCAAAGGATGTCTCACTACAAGGGAGCTTCTCGTCTTGTGATGCGTACCCAAAAGTCCTCAATTACCCAAATTCCCTAGGCGAGTGTTAGCAAGTGGAGAGTCCCTCAAGGCTACGTAGATGCCTTGCAGCGTATTATTAGAAGTGACTTACTGCGTTGCGAATCTTCAATGGATTCTCGGCATTCACAATGGCAAAATCGTATCGTCTCAACAACTGCATTACCATTCTGTTAATACTTCGATTGTCTCTTCAGGGATTCACGATTGTACTGACCTCGACGAAAATCTTGTTGAACTCCATCAAAGCCACCGGCTTCCCGAGACATTGCCACTTGCCCGAGTGGAAGATGAGCTCTGTGGTGCTGTTCATTTTGGAAAGGCGGCCATTGTCAACCAACCAGCGCTCGGGGTTGAATGTCTCAGCATCTTCACCAAAAATCTCCTTGGAATGATGAATAGCGAAAGATGATGATCCGACCTGGGTGCCCTCTGGCAAGAATTTGCCATCAATGGTGTCACCACCTGGTGGCACGGCTTTGAAGAAAGCTCCGGAAGCTGCTGGCCTAATGCGCAGGCCCTCCTTGATGATGGCCTGGAGATAGGGCAACTCACGCGCTTCGGCGTTTGTAATGGGGGAAGAAATGTTGCCAGCCTGAATACCATCATCGATCTCTTTCCGGAGCCTTAGATAGATGGGGGGGTTGCTGAGAAGGTTAAGCAGTACGATGCGGAGAGTCGTAGCCGACGTGTCGCTGCCAGCCAGGACCTGCACCAACGCCTCGCTGGATGCTTCTTCTTGTGTAAGTCCGTGGCGGATGAATGAGCCTAGCATGTCTAGTGGCGAGGTCTCTTGTGGAGCAAATCGTTCCGCGACAACCTTCTTCACAATTCTTTTCTCGCTCATTAGCCATTGCAACATGGTCGCGGGTCGGTCTGAAGGGGACCTACCCCATAAAGGCGCCAAAGCCAAGCTCGTCGGTATCCTTTGGCAACAGTCCGCGAAATATTCTTGACTGCATTGTCCGTGCCAACGCTGGAATGTTGGCAAAGATCACCATGACCGGAATGTATGATCTGGTGATCTTGATGTAGTCATGGAGATCTGCGTCCTTCTCGAGGTACCCAAAGGCACGGCTGAAAGCTAGGTCACTGATAACGTCCAGAGCAAAGTACTGCATCTTCTGTGCAAAGTCCATGGGCCGGTAGTCTTGACTTGTTGAGATGTACTTTGTTTCAATCAACCGAATAAGCTTCGCCACATGGAGATCCATGGTGGCCTCGATGGACTCGTTTTCTTTGCCAGAATACTACAGGTGGGCAGGAAGAGTCAGCAGGTGGGCAGGAAGAGTCAGCAGGTGAGCCCGCTCGAAGTTTGGCATGACATTACCCCCATAGACATTTTGTAGCGTAGAATTCCATGTGCAGCACCACGCATGGAGACGATGCTATCTCTTTCTCCGTCAAAGCGCATCGAATCATACCCTACAAAGTTACATGTGTCAGTATCGAGTGAATGAATGGGAAAGTGTAACTGCCACTCACAAGGGCCTCTGTCATAGGCGGAGCGGACGGAGTTGATACGCCTTAGGACCTCGGGGTCACTGGTGACAACATCATTGGGTCCGACTCTAATAAGCGGTCCTGTTTTCGCGTCAATAAGACGGGCCAGCGCCGCAAGAAGCGGAAGGCCTACCATATTTTTCATTGGCTGCCTTGAGTGAGCTCGGCTGCCAACCCTTCATTGCCTCCCTCGCCATCCAATACTGGGAGAAAGCCGCCCAGAAGGGGCCAGGTACATGGGAGAGACGGTACCATTGATTGAACAGGTGCACCACATACGCGAGAGTCAAGCCAGTCAATAGGGCACCAGCCGCGGTTGCAGCAAGACCTACGACGTTGGCTGGGAGCCCGGGTGCTCCCATATTCGAGAACTGTGTGATCGCCATGGAATTACTGACGAATCGAACAAAATGTGCCCGAGCATAAGTGGGAACGTGAGAGGCTCGCCACAACTAAATAGTCTGTGGGAGTAGGGCAAATGATTGACGTGGTGACAGGGATGGATTGGAGTTTAAAGCGTCACATCAACTCTTTATATATCATGCTATCATGAGAGCTTAGTGGTTGGAGTAGGCGAGGAACAATTGGCTAGCTTGATATCGTTCATGCGAGATTGCGCAAGGCCTCGATGGTGTTTCGGTGAATATTTACTTGAAGACTCGAATCATGTCAATCATCGCCGCTGTCGACAGCGTTTCTCGGTGCTTGGCTTCAGCAGCCGAAAACCAGATCGCAGTATGGCGTGTTGGAACACCAAGGACAAAAGCGAGGCGAGTCGCCCGGCATAGTCTTGTGCTTACGAATAGGCCTGTACCCTGCCTTCTACTGGCCTGAATGGTCCACAAAAGCGTCGTTTCCATGCGAGCTGGGACATGCAACATCACTGAGGTATCGGGAGACCTCATCAAGTCGGCCCCCTCCCCCCATCGGCAGTGTATACGTGGACGCAGCACGAACGGAACGCGAGACGGAACGACTCCGGCGTCCCTCTATCGACCCCGCAATTTAAAATGCGGTGATCGTTCTGTCCTCGGAGCTAAACCATCAAGCCACTCGGTTTTATGAGATGTCAAGACCTGTGGCTTGCATCATTGGCATGCAGGTCAAGAGTTTTGAGGACGATCAGCAGCTGTGCCGCTGATACGGGTGGAGTCCGCGTCACCTTGGACGGAACCTTGACAAGGGCTTGACAGGGCGGGCCGTCAGCCGCAAATCAAGAATCCCAGGGTTTTGTGCATGGGCGCGGCATGAGGAAGTCTTGGCAGTCTGCTTTAATGCAACGTCAATGGAAGGCGGGAGTTTCGGGATGGAAGAAGAGTCCGAAGCCTTCTCCATGCAGGTGCAGGCATGATGATACCACTGCTATTGGATTTGAACAACTGGCTGAATATATTCAATATAGTATGTGGGTTGAAGTATTAATAAATTGTAAAAGAAGCATTTTATGTATTATTTAAATTTCAAGGAATACTTTATTTTGACTACAGACACGCCTTCGTTCCAAAAGCGGATGGGTCTCCCTGGCTCGAACCCTACCATGACTCGGCATTGAGCATGGCTTAACACCGCTCACGAACCAAGTGCCGAAGGTGTGCTGTCATTTAAACAGTACCGCATCTACGACTCGACGAGTCACGTGAGCACTCAAGGGTTTGTTAAGTTGGTGACAAAGGGCGATAAGACGACGTGTGCCGGCCCACGTACCCGATGACGAATTCGCGTCTATAACGGATCGAATTTGTTTCCTTCGAGTCGGAGTCTGGAGCTGTCAATACGTGTGCTTTTTCTTGACAGGCGTCCAACGCGAGGACGATATGCAAAAAGATGGTGAAGGTGGTGGCTGAAGTGAGATGCAAAACGGACTGCGATATAATAGGAAGATTGGGGATGAAAAACGTGATTACAAACGAAGGAAAAGCTGTAGTGAGAGATGAAGGGGTGAATGGAATGAAAACGTGACGGAAATGTAGACCAACGTCGGCAAGATGATCAAAGTATAGATGCTAACAACAGCTATGGAAGGACTAGGCTAAGTTCTTTTACACGAACAATGCCCTCCCCGATCGACCACTTTTGCAAGGCTTGAAGATTACCCATCAGTAATCTCAAGTACAGCGAGGTCTCATCGGTCGAAAATCTCAGAAAAGAAACATGAGTGCTTAATCAATTTCTATTATAATTCAAATGCTCCATACACGATTTCATTCATAACATTTCAGATACAGGTTAGCGCTTTAGTTGGCCGGACGGGTGATGATGTTGGCGTTGTAGTACCAAGGGGGCTGGTTGTCGAGGACAAGGGTGTCGAGGCCGGTGAAGCCTGCCTTGAGCAGGCGGCTCTCCCATTCCTCGACAGATATGCGGGCACCATTGGGACGCGAGTCCTCAACGCCAATCCACCAGACGGGGTGGAGAGCCTAGATATTGTAAGTATTCATGCAGATTCAATGTGCAACTCGGGGTTTACTTACCACGATGAAGTCAAGGTATCTTCCAGCTGATCGAGGGGTCAGTCCATGCGGTCATCGCATCACGGCATCAGTCGACTTACGAGGGCACATCTCCTGCAAAAATAACACACCATCAGGCTTCAACAGGCTACGAGTGTACTCGAGCGTCTCGGTGATGTTGGGGACAGCATGAAGAACCTGAACATCAAAACATCAGCCTTCAGAAATCCATGACAATCCAGGTGCTTGCGCCACTTACGTTGGAGGCAAGAATGAGATCATAGGTGCCATTCTCAAAGCCTTGCTCGGTGGGATTTTTTCCGATGTCAAGAGGGCGGAAGTCAATGTTCTCGGTGGCGGCGAAGCGCTGCTCGGCAGTCTTGAGGAAGAAGGGGTTGATGTCGGTCCAGGTGTAGGTGCTGTAGCCCTTGCCGGACTCGGACTTGAAGCCGTTGATGGCACGGGTAGTGGTGCCGCCGAAGCCAGAGCCAATCTCAAGAACCTTGAGGTCGGGTCTGTTCTTGGAAAGAGCGGCGAAGAAGGGTCCCAGCTCGGTGCGGTCGTTGGCCCATTCATGGAAGCGGGGCAGGAGGAAATCGGGCAGCAACAGCTGGAGGAAGTCGACGCGGCCCTCGACGATGTCGACAATGTTGCTGGAGACGCGCCACGCAGCCTCGACGGCGGGGAAGAGAGGGGTCGTCTTGGTCTGCTCGCGGATCTCGGCAATGATCTTCTGGCGCTCCTCGCTGCTGAGGGCAACGAGCTCGTGCGAGTCCGGGACCAGCTTGAAGCCGGGCTTGCTGTACTGATCGTAGTCGTCGGACAGGAGCTTGATGTACAACTTGATGTGAGGGGGGACGTCGGTGACGGACTGGAGCTTGTCCAGGGCCTCGGAGGCAAGGAGGACGTAGGCCCGCTCAAGGAGCTGCTCGTCGTCTGTGGAGGTACGGGTGGGCTTGAGGAGCTCGTTGGCAACGACCTTGGAGCCGGAGGCGTCCCAAGGGACCTGGACAAGTTCGGTGGCTCTCTCGATGCTCATGGTGGCGTTTTGGTTGCTGTTTGGAATAATGTTGAGGTTGAAATTGGGGGCGTGGAATACAGTGGCTGGTTGTATAATACAATCCGGGGAGACAGACGGTCGTCCGTGTTCTTTATATACTTATCGCACGTATGAGCAGCCTTCGTGGTATCAGCCTTACCGGTCAGTTGCCATGGCCTAAATAGGGTATACGCCCGGGGATTCAGTCTAGTGAGCCCATCGAGATGCCTGTCTTGGTAGGCAGGTAGGAGTTAACAGCATCTCGGCCGGCTAGGCCTCATCTTCGGGGATAACAGGGGAGAAGTTCGAAGGGTTCCAGAATGGAAGGGATACGATATAGGGAAACCATGCTCGAGACCCTTGCATGCGAGGTGGTAGTGGTCAGTATCTTCTGGTGACAGGTGTGGCTGCGTGGGGGCTGAAACTTTGGGAACGACTCGTCCTTCGCGTCTATAGCACGATGACGGATGCAGGGCAGCATCAGTGGCAGCGGACCCGAGAACTCGTTCATGACCCATGTGGAGAGATCGTTAAGTGCCGCTGCGTGCATGCCTGCACCGCAACTAGCAAGAGATCGTGGCACAGTAGCGCGATGATCCTGGATTTTCATACATAGCGAGGAACTAGTCTAGGCACCTCATCGGACATAGGGCTTTCTGGATATACTTTCCAGATTTATCAGTCAAGTAGCGTTCTGCCTGTTGAGCATTGGCAGGGTATCCAGGGAGGATTCCCGGGTGAGAGGTAGTGTCTCCCCTAGACAAACCTCGGGACAGCGGGTTTACGAGAGGGTCTAGCTGCTATCTCGCACTATATCCGTGTCTCGTTCCCATCTATCCGCTTCCGCCCAGGCGTCCTAGCTCCGGCACTAGATACAACGGCATCGCATACAGAGCATCGGGCTGGAGAATACGGCATGTGGCTCTTCGGGGCACCGAACGCGCCAGTATAGGCATTGGTCCACAGGCCATTGCAGGATATCCGCGACTTCTAGGCCTAGGAATATCAAAGAGCTCTCGGTTGGTCGGCCGCTTCGGCACAAGGGATTTAAGATGATTGATTGGTTGAATGCCCATGTAATTTTGTACTGACTGGGTTCTGTGTCTTGAGGGATGGATCGGTGGTGCAAGTACTGTACAAGCGTGAGATCCGGCAGGGATGCTCCGGGGCTTTTTCCCTAGCGGCTCTTGGCGACATGGGCCCGTCCTGCGGCTTATGTCATTTCGGCCGTAAGGCCGTCAAACGCACTCCGCGTCCCGATCTCCAGGCGCATGGGGGTGTGCGTNAAAAAAAAAAAAAAAAAAAAAAAAAAGGAAGAAAAAGCCGAGTCACGATGAACGTATTTCGACGTCTTCAAGAGCGGTGTTCGTGTGAGGCATGTACATTGATGGACATCTTAGACACCGGGACGCATTGCAGATGGCATAGGGTAGGTTGGCGGATGCGCATCCTGTCTGCATGCATGATAGGTGAATCTATACCCAGTACGTAAGCGGGGGTTGGCACGGAGCCAACCGTTTCGATTCGACTCGCAATAGCCCCGGACGGAATTACCCATTGAACGTGCCAAGTGATGGCAAATGGTTGGTTCGCAGGCGCAGTAGCTACGGAGTTGCAGAGTCGTAGACCATCCCGTCGGCCGTATCTCCGACCCACCATGCCCGGACGGTTGGTCATCTGAGCCCCCTGGAGGCAACGAAAAGAAAAAAGGGGACGAGGGGCTTCCGGAGGCCAGCGCAGCGATGCATCTCCGACGCTAGCGTGTAACGGTTGCGCATTATCTCCGGAATTCGACTTGTATTAATAGGCGTTGGGGACGGTGCCTCCATCAGTCATCTGCTCCAGCCAAGCAACTCACTCGCCCCATCACTGCAAGCCTAGCATTTCTCGAATCCAACATCTGCTTGCGAAGAAACGCAGCATCAGCCGTTGAAAACAGCCGTTCAAAGAAACAAAAAACAAAAACATCCCTCCCTTTCGCCAAGATGCGTCGCAGCAGCTTCATGCCCTACAAGGCTCCCCTCACTGAGGAGAACCTCCCTGACCAGAGCGGAAAGGTGCGTTTTGCTGACAAGCCCCCCACACCCCGATACTCCACTTCTCACTTCTCTCACTCCTCCCGTCCCGTCCATCCCGTCCGCCACCACAGCCGGGCCCAGCCTTGCCTTTGCCTTTTCTTGGGGCCACGGCATTCATCAGCTAGCAGTAACCTTCTAACACCCAACGCCAGGTCTTCATCGTCACCGGCGGCAACAGCGGTGTCGGCAAGGAGCTCACCAACATCCTCTATCAGCGCAATGCCACCGTCTACATCGCGACCCGTGGCAAGGACCGCAGTCTCGAGGCCATCGCCGAGATCCAAAAGGCTCACCCCAAGTCCACTGGAAAGCTGCACTTCCTCAAGCTTGAGCTCGACGACCTGACCACCATCAAGGCTTCGGCCCAAGAGTTCCTCGCCAAGGAGTCGCGTCTCGACGTCGTCTGGAACAACGCCGGCGTCATGACCCCGCCCCAGGGCTCCAAGACCAAGCAGGGCTACGAACTGCAGCTCGGCACAAACACCCTTGGCCACTTCCTCTTCATCCACTTCCTCACCCCCCTGCTCAAGGAGACGGCCAAGGTGGCCCCCAAGGATAGCGTCCGCATAATCTGGGTCTCCTCCATGTCCATCGACTTTGCTCCCAAGCCCCTCATCGACTTTACCAACTTGGACTTCCACGTCGATGAGGATGCCAACTCCAAGTACAACCGATCAAAGAGTGGCAACCTGCTGCACGCCATCGAGTTCAGCCGACGATACCCCGACAGCGGCATCGTCAGCACGGTATGCATCCTTCACACTTCCCTCTACATGACCAGCCAGCTGACCGGTGTTGCGTGCAGTCTCTCAACCCTGGTCTGCTCAAGACCAACCTGCAGCGCAACTTTACCTCCGGACAGCTCATCTTCATTGTAAGCGCTCATCCCTGTTCTGCAGCTTTCCACAAAATGCTAATCAGTACCTCCAGAAATTGATGGCCCGACCTGCCAAGTTTGGTGCTTACACTGAGCTGTACGCCGGCCTGGACCCTTCCATCACCCAGAAGGACAAGTGGAGTAAGCTGATCCCAAACTGACTTTCGTCCAAACACACCGCTCACATGTTACAGTCACTCCTTTCGGCCACAAGGAGGAGCCGCGCCCGGATGCCCTCGACCCCGAGCTGGGCCGCAAGTTCTGGGATTGGACCGAGGCAGAGCTTAAGCCTTACTACTAGACGACTTCCACCAGTTTCTTTGGCATACATTATATAGCGATGGGAATCTGTCCTTGTGCTGGTGACGACCGGATTTCCTTTCAACACATAGACTGCATATTTCCTTAGATACCTAATCACATACAAGCAACATACAGTTTTGACACACTCAGGGACCTCCTTGCATCTTTGACTTTACCTAAATCCTGCCTAGTGCACCTCACCCTTGAGAGCACCTAACGAACCCCAGCTTTCGGTACTTTAAAGCACATGCATTGGATTCGGGAAAATGTATGAACAGGACAGGGGTTAATAGTGCCGAAAGTATGCGTTGGGATGGAGCTGGCTGCACGCCAATCTCTCACGCCATGAATTCCAAAACTATGGCTGAACTTGATTCAGGGATTAGAGGTCTTGAGCAGGGTGTGTATCGTATCGTATTTCAATGCATTCAAGATTGCGTTCCTCTATCCATGTCCTGACGCCATATCAATACCAAATAATGCCCACTCAGCCTCCGTTTCATGTTATCTGGATTCGGATCTTGAGGTGCCGTGACGTGGGTAACATTCTATTAAAAAATACGAAATATCGATTGACGGGGGTTTCCACCGATGGGCTCCTCGGAGTTTGCCCCTGCAATTCGTTCCTCATTGAGTTTTGTTTGCGACGCACTTTCAAAGAAGCAACCGGCGATTAATCTCCAGACCCGTTAAAAGCTGTCATGTAATTGAAGGGGAGCCGATCATGTATAGGACAAGCCTCGATTCCAGTCATTATTGGACAGGATTTCCTCCCTCCACATGCTTCACAGCCCCATTGAGTCTACGTTAAACAAGCTCCGGGGCCGTCATCCGATTGGCTGCGCGAGGTTCAACTAGGCGCAACTATATTAAAAACACCATGTTTAAGTACAGTCTCTATAGTCTCAACTAAAAAACAAAAACAAAAGGAACACCCCCCNCCCCCCCAAAAAAAAAAACACCCTGAATGCAATTTCTCCCATCAATGTAGCTCAATGCCAGGTGGTGTCGTTCATCATTACTAACGTGCATGGGGGACAGGCCGTGTTGTTTACCCTTTAATTTCAGAACCTGTTCAATGAGCCATGCTGGGATAGTCTTCCGGACTTGGACTCGTCGAAGAGAAATATCAAGATGAAGGTATATAACGATAGGACTTTGAGATTGAGAGCGTAGGTAAAAATGAACAATAAACTTTCTAGTCTCTATGATGCCATGCAATGACTGGCTAGATTACAAAAAGAGAGAACCCAGATTTATCAAAACCAAAACATAATGCAATGACAAAAGAAAAAAGTGATAGCCAAACATTTCCTACGCAGAAGAAGAGAAGAGAAGCAAAGCTCAACAGAGACAGGTTACATATGCACATCCTTCACTAAAGTCGTAAAGTAGTAAGAACGTCTTATGCGGTAGCAGTGCTGTTGCTGCACCTTTCGAAGACCACGTGGATGGTCTCGGCGATACTAGGGACACCGGCTTCGGAGACGGCAAAGAGGTAGTAGTAGCCGGGAAGCAGAATGCCGTAGTCATTGGGAAGGACAGCGGACACGTTCTCGCCGTCGATGATGGCATCGTACAGAGGAATACGTCGCTGGTCAGTGTTGACAGAGTGAGTGGCGGTACCCATGCGGATCAAGCTGAAGGTGGTGGCTCCACCGGACACGGTGAAGCGGATGGTGCTGCCGGCCTCGACTCGGGTGGAGTGGACAGAGGTGATGACGGGGCGTTCGGCACGAGAGCCATCCTCGTTGAACAGGTAAGGAGGGTAAAAGATCTGACCATCGGGGTGGCTGTATTCCTGGTCGCCGCAGTCAATGATGATAGGAGAGTCCGGACCGTAGGTAGCGCATCCACCGCCGCCGGCGCTCAGGACCGAGGCGTCGGGCAGCAGGAGGGAGACGGAGTGGTAGTTTCGGGGAATGCCGGCCGGTGCCAATTGAGTCCACTCGTTCGTCTCAGGGTTGTAAAGCTCGGGGAGGTAGTTGGCCTCATCGTTGGTGAAGACGACGGCGTAGCGCTGGCCACCAGTGACGAGAAGAGTGCCGTCAGGAAGAACAACCACGTTGGCAAAGGAGCGAGCGAAAGCCATGTCAGGGATACGCTCGACGACAGCAGGAACACCAGGCTCGCCGATGGTTGTGATGTGGGCATGGGCCTGGGCCGGGCTGCTGGTGTAGCTGGGAGAGCCACCGGCACTGAAGATCTTGCCCTTGACGGCGTCGTAGAGAACAAAGACACCGCACATGGCGTGGTCCTCATCGCGGGTGGAGGAGAAGCTGACGGCGCCAGTTCCGTTGGTCTGAAACCAGTGCTGGTCCTTGCTGGGGCCGGCCTGGAAAACAGACTCGTTCTTCCAGGCAAAGAGCCAGGCGTGGTTGTCAGAGCGCCAGATACCGTCGAAGTCGTCCGTCAGGATAGGGTTGACATCGGCGCCGGGAAGGTCAGTCCACTCGTTGGTGGCAGGGTCGTAGAGTTCTCCGTTCTTGCCACCGAGGGGTCCGTAGAAAGAGCCGCCGAGAACAAAGACCTTGCCGGTCGAGGTGGTAGCAGAAGATTGGTAACCACGCTCCTGCACCATCTTGGGGCCCTCGACGAAAGTGTTGGTGAAAGGCTCGTAGAAGGTAACGGCGTCGGCGTTGGATCCACCGTTGATGATGATGCGGCCGTCCTCAAGCTGGCTGATGCCGGGGCAGAACATGTCGTGGTGGGTGTTTGCGACCTCGCGGTGAGAGATCTCGCCCGTGACAAAGTTGAAGTCGGCAAACTGAGTCTTGCCCTCGGTACCACCGAAGGTGTCGTTGTGGTAGGCAGAGAAGAAGAGGATGCGCTCAGGCTGGGGCGAGGCCGGCACGACGTAGGCAGCGATAGGGACGACGGGGTAGCGGAAGAGATCGGTCCATTCGCCCTCGACGGAAGGGTCGCGGATGATGTTGCGGGTAATGGAGGTGTAGCGATCGCCATCCCTCATGACCCAGAAAAGAGTTTGTTCGGGCTCCTGAGCCTTGACGGCACAAGTAAGGCTGACGCTGTCCCAGACGGCCTTGTCACAGGCTGCGTTCTCGGCGCAGATTTCAGCGCAGTCGCCAGGGCTTGCCACGTTGCGAGTGATGGCAGAGTCGGCACCCTCGTAGACGGCTCCCGGGCACCCCAGGTAGTCGGAGCGGATACCGTCTCCGGCACTGAGCACGGCCTCACCCTCGGGGCAACGAACGATGAAGGGAATTCGGCTGCCCACAACGGTGGTGTCATCACGGACGACGTTGGTGTGGGCGATGACGCGAGAGTAGGCGGGTGTGAAGGCTGCGGCGGCCAGAACCGCGGCCGGAGCGAGGAGTTGAACCATTGTGAAAGGGTGTGGTTCCAAAAAGGGCTATGTGCAGAAGAAAAGGGATAAGTCGATATGTATCAGGGAAGAAAAAAAGACAAGGTGATGATTGGAATGAAGAGAGGAGGAGAGGAGGAAATGGAGAGAGGAGGAGAGGAGGAAATGGCAAGATGAGGAGATGAGGCGGTGATGAGTTGAAGAGAATAACAAACCATGGACCGTCAAAGGGATCATATATATATATTTTGGAAGGCAACTCTTGGGATCGGTGTTTCGAGGAGAGCCTGGCGTCCCTGGTCAGATGATAGCAATTTCCACCGTATAGTCCGACTTTGACCAGAACTCGCGTGTTCGTTCCTAGCTTGAGTCTTTGCTCAGCCCGTGAAGCCACACCTTGAACCAGTACGGAAAACAAAAGGACGAGACCCCTGCTAGCCAACAGCCCCAGCGCCACGAGTCGCACTGCCTTCCACATTGTGCCTGACTGCTTAATTCCCGGGAGGTGCTGCGTGGATGAACCGAGGGCCCGGTTGGGGTGGATCGGCGCACCACGGTCGCCTGTCAAGTGCAGGTTGCATAGCCCTAGCGCGGGTAGAGGCTGGGGAGTGCAGCAACGCGCTGCGGGGGAGGGTGGGCACGCGGCCGGCGAGTTTCCGGCTCTCGTGGCCCGGCTTCACGGCTGGGCTTGGATGCCTTCTTGGGTGGTGGGTGGGTTGTGACAGATGGGGCTAGCAAGGGCGTCGGCAGCCTGCTGCCGCATCGGCCGGTCGGAGCTGAGAGGAAGGACACTATATCCGACAAGACGGAAATAGGGCGTGGGCGTCCTTATGCGATTCTGGAATCCCAAGCCTTTGCTTCGGCCAGAAAGTCGAGGGCAAGCGTCGATGTTCCCCATGGCCCCAGAGCTGAAGTGGACCTGCTGTAGGTCCCAGTGCGACTGTGAAGCTGGACCATGACGTGTGGTTTGCATATGCACAGGAAGAGATCCCGGGCCCCACGTGCTGCTGGAGTCGAGTGCTACGCTGCTAACAGAGTTTCACTGAGTGTCTGCATTGGAATACGGGGGTAGCTCGCAGCGTGCTTTGGAGCCACATGCCTGCGTGAAGAAACATCAACGGAAGAGCAATCAAGCAGAAGAGAATCATGCTCAACGGCTTTTGCAGGATGGGTTATGCACAATGATGTATCGCCGAACGGATTGTCCTGTTGGGGGCGGAGGATCTCACGGGAAGGGCAGGCAATCGCTGATCCTCGACAACGGCTTGGTACGCCCGCTTACTCAACAGAACATCGTGATTTGCACATGGACAGGATACGACCTGATGCGCGCCCCTGCAGCCAGCCCGCTTTAGTTCAGTGGCTAGGGCTGAGAAGAGGCGCCTGGTGGAGGCTTGGACGCAGATGGACCTTTGTACAGTACAAGACGGACCAGGAACAACCCTGTCACCTGGAAGCAGAAGGTGCAGGCCAGCATACCGGCAGCCGGTGGATCTTCACACATACGCCCTTGTTCAGCGTGTCCAGCGCCGTTTGCACGTGTTCGGGACCGAGACCCCAAGAAGCCAAGCAGCCAAGATTCCCATGGCGCAGATTACGTCCACACCGTCCGATGCTAAGAGTGCGGCTAGAGGATAGTCTCGAGACTCGGCCTTTGGGGCTCTCGGACTATCTGTTATTATTCAAGGATCGACAAGACGGCTTAAGTGATTGATTTTAGCTGCGGGTAAAGGTGGAACGACGATGCTGATCACTAGATGTTCATGATTTGGGGCACCGGATTGGCATGGGCCCAGGAGTAGCTCAAAAGCACATTAACACGTCTCGACGACCGTCACGGCCAGCTCAAATGACACAACGCCTAGCCAGAACAACCACTTCGGCTTCTTGGCGGCGAAAACTCGGAGGGGATTAACATGGCAGGAACCTTCTGCTTTCGTTCGAGCCAAGAGCGAGGCAGAGCATAATAAGAAAATGCGGCGCGTCACGGTAGCATGCTTCGCACATTATACTGGTTTGTGTATTACGGAAGCGACATGGCCATACTGTCAAAACAGCGGACCTGCGCCAACGCGGAAGGATTCAACGCGGGCAACATTACCAAGCCAAAGCCGAAGACCGCCTCACGGCCCCTTGACTTGTGATAGCGAGTTGCCGCTGCCTACACATGCATCCAACTAAAAACTCCACACTCCACGGCGTCTGTCTGCATCGGCAATGCCTGTCACGCTGTGGAGGGCTAACGTATCGGATTTGCGCAACTCGGATTTAACTGCTACTAAGATGGCTAGCAGGCATAATCCCGTCCCGGGGGCTTGCCTCGGCGCTTTAAGCATGAGCAGGGGGGGTCACTAAACGACGAACCCGCCTGTGGTCCCTCGTCGGATATCTGTACCGTAGTACACCATAGAGACTGGCTACCCACGTAATACCCGAGCGGTGCATGGAGGTTTATTCTAGTTTTTACTTGGCTGAGCCATTGTCGAAGCTTGTGCCTTGCGCTGTCATGGCTTGGACGAGGGATTGCTTGCGAGGCAGCGCGTGTTCAAAGGAAGTCCGGCACTCATGATCATGTCGTGGGGGGTATATGTGTCAATCAGGGGTCGCGACGGCAGGCATGTTTCTTTTTTACTTCTTCTTCAAGTGCCGATCGGCATGGCCAAGACGTTGCAGCACTTCCATCGGATTTATCTTCACGCATTAGACAAGCAACAAGGGGGTTTGCATATCGCTTTGTGTTGTCGGACCATTCCCTTGAGCTAGTCGGAATAGGGTAGTCATTTGTCAAGCCCCTCAGCACGACACCCCCAACAGGGCAAATGCCCATATGGCGCTAACCACTAGAGGTAGTATATACCTCACTGAACCATCGTCTCTGACAATCTCTTAGTACAGACTGAGAAAGTGGATGATTCCCTCATTTCCCACAACACATTCCCAGCGTCGTATTACTAAGTATTACTGCATATAGCGAAACAGCATAGTCTTGTCTCGTCGTTCCAGGCACTGGCAGCCGCCGCGTAGCTATCCGCCGAAGCCATCGCCAGGGATTTGATTGGAACAACGCTGCGGTTGCTGCCTCTCTAAGCGGCCTTGAGACGCCTGCTTCTCTCATCATTCTCGCGTGATGATGGCGGGAGGTGTGAGGCTCGCTGTTAAAGCAGACCCCGACGCGTGTAAGCCCTATCCGCGGCGGTCAGTGTCAAGACTACACTATCAGTGTGGGGTGAGGAGGGGGCAGCGACTCTTGAGGTGAGAAAAGCGATATAGGCTGACGCGTATCCATACTCTACTCTATTCTACATATAAAGCCATATCTTCTTTGTCGCTTACCGGCATCTTCTGTTCAGTGGCTCATCAACACAGTCAATCAGGCAACTCTCACCTCCTCCACCTGTGCATAGTTCATTGCCTTCACCATGGGTCTCTTCCGAAACCTCGTCGCCTTGGGCCTTTTGGCTTCCCAGGTCTCCGCCGTGTGCGACGCCACCTTCCGCGCCGCCCTCACCGCCGCGGAGAACAACTGGTCCGCGGATACCACCATCAGCTTCCCCGATGACGAGGACGCATTCCTCGCTGCCACAAGGCGTTGGAGTCCCTACAAGCCTCCCACCTTCTCGGCCGCCGTGACCGTCGCCAACGAGAATGATATCGCCACCGCTGTAAGCAATTAACCGACAGCTTCAAACCCATAATTTTGGTACTAACATGAGCTAGGTGAAACTGGCTCGCGCCCACGACATTCCCTTCTTGGCCACCGGTGGCCGCCACGGATACGGCAGCACGATGGGCGAGCTCGAGCTCGGTCTCTCCATTGACCTGAGCCAGCTTACCTCCGCTGTCGTCGACAAGGAAGCCGCCACGCTCACTGTCGGTGGTGGTGCCCGTGCCCACCACATCCTCCAGCCTGTCAACGAAGCTGGCTTCGAAATGCGTACGTACTTCGCAAAAATAACCCCGCAACAAGGATCATTGCTGACACAAAGCAGAGGTTGGCGGCTGCTCTTGCCCTGGTCTGGTTGGTGTCACAATCGGCGCTGGCGCCAATCACTGGCAAGGTGTCCACGGTCTTGTCCTCGATGCTCTTCTCCACGTCCGACTTATCACGGCCGAGGGTGAAATCGTCGAGGCTTCCAAGGACATCAACCCTGATCTCTTCTGGGCTATCCGCGGTGCGGGTGCCAACTTCGGTATCATCGCCGAGGCTACCTATCAGCTGTCCCCCCAGACAAACAACGACGAGATTCTCATTGTCGACATCGCTTACCCCGCCTCGACCAACGTCTCGTACTACAACGCCATCGAGAAGCTCATCGCCAACCAGCCCCCCAACCTGTCCCACGTTTCCGTCACCCTCTGGAACTTCACCTTCAGCGCCGTGAGTAAACTTCCCCCCCCGCTCCGTAGGAATCTTTACTGACATTGTTTCAGCCTATTGTTGTTGGCAACTTCCTCTACTTTGGTCCCAAGGAGGAGGGCATGGCCCTGCTCCAGCCTTTCTACGACCTGGACCCCTTCTTCTCCGCCGAGAGTGTTGTTTCCTGGTCCAAAGTCTATGATACCGCTCTGCTCGGCTCCGACGCCATGAACTGCCTGCCCGGCCTTGTTCACAGCCCTTACGGCTCCGTCATGAAGAACATCTCTGTTCCTACCATGATCCGCAGCTTCGAAAGGATGGCTAAGTTCTACACGGATTACCCTGCCGGCCGCATGACTTCGGCCACTTACCAGCGTGCTGGTAACGAAGCCACTCTTGCTATTCCCGAAGAATCTACTGCCTACCCCTGGAGAGACGCCGAGGCTTACCAGTAAGGGAATCCCAATCTCTTTCAAACCGCAATGTTTACTAAAGATATTCCCAGATATGTTCTCCTCACCTTCCCTCCCGGCGACACTGTCACCGAGGCTGCTGCCCACCAGCTCGGTCGCGAGATTCGTGACGACTACGCTGCCACCTCCGGCTACGGCGGCCTTGCCGTGTACGTCAACACGGCCCAGGGCGACGAGACTCTCGAGCAGAGATATGGTGCCCACAAGCTGCCCCGTCTCGCAAGCTTGAAGGCTGAGTGGGACCCCGACAATGTCTTCCGCTTCCACCACGCCCTGCCCACCAGCTACCCCGCGGCCGCCATCCCGGCGCATCAGGAGGATCTGTAAACGAAAAAAAGAAAACAAAACTCAATAACGAAACAGCATTTCCAGGTCCCGCATGGTTTGGATCACTGCATGGCTACGGGTACTTGGGAAATTTGATAGAGGAGGATTTGCAATGTATTTTAAGATATTACCAGCCTGAGTAATGAAGATGATGAACTTTTTCAAGTTTTTGTGCCCCAGTGTATTTCAACAGATTGCCATTCCAAAGAGTTTCGCTGAGGAAGGACTTGAGAAAGCAATGGACTGCTCGAAGGCCCTAGTGATGGTGACGGTGTCTTTAATTACCTATCAGCAACTTTCTATAATCATCTGTCGCTATGTTCCGCACTAGATACCAAGGGGAAGATTCTCCGTCCTGCGTGAGCAGACCGCAGATAGCGTGGCCAGGCAGAGAACATTTACGTAGGTAACTGGATAGGTTGCAGAATAGCAGTGGAGAAGACCTAAGAATTCCTCGTCTATTGTCGTATGCACCTAATACCCAGCCACCAACAAATTGAGTATGAGTAACAAAAAAGTGCATGTCTTTCTTTTGCTAGCAATTGTCACATGTTATGAGGCCATGGCGCCACTGTATTCCATATTGAGGATTAAATTACCAGAATCGAACATAGACAAAAATGTTTATTTATCGGGCTCTTCACTGACCCTGCTTCAGAAACACCCAATCAATCAACCAATGCTTCTCGATAGTGATGGGGACGTGCAATTCCAATCAACTAATATACCAAATAAACAAACAGTTCCTCCGCGTTCTAAATCATGGATATCTCTCGTTATGCAGTATATGTGACCATAATATATACATCATGAACTGATAAAGTAGGAAATGTGTGGCGCAACCGCCTGTCTTACTCGTCCTGGGACTGGTAAGGCTGGTAGCTGGCCATGAGCTGAATGCGGTTAGTAACTTCCGTCTCGCTAAATGGACCCGACGCAGTGCGCAGCTGGTTTCGTTCGAAGGGCCTGGCTCTCCAAAGCTCTTCCATGGGGTCGACAAAGCTCGTGGAGTTGTAACCAAAATCGTCTAGAACAGTCGTGTTGAAAGAGGCCATCATATCGTTGTCCTCGTGAATCAGGTTGTGGCAGTGGAACATGTACACGCCAGGGTACTGTGTTGCCGTCTGTCAGAGATGGAAGAGTGTGAATGGATGGCTACAAAGACTCACAGGGGCGAAATGAGCCTCCACGACAACAGCTTCGCGGCGTCCGAGCCAAACGACGTCTTTGAGTCCGCGTGACTCATATGGTAGGACCTGACGGCCACCACCGCGTGCGATAATCCTAAAGTCGACGAGGTGAATGTGTACCGGGTGAGTCCATCCCCCACTAAGGTTCTGGAGCTGCCACCTTTGAACAGTACCGCGAGGGACATTGGCCAGCAGACGGTTGGCCACATCCGAGAAGGCGACACCGTTGATAGTCCAGACTCCCGCGGTTTGTTCGAATCGGAAGATGTGATCTACAGTTGAAGCGGAAGTTGGGAATGGAACCGTGCGCAAAACAGTTGGAACCACCGAGGTGTCCGGGTTTTGCAGAGGCGCACCGGACACCCTGAATTGCAATACCTTGTCCGTGTTGTCGTAGTCAGTATCGACGCCGATGGCGTTGACCTGGCGACCGACGTTGCGCAGCTCAATGTTCTGGCCGGCGTAGGGGGAAAAGTCGAAGACGACGTCATATCTCTCACCGTTGGAAATGTACTGCCTGTAGTGTTAGCATTACCTCATGGCGTGTTGCCGTCCGAGGAACGTACCATCATGGATGTTCGGGCAGGACCGCTGAGCAGACCGGAGTCTGAAGCAACAACGTCGAAGGGGATCTGTGTAGTAAGAGCAGTGCTCCTTGCAAAGAAGAGGCCAAAAGAGCGAGAAACAGCGGCATCGAGGATTCGGAAGCGGTACTTGCGAGGCTCAACATTGAAGAATGGCCACTCTTGACCGTTCTGTAAAGTATTAGGGTCCAAGTCCAAGTATCTGAATTGCTACAGGTGAAAACTGACCACTTCAATGACATCTCCAAATAGATGATCAGTAACACCGTTAGTAGAGAAAAGCGTCCCGTCGGCATTGTATTGCTTGGTGGTTAAAATCAGGGGAATATCGTAGGTTCCATAGCCACTGGGCAAGTTCAGGGCATCCTCGGCTTCATCGTGGAGAATATACATTCCAGCCTGGCCAGTGTAAACTGATTCGGCGGTCTTTTCAACGTTAGTGTGGGAAAAAGAGTTATGGGTCACATGACAAACCGAGTGCATGGCGTGGTCGTGATACCAGAGAGTACGAGCGGACTGGGAGTTGGGATAGTAGTAATCTTTGAATTCTCCAGGATTGGTCATATCTTCAGCCCATCCATCGAATGCGGCTCGTGATGGAGATCCGTGCAGATGGACAGAGTTTGGGACGGTTGCGTTGTTGATGAAGCGAACCACGGTTTCTGTGCCACGAGGGACGATGAAGGTTGGGCCCGGAGACATGCCATCATAGCCAACAAGAGAGGTGTTGGTGCTTCCAGTACCATATACGGCTTTGGAGAAAGGGCTGATCTCAACTTCGTAATAGAGAATATCTTGACCAGTGGCAGGGTTTGTGATGGCGCTATCTGGGTTAGCAGGGGAGTTCAGCCTTGCTTGCTCGGTATGCTCACTATTTGGGCTGCTTAACCGGGGGAATTGGCAATGACTTGTTGTAAATTGGAAGCAAGGGGCTCAGAGATAGTCTTTTGTGCAGCGCTCGAAGCTCGTGACTTCTTGCTGCGTCGACGGGATCGACAGGAGACGCCACAGCAGGGAGCCCGTTCAGGATAGCAAGGCCAGGGGCCAGCAGCCTAAGGGTGCTGAAATGCATTATGAACGGTAGGAAAGAGAGAGCAAAGGGTACAATGATGGAAGATGTTCACAGTGGGTAGCGAAGAGTGCGCTTGTAGGAGAAGCTGATTGGTGTTTGAACTGATGATGTATTAGGGATGGGCTGATACAATCGAGGGTGAGAAGCCACCTTTAAATGTAGTGAGGCTTCGGTGAACTGATGGTCAATGTCTTGGTATAGAATATGCTAGAGGGAAAACTTTGTACGGCGATAAACCAAACCCCGTCATTGTCGGGGCAAGAACATGAGTAGCCAAGAATTGGCGAAACTAGTTTTGCAAACTAGAGTTATGCGTTCACGTCGTATCATAGGGCTGGTTCTCCCTAAGTTGTGCCGTTGGCCTTCACCCTTACTAGTCGACGAATCAGTTCCAGAAATCGACCCAGGAAAGACGATCGACGCATGGCACAAGACTGAATTCCTCCGATGAACAAAAGTGCATGGTGCTTGACATGAACGATGGGGAAGTGCGAGTATCATGCAGGCCCCAAGATGTGGGCTGGTCCACATGGCTACAAAATCCCCAAGAAATGTGGAAGCAAGATTTCGGTAGATTAAGGCTATTCCGATTCTCCGTCCTTCTCAAACAGCTTCTCGGGGCCACGTTTCGGGCAAATTCAGCTCGGTTTGTATCTGCATTTGGCTACTTCAGCAGTGACGACAGATTGTTAAGCGGGCCTGCGTCATGAAAGCCACTGGTTGTCCGACATGGGAGTGGAGTTTAAATCCGAAAGAGGATGCTGTGTCCTGTCTGTTAAGCCGGGCGCCGCCGCTGGTCCAGGAGGACCGTCGTACGAGGAACAGCACTGCGAGTAGAACGGGGTGGAAGAAGCGCGAGCCCCGGGACCGATGATTAGCTGAAAAGTACCAACGGCCTGGCTGACCCCTGCAAAGTACTGTACCTGCAGGGGTGCCACGGATTCCGTGCGGGCCCTGTGCGAGTGGCTGCACGGGGGAAGCATGGGGCTGAGCCCTGCTAGCATCGAGGCCCCCCTCGCTCCTTGCAAGGGTCTTCGTCCTTTCGATAAATCCGTGGTCCACATGTACAGTGTAAATCCGATGACGTGGGGAGAGTCCTTGGTCAGGCTTGTCGATTGGATGGGCGTTAAGCCACTGCATCTCGGGATACCTGTCAGACGTATTCGCGGCTGGGCGGCACATGAGGTGCAATTTCCCGTTGAGGAATTCACCGGCCGGCCTGAATACCAGGCAGTCCACGCTCGGGCTCGTTCTTCAGGTCCTCAGCGAGGTGATGCCATGCTCGACTTGCTTGGCAAAGCTGCTAGCAACTCCCTCTTCTCATCTGTCGACGTGGAAGCTTTCACATGGCTGAAGAACAGAATACAGATTGATATGCCGGTATAGGAGCTTCTTTAGCAAGCTATGGTGATAAAGCTATGCTTGTCAGCATTGTTATTGGACATGAAGCCAGCGCGATGATACACGATGAGAGAGGTTCAAATTTTTGATGAGCAGTGTCGTTAAGAATAGAAATGTAAGTTTTTTGAACATGGATGTGCACCTTTATACTCTTGAGCAAGCAGGCTGCGTCCAACTACCATCCGGTCTACGCAGGCATACCGGCCGATGAGCTGACGTGTCTTCTGCAAAGCCCGGTGCGTCTACGCAGCAGTCACAGCCTTGACTACCCTCCGCCGTGCAAGACCGCACGTTCATTCATGATAAAGTCTCAATCTGCACCGAGTAGCATGCAAGACCTTGATCGCTCCCGTAACGAGATGTGTAACTTTGCAAGGACCACGGTGGGCCGCGCGGCATCAACGGCGAGTGGCTGAGACCCCTGATACCTTATTAGACGGCCTGGCCGGATGCTATCTACGAGGATTGGAAATCAACTGCCGTCTTTTTGAGCGCCGAGAGATGCACGGTCGCAACGTCTCGGCCCGATGCGCCAATGTGGAGTTCTTGATGTGCCCGCATCAGCATTTCCAGGTTTCGGCTTAGCATATCTAGCATGAAATGTTCAGTTGTGGCTGTCACGCAATCTACCAGAGCAGGCAGCCATTGCGCCAAAGGGAGGGAGGGAGGTGGAGATCCCCTTTCAGTGTTCGGTGTGCTTTTTTGCCATGAATACATTGTTGTTCGGATCGGTTCATTGCGGTGTAAGAATGAGCACCTAGGTGTTTGAAGTATCTGATTACAATATTGTATTACCATCGCAACACTGTTAGTGATAAAAATCCCACTAGATATTTAGCCATTGATTTTAGGCTTGGTATATGTAGGAATCAACAACGCATAGCTCTAGCTTCGTACTCGAGGGCGGCACGCACCTGTAGCAGTTGTGTTGATTGCCATAAAGGCAAAGCCGTAGAGAGTCCTTGCGCTGAATAACCTGGATTACCAATCGACAAGGCGCTGTAGTAGAATTGATGATTGATTCAAGCTTAATTTAATCCTTCGTTTTGTAAGTAGGAAAGCGTCGCGTCAGAACGATCCTATTTCATCACACCTGTGTAAAGGTGGTTGGCTGTTCCTCTCGTCGGTTGAAAAGTGGCCGATTTGTTAAATGATTGCTGCGACATGTTATCAAGATGCCGTGGCTTGGTGGATATTGTGTTTATGTAGAAGGTGGTCTAACCGCCAAAAGACTGTTCGTGGATGTAGAGCTACAGGCTACTTTGATCACTCCACAACACTCGATGCCAAATTGGCTGTGGTATAACAGTCTTAACATTACCAACTGCCAGCCATCATTTCTGCTTAAAAATCTCTTCTCAACGCCATAGCCGTCTGCGAGCAAGGCATCGCAGCCACCGGCACAGCGCGCCTCAACAGCGGTATCTATCAGCTTTTTATTACAGCAGAGGTGACTAATGATACCGGGAAGCTACGGTAGGCCTTATACAAGGTGCGTGCCATCTCCGTGGCACGTGATTAGGCCAGCAGACAGCTTTCCTAGTATCTTCCTAATCAATTTGTCTTCTATGTTAATCAAATTCCCAAAATACATATTTAATAAACCATGTGAAGATTAACCTCTCATGGTTTAGCAACGTAAATATGCGCATTAAGTTCCAAGCTTTAATGCTTTATATTCCAACATATGGAAGGAATTCGTAAGATGTGAATGCGTGTGGTTTTCATTAACAAGGAATCGCTAACTTGTAGTATCCACTTCTTGCTTGAGATGCGCAGCATGATACTGATAGAGTAAAGGGGCCACTTAAGTGTTTGTTGCGAATAGCTGACAGTCTCTGTTGGCTGAATGCTTTGCCGCACCGCCCGGTGCGTCCATATAGGGACCATTGTTGTTCATTTGCCTTTTCGGATAAAATTTGTGTGTCTACTATGGCTGTAGGCTAATTAGTTCCTCGTGGTAGGGTGAGGTAAAGGCTATCCCGATAGCACTGAAGGCTATAACGGTAGGGTAGCCAAGGTCTAGAGAGGTCACACAAGAACACCAGCTTGTTCCATTTGGAAAATGGTCGAGTGGGCGATCAGCGATGCTATTTGCGTTTTAGACACCACAGAGGCAGAAAAGAGAATCAAGAATAGTATAGCGATTATACTATATCCTACAATACTAGGCCCACTATCAAGGACATTAGTAGATGTTCCAATAGTCGTCGTTCCTGCGGCCATCCGCGTCGTCAAGGAGGAGTGTCAGGAGAACGATATTGCGGGCTAGCACTTTCAGTCAGCGGCGACTGCCAGTGGGCGAAATGTATAGAATCATACCCAATACTGCCCGCTGGACATCACAGCAGGTGATGTCCATCCGACGATCTGACCCAGATTAGCAGGTCAACTCGCAATACCGTGCTATTACAGGCTAACCATCAGCGTGAGCTGTGAAGAGAACATTGCGAACATCGCCGCAGCCAAGCAACAAGACAGTAGCTTGAGACTCTGGAGGTAGACCCTGCGTCAGGCAGATAGCAGGAGTGTTGCCAATAGGGTAGAAGTAGGTTAAGATGTTGGCAAATTCCGGCATCAGCATGGCGGCTTCTTGACGGAACGTAGTTGAGCGTGGAAGCAGTCGCGACTGCCGCCCGCACGTTTTCGAAGTTGGTTGTAATTAATTGCACGCTGTAGTGACGAGGGCGTTGCTGCCTGACGGCCTCGGTCTTGCTTCTTCTTGGAACCCGATCTCAACTTCAACCAATTACAAGGTCGTCAATGGGACGAAGGTCTCCACCACGGTGGGAGACTCCTGGATAGACCGAAGCACGGCTGTGAAACGGCCGGCGACACATATGACTATCATCCCTTGTGAATTCTTATGTACCAATGCGGACTTTGACGTCATCAAACCAGATTGTTTGAGCGGTCTTGCTCAGCTGTTCAATCGACATCCTTGCCGGGTCTGACGTCTGGCCATCTCCAGCAAGAGGCGTATAGTGACTATAATAGTGGGCGGCTGATCGTCTCTGCTGTGCCACTACGGATTGTATACGACTGAACAAAACGGAAGACCTCCGGCATACATCCTACCTTCATGCAGATTCCCAATCTGGCACTCGACTGAGGTCAGGACAACCACATTGACTTCGATTTTTTCTACCGTCGACATTACGATACATAGAGAATAACAATCGGCAACCGCTACCGATTTTTACCCTCCCATTTTCACTCAACATGTATTAAATTCATAAAGGTTCCAGAACGCGTATACCATTATCAAGAACCAGAGCATCCAGATATACCTACACTTTCACACAAGCAGTGCACTCTGTGGCTCTACAAGGGAAAATACTCTGGATCTAGCTGTATGATTTATGATGACAAGAATCTTAGACCTACCTTAATGTTTTTACTCTAGCTAGTAATGAATGTTAAAGTAACCCTGTCCTCTAAGGCCTGGTACGCGCTGTGGCATCGGCGTGATAACATCCCCGACGCGATATGTTTGTCTCGAAGAGCCCCTTTTCCCGTACGTCTTGAATATGCTACCCACAATGGCCCGTTGCCAACTGCTCTGCAATTTGTAGGGCGTCCGGGCTGGTCGACCTTTCAATTGCAGAAGGAATTTATTTGTAAGGGCTATGTGAAGGAGGAAGAGCCGGGTCATGGCCTAGGCCAGACCCCATCTTTCTCGAGGATCAGAATGCATATTGGAACGAAGATGACCAGCGATATCCATAGCATTCATTTGATTATATTGGGAAGCTACAGATGGAAGAGATGACCATAAAACGGTGTGGCTATCGAATTTCAGCTGAATTAGAACGGCTATACGGCTGCATAGAATTGGGTCTCTTCCTTTTCCGTATGACGGCCTCAGAGCTTTTATGAGCTGTTGATAAAGTTAACACAGGGGCGTTTTACTTCCACGCAATTCTGTTGACCTTGGAAGCTGTTGGCAAATCATATCCTAAAGCCCGGTTTCCTAGGACCATAGAGTTGGATGGTCTTTCAACCTTATTGTCGGGTATAGGCCAGTTATAGATGTAGACCCAAGGCTGTAGGCCCTTCCCCTTCCTATCGTTTTGTTTTATAATCACGATATCGCCAGCTCACAATTCGTACGGCAAGTCCATGCGGCCCTAATACCTAGGGTTCTGAGGGCTTTGAAAAGATAGGATGGTGAGAAGAGGTTGTCAAGGAAGGGATGGTAATTCACTTCTGGTAGCTTATTTGCTAGGGAAATAACGACAGCTTAGGTCGGGTTCAGCAGCGGTAGTGTTGTTGTTGAAACATCTTCCATTATCCGAGCAGCTGTATCTTCCAACAGCTCGTACAAGGCCTCGATATCTAGGGCTTCTGCCTCGGCTGAGTCTTTTGACTAAGAGCTATTTATAGCATTGTCAGAGTCCTCATCAGAGTTTTTGTCAGAATCCTCGTTAAAGCTTCTGTCAGGTTTGTTGTCTAGGGCGTTATCTGGGGCCATAGCCACGACCCAGTGCCTGGCCGTTGCTTCAATAGCAACAGGGCTATACTTTGGCGTTGATTGATATCAAGATTACTGCAGAAGATATCCACGAGTAGACAAGGGTCTACTTGCTGAGAGGGGTGCATGGTCATCACAGCCCGGCTTGGTTCCGAATATGTTTACTCTCGAATAGCCGCGTGGTAGTATCGATATTATTCAGTGAAATTGGGATATATGCGACAAGGTAGTTCCTGGAATATAGCAGGATGCATATTCAAGAGACACGCCTGGCTCTCACTAGGTCTCCAACAAGCAAAGCAAGCTCGATATTAGGGATATAGTAGAGATTTCACAATTAGTATATATACTCTCAACCAATTCCTGTTATCGGCCCGCCACGGCTTCGGCTCAAAGGCAGCCCACCGAAGCTAATCATGAAATGAGCCCGGTCGTTCCGGGATCGCAACCAGTTCTTTGGCGCACACCACATCGGTCATAGACCAAAACGGTCCATATACTAAAAAAAAAAACAAGCAAAGGAAAACCAGGTATTACAGCATTACCGGTGGGATTGCTGCCTTCATGGCAAATGCAAAAAGTTATTGAAACTGCCATGAAGCTCTTCGCAAGCAAGGAAATACCAAACCGTCTGCTAATAGTGGCGACCTCGGGTACCACTGCGGCACGTGTCAGCAGTATCGCGATCCATTCGGCCTGCAATTTCTCCAAAGATTTGGCACCAGCCAGACTCTTCAGCATACTGCTTTCGTCTAACTTAAACAGTTTTCAGCACGGTTTTTGGTATCCCACAATATCAAGCCTTCCTCCAATTCGACCATTTTTCAGGACTGCTTACAATTACGTATTTCAAAAAAAGAAATATCAGGACATCACTTGGAAAGATATTCCGATCGACCCCAAATTGGGGGATATTAATTGTGAAACGTGACTTGATAAATTGTTATCATTTATTTTGGCGGCCGAGATAAACAGGCATTGTCACATCCGAAATCTTATTCGCTATGGCGCAACTACGATGCATTACTCTTTCATTGAGGTGCTTATAAAGACGGCCCGGAAGGCTCGCGGCTCGAGGAGTTGTCCGTTTATGGTGTCGATGAAAATCACTGCATTCTGTAGGTGTCGGCTTAGTTTCACGGGATGCTCGCGGTGGTTGGATGGCCGTTCCGAAGCCTGAGGCCATTGTGCTGCTAAAGCTGTTTGCTCATCTATCTACATACGACCATTCGATGCCGACGTTCCACATCATCATGCTTCCATCAACTCAAGACCCTGCAACGAACTTCGCACTTCATTTAGTGCAGGCTTTATCATATCTTTCAAGCTACACGAGCAAAATCTGTTATATCTGTGCTCATAGTAGTCATATTGGTTCAAAGAAGAGGAACTTGAGTTTGAAAATTCCGAGACCATCTCCATAAGAGACTTGATGCTATAGCCATAGAAAGGCCGTTCGTTCTGAAGATTGGCCAATCCCCTCGCGTGCATCTGTCTGATTAAGGATCCGAGAAGCATCGCCGAGCATACTGGGCTACAGTCTACTCGATTGCAAAGCTTCTTGAGTAATTCATTGAGAACTCTACATATCTTCTTGATGGCCGTTTGCCTATGTTCCTCAATATTTTCTGGATTGAATTCCGGCAATCAGCGTTGTGCTCTGTCATATGGGGTTAGGAGGTGACTCACCTATTAGTGTTAAAGGAATCGGAAGATCCATTGTTTGAGGTTCTTGTGTACAATTCAGCAGAATCAATTCTGTCATTTTGCTCACAATATCCCTTCGCGAGAAGACCCATGAGATAGATAACCACAGGATGGACTCTTTCCCGTATGATTCGGGAATCTGTCTTTTCAGACTCTGAATCCAAACATCAGCAAAAATGTCAACAGCCTCATGGCAACCAAAGTAGTCCACTATGGCTGCAGTCTTGGCTAGCATCTCCAAACTGATTGACCTAGGAACGCTTCGGTGATGACCATGAATTATGTCAAAGACAATGATAAGTGCTTCGACATTCCAATCGTGGACATATATCTTATGAAGGCCTTCCTGTTTAGGGAGGCTTTCTTTCCAAGAACCGCTTAGCATTTTCTCGAAATAAGATGATGCCAAACACAAATGTCTTGAAGATACCCGCATTCGAATTTCTGGTGCTGTCTCATCCTTTTGGTACGAAGTCGACTCGTCCAGCCTAATCTCGTTAGATATATACCATTCGAGAGTGAAAGATACTGATGTCTGACCGGAGCTGAGCTTCATTAGGATCTGCCACAGATACGTCCTGTGATGGAAACTCTACGGCTGCCCCGAAACCGCCTCCTTCGGCATTGGTAGATTCAATGTCTCTGAGTGATGGGGTTTGGCCATATTCTTCGGCAGGAGACAAGAGAGTGGACTCAGGGAATGATTCATGTTTCTCCTCGGGCCCCCTTTTCTGTTTTTTCCCTTTCTTGGTCGAAGAGTCAGGGAGTTCTTCATCAGTCTCAGGCCACCAAATCAGTTGCTGATCTTTCTGGGTTTGTATTACCAGGTCCTGGGTAGACCACTGTAATTTTTGAGAGTTTGGACATCGTAACGTTAGTTCAATGTCACCTTTGGGGTCTAGCAAGTAAGGCGATTGCTTCATCGTTCCCAGTGTTCGATAAAAGTCGAAGCAGTTGCTAGAATTACTCGCATAGTAATTTTGAACTTTCAAGCATTTCGAAAATATGCTCACATCTTACATAGAGTGCCGTAATCTGATGCTTTGGGCATATACATTGGGTTTGGTCGGGTATACATGTTGGGTTGCATTAGGCATGAATGCATAAGCTGATGAATCAGGTGGCTAAGGAAACGATAGGATGGATCGATATAACCGAGCAATTTGCGATATTGTGCGACACTGTAGCTTCGTTAGTAGAGATGCACCTTGATATGCTCTTCCTGATATGCAATCCGTTGGGTTAATCATGCGCCACTATCGCATTTTCAAGATACTGCATGCCATTGACCAATCCAGATCAAAGTTATTAAGGTCCTCAGACAGCGATGCCATTGTTGTAGGTCTGGTCTTGAGGGAATCTCGCAGTGTTATTGGTCGGCATCTAGCTACCCGATTTAACTGGGCTCCCACCAAATACCGACTGCATGACGGGATACAAACCTCTACCATTGCGTTTGTGCGGGGCAGAGAGGTCATGCCTTTGCGTCGATACGATATTAATCCGTCATGATTGGAGGCTATCGCAACACATGGAATACGACCGCAGGTAAACAGTGACCGCCAGCCCGGAACGCTCTTTAGCCACGAAGATAAAACGAGGTACAATATTTTGGTGATCGAGCGTGTGTTTTGTTTGGCCGGTAGATTAAATTGCTTACCTGGAAAAGTACTACCGTAAGATCGACCACAGAAGCCAATTAATGTTGATGTAAGGTACTGCTAGTGACGCCAACCATCCCGATCTTAATTTGAGGACTCGCAGAAAATGCCGAACATCGCAAGTCGTCCAAATACACAACGGTATGTACTTGACGCCATTGTTAAAGCTACGGCAATGCTAGGAATATCCTCAACATAGCTTTCATCACTGTAATAACCTAGCCATAGCGGGTACCAAAGGATTCCTAAATTGCTTGCTCTCGTTGCCAGTACGGCACTCTTTGATGGAGCAAGAGCACCCTGCTTGGTCTTTTCACGGTTATTGGATCGGGAGCTCGTCGTGATAATAGCCTCATTGTAAGACCTTAGCAACTTTCCGGAATAGAAATGTCCTAGTTTATGCAATGCATGGTGCACTCTTTTGCTCGTCTTATAGAATTGATTGATGTGCTCATAGCTTATCATCTGAGTTTATACTCGTAGCTGCTTCGAGCAGCTTGAACAGCTGATCACAGCACAGCTACTCAGTGCACCTCCCTTCAGAGTCTAGAAGAGTATGATTGCCATTGAGTTGGAAGTAGACTTCAACAGCAATTCATCCGAAATATGACTCACAAATCCGAATTTGATCTCATCATTTGCTTGCATAAGCTTGATCAGCTGCCCTGTTGAAACCGAAGCACAGCGTCATCGATGTTTGCGTAACCAGCGGCTCTTATACATGGCCAAGGCTGAGAGGGAGAGAGCTTTAAATGCGCTTTATTAAAAAAAAGATGATGCTAATTGGCAACGTCATGCAAAGTATTCGGAAATTCCCGACAACGAAATACATATGGAATAAAATTCAGGACATGTACTCTCCCACAGCAAGCCATAAGCACGTATGAGTGACTACATGCTGAAAAGTATTGATCGCGTTGAAAAATTAAGTCGTTGATTGCAGAGCCATTGAAGTCTTGTCTGAAAGGTGATTCATTATTTAACAGCCCAGAGACCTGAATTCTTGGTGTTAAAATAGAAATAGCAATTCATAGAACTCTTACCTATCTTATTTCTTGAAAAGGGAGTCAAATGTAATAACTAGAAGCGCATAGATATAGTGGAAAACCGCAAAGCATGAGAGTCTGTAGTCGGCTCACGTAGAATCAGAACTCACTCTTAGAAGGTTGAACTGCGTGCAACTTAATTTATAATGAAGGTATCACGCAATTGTGTGTCACGTCTACATCGCTGACACTCGAAACTTGTTGATGAACCGTATTCTATATGTTTTATGGTTTGGATACGAGGTTAAGAATACACCTTGGCTTCAAAGTTTGTAGTACGAGTGCTTCCCTAGAACTACATAGTAAGGCGGTCTGGAGCAATACAAGAGTCACTGCTTCTTGGAGTAAGCGATCAACCTGGAAAGCAAATCCCTGCGCACAACCCATTTATTTTGTAAAAGCTCAGATGTACCGAATGAGATAGAATCGTTATCGACCCCATTCATGTTTCTTCTGTATACATATAATTAGAGCTAAATGTAGTGGCGGGCCTGTACCTGGGAGTCATATGCCCACGGATCACAATTCTTGAAAGTACAAAGCTAGTCGCGCAATTCCTTAGCTTATTATTGAGACGTTATCTAGGTTGCATTGGATAACTTGCTGTGTTCAGGCAAACACAGACAAGAACGCCCACCAGGTGCCCCAAAGGCATTGGAATCGTCCCAAGTTCTTCACGTTCACCTAAGCACAGGTGTGCTTTCCAACGTAAAGTTTACTACTGGCTCATGGGCTAGTCCATTATTGTCACAATCAAAGTAAGCCATTAGGTCTTGAACAGAACTAAGCGAGGATACTCAGTTGAGGAAAAAACTCTTTAAAATGCTAGGAAGAACACGTTCAAAGTTTTTAAATCAAACTTTCTCAACGGTGGATTCGATGACATTCCATTTTGACAAATGCAGGTGCTGTGTTTTTAATGATTTCCCTCTATAACCGTCAAAATTTGATCCGAAACGAAAGGGATGCAGGTGTGAACTTCAGGATACTGGGTAAATTACCGTGTCGTCGATGTGCCTGTACTCATAAGCCTTATAGTGATAAAGTCAGATTTCGTGAAAAGACTAAACCTACAAACAAGGGTGATTTGGGAACTGGACGAGCTCTGAAATCTTGCCTTGTTTTGTTTAAACACATCTATGACTTTCTGGGGCTTCATCCCAGATCAACATCAAAAAGCAATGGGTTCCAAGTCATTGCCGACACAGCACCCGAGCAGTACTGGGCTCTTCTTCTCAAAATCGTCAAGCGACAGTAGGGTTCACATTCTCAGGTCACACTGCCATTGAGACTTTTGTTGAGGCAGTCTCATTGTAAGAAATTCATAGTTGAAAGAGTTTGATATGGGCATGGCAGTGTTGGAAAAAATATCGAGTTTTCTGACCCCCCCCCAAATGAGATTAAGCTCAAACGTAGGATCATGTAATCACCCCACAGAAGAACCTGATTTATTCGGCTTATACATCGTTCTGCTCCGGGCAATTTATTTGAATTGATGCTATAATAGTCTGCAAAGCAGAAATGGAGCCAAGCGTCTCTGCGCCCATGGAGATTGGATGTGTTTTTCCACCATCACCCTTCCATTTGAAACAAATGCCGTACATATATTGCAAAACTCTGGTGCTGCTAGTTTCTTCGCACTAACCAGTAGACCCAAATCAACACGGATTGTAAGACTTTGATGGTTGTAATGGCGACCCTAGTAGTAATCTCTTCGGTATTGGTATTCCCATCCCCCCTCCCCTCGTTTCCCACCTCGTTCATTGAGACAGAAGGGGACAAAATCAAGGATTAGTCAAGCGAGCACCTGTCAGCGGACGGATGGATTGGCCTGCATATGCCATCGCACAAGGATTCGGACTGAGGCCCAACATACAACTCCACCTGCACGTTTGCTGTGCTCTTGCAAGAAGCAATCACCAAACATCGGTGGTTGCGCCACAGCGTTACAAAGCACTTTGGCAGATTTGATCTCTAATGAAGGAGGTAGCACATCATCAAACTATCGTGCTGCAACATATCTAGAGCACAAGCATTGACTTCGCGGCTCGGCCGAGGACGGCCGAGCCACGAGGCGGAGGATTCAATTTCACTAGCCGTTCGGGCTAGGAAATCGCAGCGGTAGATCCGTTTCCACTTTCCACCAGTCATAGACGCGAAGACGGTCGCAGAACCCTGCAAGCGGGTGCAATACCACCCATTCTATAGCCTGATCTAGAGCCCTCACGTTTCACGCGGGCGGGGAAATTCCAACTCGGAAGAATTTATGCATCATGTCATAGGGCCGTTTAGAGGTTGGAAATTTCCGCTGCTTGCCCTTATGTTAAAGACGAAACGGAACATACTTGGCCGAGACTTAGCACTTCTGCCAGAGCTTCCGCTCAGCCGACGAGTATGGGGTAAATTGGCGGGGAAAGGTAGGGTCAGGGTCGAGCAAGGGATGGGGTATATAAGCAGTGCTGGTCCATGGAACCCAAATCGTAAGAAGGTCTCGTTAGGTTGGAGTGAGTCCAACCAGAGCATCAGACATCATGAAGCTTAGCACGGTGCTTCTTTGCCTTGTTCCCAGCGTGCTGGCAGCCAGCAGGACCAGCCCACCCTCTGGTTGTGTCCACGTTGCCAAGTCTGGCGGCTCCTTCACCAGTTTGCAAGCTGCTGTCAACTCTCTGTCTACTACAGCCACTGGAACCCAGTGCATCTTCGTCAACCAGGGTACATACACCGAACAGGTCCTCATCCCAAGCCGCTCCGCCCGGTTGACCATTTACGGATACACCACCGACACGACATCCTACAGTCAGAACAGGGCCATCCTCACATTCAACAACAACGCCGCCAGTGCTGGCAACAATGACGCAAGCGCTACTTTGAGAGTCCGCTCCGCCAATGTGAAAGTGTACAACCTCAACGTGGTCAATACTTGTAAGTCATTTTTGTCGAGGCTCAAGAGTGTTTCGGCGCTTTTCACGGTTCTGAAAACGTCATGCACGGGTTATTTGTCTCGTGACATCCAACTAACATTATATCAGTTGGCCAAGGATCCCAAGCTCTTGCCTTGAGCGCGCAGGCATCGTCTGGCTACTACGGCTGCCAATTCTATGGTTTCCAGGACACCGTCCTTGCCAACGAGGGCCAAGAGTACTTCAGCAGATGTCTCATCACGGGCGCCACCGACTTTGTGTTCGGCCAACGCGCTCAAGCCTGGTTTGAACAGGTGGACCTTCGAGTGCGCAACGGAGGCCAGTACATCACAGGTTACTTCTCCCGCCCTTGAGCCGTTGTCCAACATTGACTTACAAGCTGCCAGCTAATGGCCGAGACTCCTCTTCCAACCCCTCGTACTATGTCTTCAACGGTGGTAGCATCGCCGCCGCGTCTGGAGAGTCTGTCCCGAGCCGCTCTTACTACCTTGGACGACCATGGCGTGACTATTCCCGCGTTGTCTTCCAGCACACTGCCATGAGCAATGTCATCCGCACCGAAGGCTGGCGCATTTGGAGCGATGGTCAGTCAACAGCTAACATTTACTACGGCGAATACTCCAACTCTGGCGATGGCTCAACGGGTACCCGCGTTAGCTGGGCCAGGCGACTCAGCTCTGCAGTGAGCATCAGCACCGTCCTTGGCAGCAGTTACGCCTCTCAGCCATGGTTCGACGCATCATATCCTTCTTAGGTGTTTTGGATCACGTGCATGGTGCTCCAGTGTGACTTGGACTCGCTACAAGTGTTGACATATACTAAGCGGCTTTTATTCGTTGCATAGACCAGCGTGTTCAATTCGAACATTTTTGTCTGTGATAAGAGTGCAATAATTCGTAGCTGGCCCTGGGGCTTGAAGCTTCACGTGCTGAATGGCTTTAGGGGCCACTTGTGTCATGCTGTAGAGTTGTGTACAGTAAGCTACCGGGCCAAAATATCAACCTATAGCTGCGATCAGTGGTAGCAACCTTGGCGCGGTCGCTTATAGCGAGTCACTGCAGCTATCCCGCAGACCTACAAAGTCGGGGCCCTATCACAGCTGTATGGCTCTAGGACTCATGACAATCAGAGACACATTCAGCAATGTCACATAGACTGATAGAATTCCTCCCTGAAAGCAGAACCCTTCTACTTCCTCAAGGCTTGTTCGCTCATTGGTTCCTTATTGCCAACGTGACCACTGCAAATCCTACTTGCATCTGCTGCAAGATTCTATGTTGTGCCATCTGAAGGTTTCGGAAGCAGAATCTTCTCAGTCGTATTCACCACATCTCGACAATCACAGCACATTTTAGGGTGAACATTACTGGCTGTGTAATTTGAATAGATTACGATAGTATGATTAGGTGTCTGCGCTGTGAGCAAAGCGCGCACATAAGCTCCAACAACACTCAAATTAATGTATCCTACAGTTCTTCACCCTCCAGATGCCCGAGCCGTTGCATTGATACGCGGCGCCCTTGAATTGACAGTATATTAAACAGCCGTGATTTCGTCGTGTTTTCACAGTCACATCGCGTTTGCGCCAACCGAGCATGTTATCTTGGCTGCAATCTTTGCACTGAACTGCGAACAGATTACAGGAATTGCAAAGCTGCAATGAGAAGACCACTGGTGACAAGCAGGCCAGAAGTGACGCCCAGGGTATTGCCCTATATCTTAATTAGCTTTGGAAATGACTAGAATTAAACATCCAGCAGGCTTACCATGTTAGGCGCGACCTGTGTCGGTGTTGTTTGGGGAGGCAAGGTCGAGTTAGTCGTCGGGAGAGGCACAGGAGTGAAGGAGATGCCAGAGGTGGTGAAGGTTGAGGAGACGATGGCCGAAGGCTCAGACGATGCAATTCCAGTGGACGAAGTCTCCGAGGCGTCCTCAGATGTGGTGGGCTCAGCAGCAGGGGTCTCGGAAGTTACGGCATCGGAGGTCGTTCCGGCAGCCGGCATCGTCTCGATCACGGCAGTGCTAGTTGTAGGCTGTACGTGATTCTGGTGAGTTGGGGATTCCTTATACATATTGCACAGACGTTGCACGCTTGCGTCGCAATTTGGCTTGAGAACGTACCTCGGGGCGAGGAGGAATGGAGATGGGGACACCAAGGTCTACAGATTGATCAGCAGGCGCCTCACTTCACCGCCCAAGGGCACGACAAACCAGCGCAGAGAGTAACGCCAAACTCAACGGTGGCCTCAGACTCGTCGGCGCACTGCTCGTAGGCGCAATCGCTGAAGTAACCCTGGAGCTCGGGGATGGTACAGAAGCACAGGTACATGTTATCCTCCGTGCAGTCCAGAGGCGGGTGCTCGGTGATGACGCTTTGGAAGCAGTTGACCTATGGTGTGATGAGGATACCGTTAGCATCTTGACGGCTCGGCAACGTGTCCGGCCCATGAAGGCCTTCAAACAAACCGAATAGCACAGGAATGCTGACTTACAGCACATAGCGACTGGCCCAAAGCAACAGAGCTCAGCGAAAGAATGCCGGCGGCGGCGAGCTGAATGGTAGTAGTGGTCTTCATGGCGTCGTTTAGAGTATGGAACTCAGTAGAGGTCGAAGGCAAAAACGAGAGACAGAAAGAGTGATGACGCTAGACAAGAGCAGAGCAAAACCGTAGCTTGGTAGAGACAATGGAGAGAGTCTGCTCGCTGCTGCAGGTACAGAGCCGACTTCTTGTAAGCCAAGGCAACACCGAAATCGGGCCTGGAGCCGCTCAACCGGATTCGGCGCATCCCCGTGGCTTGTTGGTGACCAGCAAGACCAGACCCCTGGCGGGAACCGGTACGAGGTGGGGTGATGAGATGGAAAGGGAAAAGGCACGATGCACGCCGCCGGTCAGTCCACAGTTGTGGCGGTTTTGCAAGTAATTAGCGCACCTGCAGAGCTGAAGCAGTTAGTCTGATCAGAGTTATCAAACCATCAGATAATCGCAGAGACTATAGGATGCATCTCCACCATCCCCATCCCTAGACGCCCGCCCATCGATCCACCTCCCCCCTCGGTCGACCCATCCACCCTCCTATCGAGCTTTTCAGAGCTCATCTCGTGCCCAGTCAAAATCTGTCACACCCCTAGCGCTACTCCAAAGTAGTTGGTGGCACATCGAAGCTGAATGCAAGATTTTATCTGATCCGGTCTCGGATATTGCTTGCATCGAATACGGCAGCGGTGCCGCGTCTTTCCTGCCAAGCGGTGCGATGGCCCAGAGACGAGAGCTTCCACTTCTGGACGGTGGGGATGGGGCTGACACTGCGCGTGCGTCTGCATGATCTAGGCCGCCCGTGCGCATCTCTTCTTGGCTGATAAAATCCCTGATCCAAAGGTTCTTCTGTCAGGCTTGCATCTCCTAGCGAGGAGCTCTCCATGCCGGGAATGACTCCGCGCCTACTTCGTAATCTCCCATCATCCAGCCAACATTATTCTGCTCGACCTGACCGCCATAAGAGATGGGTTCAAGGTCGAAAAAAAGCATGAGTACGTCCTCGGTTAGATTACATCCCACCGGTTATGTTTTGTGAAGTTTTTGTCACGGTGCAACAGCTCAAAGTAGAAATGCAGTAAATTCTCTCAATATCCGATGACAATATTAAATTCTTCACCAGGTACGTGATGGTATATCACTACTTTGCCCCATTGTCATAGAGTACTGTCGACGGTATTTACAGGTATAAGCCATCATTGGGTGGTCTTTAAAGTAACATGAGCAGGCCTAGGCCCAGGGCAGCCAACCCAACAGCGCCGGCGGGTCCTACGGCGGAGGCAGCGTCAGGCTCGTCGGTAGGGCTTGGGGTACTCTCTGCTGTTGGCTCGGAAGTTGTCGGCGCAGGGGTTTGCGATGCTCCCGAAGAAGATGTGACCGCTGTAGTTGGCGAGGGTGAGTCGTCGACTGGGGGCGCAGTTGCGCCGTCGGTGACTGAGCTGCAGAAGCCAGCGGCGGCTGGGAGGACTTCGTCTGGTAGCTTGTTAGCTATTGTATCACACATGGCCTCTGAGCTGTTATGATGAGGCTGTTGGGTGCGTTCTTGTTGACGTATTCCACGTGAGAGCACGGGGGCGGCTCTGTTCAGGGGCGTCAATCCAACCACTTGAGCGTGGCTGTACCGGGATAGTGGCATGAAAGGTCAAAGGACCAGCGGCAATACTTCGTATGGCAGTGCGGGAACGGGGGGGACTGCAGAATATAGACTAAACATACCAATGGATCTGGCAGCACCACACGCCAAAAGAACGCAGGCCTGGATGACGTCGTAGGTGTTGCGGTAGTTGTCAACCTCACAGACGCAATCGCCATCGTCAAGGGCACAGTCAGTGGCCGTTTGGATGCCGTCTTCCAGGCACTCCACTGCACAGTCGGGCACGGCGTCTGACATGCGCTGGGCAGTGGCCAGGCCAGCCAAGCCAGCAACAATCAGCGGCGTAAATCTCATGTCTCCTCGATATTTATGGCTGCTGTATGAACAAGTCTGATTATTGGTGATGATGACGATAGTAAGTATGACAGAGAAGAGAGTCCTTCGTTGATCTGACATGAGCCTACACAAATCACGCGAGGGTCCGAGGACGGATGCACTGCAGGATATATCCCCGGCAGCCCATTTCTCCACCCAGGTCAGCTGGAGCTGGTAGTCAACGGGGCGTGTACAGAAGCGTGAATAAAGGATGTCACTGGGTGGGCGGTTTGCCAAGTCCGGTAAGCCAGGCCAACAAAGATGAAGGTCGCCAAGAGATGCAAGGACGCAGCAATTCGCATCCATGGTGAGCTAGTTTGTTGACCCCTGACGATTTCTCGTATGAGCTGCACACTCCCCACCCTGATCCGAAGCCAGCCGAATGTACCGGTACAGCAGACAAGTCGCTGCTTGTTCCAGCGACCAAAGATTGGGCGCCATACAACCTTTCTTTAGGCATACTACTTGGTCTTGGTGCATCCATGGGTTTAGATCAACACGTTGTTTTTAGCCACGGCCTGTCGATGCCTTTCGGCGGGTCTCTTATCTTCTACTCATCTGCTAGACACACCCTAGATAACATTTCCACGCGTCTGCTTGATCGTTTTGAGGTTGATGTCTCTCCACATTGCAACTGACGCCAATGCTCCGACAAGCAAGCAGACGCTTGTTATCAGCATAATGCGCTGAGCATCTCCGTACGCCATGGCGATGGCCAGCCGCTCCTCCGTCCCAGGTCGATAAGCCAGTTGCGAATAGATATTGTTATACACTAGGTCAACGTTGACCGTGTCCGGCACATATCGCTCCAGCGCCTGCCGAAACGTGCCCGTCCAAATGGCTGCGGACACGGTTGAGCCCACAGCCGTGCCGATACTGCCGAAAAGATCGAGTATGGCAATGATGACGGCGATGTATTGGTGATCAAGTGGCGCCATCATAGCCATCTCACCACAAATCACAAGAGGTCCTCCAGCAAACGCCACGAAAATTTGTGTCATAACCACATACCCAATCTCCTGGTCGGGTTGTCGGAACTGGATCATCAGCCCGACCCCGAGCATCATGAGCGGCACCAGGAAGTACAGGGCAAACGGCTTGAATCGACCGGTCCAGCGGATGAAGAGACCGATTACGAGCGCAAAAAAGCACGAGCCGGTGCGGTAGATGTTGCTGATGTAGGTAGACCTCTCGACCCCTTGGTTCCACACGACTAGTAGCATGGATGTAAAGTAGGAGCCCCAGACTGCCGAATTGAAGAAGAGGAAAGTAAACATTAAGCCGCCAAAGAAGACAGTCCGGTTCATGAGCAGTTCGTAGGGAATGAATGTTTTGGGGGCGATGAATTTCTCATAGGCCACAAAGCCAAGGATCAGCAGACCGCCAACTACTGTCATGGATATGATCATGGGGCTGGCCCAGCCTTCGGGTTGTCGAGAATAGATGTTCATGGGCAGGAGGAATAGCGTCATGCCGGCGGCGAGGATCAGAATGCCGGGAAGATCAACCTCAATCATGTATCGCCATATCGACCTGGGTGACAAGTCTCGAACAGACCAAGTGCTTTCCAAGAGGCCCATCTGCTTGGCCTTGCGCTGGTTCCAGAAGAATATAACGCAAAGGGGCATTACGACAGCCGGAGTAACGATTGCCCAGATCCCAAACCCCCAAGGCCAGCCTGGACCCAGTAAGACTTCGTTCGAAATCGGTCCTCCGGCCCATGTTGCGAAGATGAACGGCGAGGTGGCAAAGGAGAGCATGAGGGAACGGTTCTTAAGGGAGGTGGTGTCGGAGATGAAGACCGTCAGGCAGTAGCTAACGCCCTGAGCACTGCGACATGTTTAGATACCACACTTGCGCGTACTGCAGGTTCCGACTTGTCACTTACCCGACAACCGAAAACACCTGGGCTGCAGCGTAGGTCGTGACGTTGCGACAAGCAGCCATCATGACGAAGCCCAGGACCCAGAACAGCAGCATAAGCGTCAAGCCTTGGGGACGGCCCCAGGTGTCGAGGATCTTGGCGAGCGGCAGCTTTGCTAGGCCGCCGATGATGCTGGACACAACCGTCATGGTCGCCGTCAGGGAGTGGCTCGAAAAGGAACTCGTTACGAAGGGCGTCATGGCGCGGACAACGACTTCTTGGAGGGCGATGATGACGTATATGAGCCAGATGCTGCGTCGAGGATTAGGATTCCGCGTCAAAACACGGTGCCCGGTGCATGCACTCACAAGGCGTATGCGGCAATGAGGTGAGACTTTGGCCAGACCATGGCCATTGCTTCCACCTTTTGGACTCCGGTCTGCGCCATCTTGGAGAAGCCTTCGGGCTCGGCCAGCTTGGTCGTTGTGTCGGTCATGCTGTGCTGCTGATCGTGGCGGTTGTCCTGACGCTGCTGTATTTCTTCGTCCCGGTCGGTCTCTGCCCGGCGCGGCAGAGTTCGCTGCATCATGGTTGAGAGGCCCATGGTGGCTGATCTGGCGCAGCAGTCTGCGGGCACCAGAGCTTGCACAGGGTAACGTGGCACTGAGACAGTCGGCTCGATGCCGTAGGTTCTTCCCAGGCTGCAATACGTCGCCCACGTGATGGATTGCAGGCAAACAACGGATTCAAAGCTTTACCTGCATGGTTATCGTGCGCGGAAAAGGAGCAGGCACAGATAATAGAGGACAGCCCAGACGTCTGGAGGGTGCAAAGGGTCTCCAACAGCCGGACCGGCATCGGCTTGCCCAGGAGCCCAGGGAAATCCACCCAGCGTCTTTCCTGAGGTCGTACCATGTCGGGCTACACCGCAGACGCTCAATGTACCAGTACATCGCCAACCCATCACTCCGTCAGACTCGGCACCCTGGGCACCCTGGGCACCAACGGGCTAGAACATGTCCTGGCCAGGGGCACCTTGCTGTTTTTGATCTTATCAGATCATCAGAGTGACTAGCAAGGTGGGGTCGGCGTTCAGCTCATCGAGGTAGCCTCGGCTAATTTGGAAAAATTTGCGGTGGCATGCGGCGGCGTGTTGACGCAGCGCCAGGTTGTGTGGGCTCGTCCGCCCTTGCCAGAGAAGCTTCCAAGGCCCTGACTCTGTTGCTGTTTTTTTTCTGGTACGTTCATGGCGTTTGCGGACTTCCGAGCTACTCCACCATTTGGGTCTTTGGCGCACACAACGCAGGAGTCTTGGTACGTGTTGGCTGTTCGGAGTTATCGGGGCTCATGCAGATTGACTTTGCCATGGTGACCTTTGCTCTCCTCAAATATTCACCAGAGGCTTTCATGAAGGCACAGTCATTTTAAATCGCGTTCTTGTGTACGATGGTGAGTGTTTGACAGGACAGCGGTGGGAGCGTGTGCCTACGATATCGCGTTGATGGTGTGGCGCGTACTACAAACGTTGGACCGAGAAGCGGCTTTCATTCTATGCCAGCCGATGTGACATATCATCACATTCTCTCAATATAATAGACTTGGCAGATCTTTGGTTCGGCTACCTGCTGGTGTCCAGAAGCTGTGAAAGGACAGTGCCAGAAGGAGGGGAACTGCAGGGTAGGCCCTCGCTATGTAGACGCACTTGAGGGGTCTCCCAATTTCTCTCGGCACACGTGTTGAGCAGTGGCCTGTGGGCCGCAAATATTGGAATAAACAAGCGGGTGTTGCAGATCAAATGATGCAACGGTTCATCCCTTGTTGGCATTCGCTGAGGTTCACGGGCGTGAGCGCAGTGATGTAGTGATGGCCGGTCGGAGCCTGTCGTAAAGAATGCCGCGCTGAGGTCTTAGGGAGCTGGAACCAGGTTTCAAAACAGCAACTTGCAATAATTAATCGCCACAATCAATTCACTTGCTCTCTCAAAATTCGATGCTTTTTATGCCAATATTTCCCTTTCTTCGACGTTTTCTGCTCTATCTGATCAAATGATCAATTAAACCCACTTTCCTTTGTACCAACAGCGATCAGGTTTTCAACCATGACGCGTTTAGCTGCCGATGTTCACATTTTATTCTGCGCCTACGCAGGGTTCATCTTTTCTGATGGTCCTTTTCCCTACCATTATGATTTCCTCACACTCATTGTGATGACTGCATATGCACAGGAAATTGATTGCACCTTGACATTGCAGCATCCATCTATTGAGGCTTTGTAGAAGATAGCATAATTTCACCTTTTCACATGCCATCGTATCACGTCACTATAACGGGGAACTACCCCGATGCGGATCCAATTTTAGGAGTCATGTCGTCACACTCGACGAATTTCGCGTCTCTGATTTGTTCAGCTAACCCGTTATTGGGTGATTGAGCTCCATAAGGCATGTCTTTTGCATGTGAGGTTTGTTGATTCAACGCACATCATAACTGTTTTTTTTTCTCCGTGCGTCAACTGACCAGCTCATCGACACGCCTGTGATTATCTAGGTCTCGCGTCTGTCAAGTTCGAGTTATCCAATCTACGTTATGGCGAAAGAGATGAATGGGGTTCGACAACCGGTCGTCGCGCACATTCCCGACGTTCCGGTGACTGGTCTACGTAAACCGTTTCTGCAGCCAGAGGATGCTGTGAGACTTCCTCACACAGGTCAGGACTTCCGCCTTCAAGCTGCAAGCGCTCGACTGACAGTGCCAAGGAACGCCACGAGCCAATCTGGCCGCCACTTACGAAAGGCCAGAGGGTACCACGGAAAGTAATTGGGCCAAAGAGCACGAACACCAGACGGTAAGAGCACGGCTTTGACGCGAAGGATTCCCAGCCTGACGTCACGACAATCACAGGTTCTGCAGCAACATTGTGATTTTTTTGATCGAGTAGGTCTCAGTTGGCACGACTTCCGATCCTGATTAGCAATTAATCATAATTTAGGATCATGATGGAATCGTTTGGCCGTTGGACACCTTTAGAGGGTTTCACGAACTTGGATACAATGTCTTCTTGTGCATCCTCTCGGTTTTCATCATCCACGGGAATTTCTCGTATCCGTCAGTCCCAGGCTACCTCCCGGACCCCTTTTTCCGCGTATACCTGAAAAACATCCACAAAGACAAGCACGGCAGCGACAGTGGTACCTACGATACCGAGGGACGCTTTGTCCCGCAAAAGTTCGAAGACATGTTTGCCAAATATGCCGACGGAAAGGATAGCATGACGATATGGGATGTCTGGAACCTTCTCAAAGGACAGCGGCTAATTGCGGACCCCATTGGCTGGGGAGGCGCCTTCTTTGAATGTATGTTCCCGAGGAAGTCTTGTAGAAGAGGTCACTGACTGAACATAGGGATTGCGACGTACCTGTTGCTGTGGCCTGAGGATGGCCATATGCGCAAGGAAGACATTCGCAGAATCTATGATGGCAGCCTGTTCTACGTCATTGCCGACAGACGCAAAGGAAAGAGCAATTAAACAAGATAGTTGCAGTGTGCAAGGATAATTATTCTGGAGCAGTATTATCTATAACTGACGGGAGGCTGAAAAACGTAAAACCGAGAAACGCAGCGCTGTCATTCGAAACAACTTGTAATGGTAGGGAATATACAAGCATGAGGGTGGCTGGTCTTTGCAGCTTTCATATTGTTTCGTGTTCTCATTAGTTCCCAATATCAACGAAGGAAGCGCCTCGTCAGCTAGCCGTCCAAATTACCCGAAAACCTCAATCATGAAGTGGTATTCGATCTTGCTCCCGTCATGACGACCTCTTGTCGTCAACTCGCGACATTTATCGGAAAGAATTTCGCCCACGACAGGCGCTCCGCAATAAAAAACACCGATCTTGAGCTCCTCATCATATATAGAAGAGATGCTGCTATGCTCAGCATCGTCACTGCCCTCCGCATTAAGCTCGTCTTCCATGCTGCGTCGTTTGCTTGCTTGGAAGCGCAGCATTTCCTCGTAATGCTCATCCAGAATCTTGTCAAAGTCTGGCCTTCCAAAATGCGTGGGGTTCAGGAGTCCTGTCAATGGGGACGCGGGGTGCTCCTTTGTGCGGTGCAGCTCCAGTAGCCAGCGGTAAACGTGGGTGACAATGTCCTTTTTTTTAGCCGTCACATGTGTGTTGATGTGGATGTCAAGGTGAGGCCGGTCATCGTTTTGACGATGCCACTCTTGCGAGCGGGATACATCGTTGAGAAGATCGGCCAGCCAAAGCAGGTAATTCCTGTCACGTACGATCCAGTGGAAATCGACCCGGCGGTAGTCGTCGGCAAAGGAATGATCTCGATGCGGATCGGGCTTGGTCGTTTCAACGCTCGGATCAGAACTAAGCGGCTGATCCCTAGGCACTGGGCCGTTGTCCTCATCTACAACGCCTGGTACTTTCTCGCGTGCTGGCAAGTTCTTTTCGTGACCGTGGGCGCTGCCGTGATCCAGGTCGTCCTTGTACTGAAGATCTGCGAGAATTCCCGAGAAAGGAGTTACGCCGATACCTGAACCGATCACGACGGAGTGGTTGAAGTCGTAAAAACGCTGTGCAGGAGCTCCAAAGGGACCGTTGATACCCACCTTGATCTCCGACTCGCCCGATTCGCCACCAAGATCGCGGAGTTTGCCCGTCCAATTGCCATCCGTCTTGATGTGAACCATCATCTTATTACCGCGACAGAAGGAGATGGTGAAGGGGTGCCACTGGAAGAAGCTGATCTGTGGCACCTGGAGGAAGATGTACTGCCCGGCTTTGTACTTCCACAGCCGCTCGCTGGGAATAACAGCGGTGATCTCGACTGTCTCATTGTCCAGCACCTTGAGTATGGCTTTGATGTGATGGAAGCCGAGAGCGATGCGCGTCACCCTTTCTATGAGGACAAATAGTGTAGGGACGGCGAGGAAGTATGGGAGCATGGTCCATTGCAGGAGTTGGGCGGATCCATGTGCCATCAACAAGCCGATGATGGGATACATGAGGAGGTGACCCAACTGGAAGACCTCGTAGTTCCACCTGCGAACCTGGGGAATACTCAACAGCGACAGCACATAGAACAGGCCCAGAGCAGTGATGCCGGTAAAGCCAGGCGTTGAACGAACATAGTTGATGTACGGCCGTGGAACGGCGTCAGGCCCAAGGAGGACAGCGACGGCATCCTGATTGCTAGGATTGCTGCCAGAGACGAAGGATCCCGTGAGATGGCCAATGGCATGCAACGTTGCGAGCAGAATGGTGACGCAGGATATGCGGACGTGGAACTTTTGCGACAGATCCCAATTGAAGAAGCGCGAGAGGTGGTACGACCTTCGCAGGTAGGTGGACACGTATCGCGACATGCTCAGGATGAGGAAAAAGAAGGTCGGATACAAGGCGCCGGCACACGTCTTGGCCATGACGACGCCCCAGCCCAAGGCAGCGCGGTACTGGGGCGTCGTCTGGTACTTGACGAGCTGCCAGATGCCAAAGGCCAGCTGCATGGAGACGACGAGGCCGATGAAGCCAAACTCGGGCCCGTGGACGGCCATGTAGGCGCGCACCTTGCGCCAGCCGGGCAGGCGCTTGAAGTAGCTTTTCTCGTCCTGCTCCTCCTTCTTGGCCTGCTTGAGCGAAGGGATCTTCCATTCGCGCACCGCCCGTGTGAACTCGTCGCGCGGGATGCGGTCGGCGCCGCCCATGATGCCCCGCAGGAAGGTGTGGCGGGCGCGGTCGTCGTAGTTGTCGTGGTCGCGCTGGACGACGTGGTGCTTGCCGGGCTTGGCGACGAGGTCGTCGTGCGCCTGGTCCAGCTTCTGCTCGACCTCGGCGTAGGAGATGAAGCCATCGCCGTTGTGGTCGAGGTCGTCGACGAACTGCTTGATCTCGTCGTCGTCGAGGTATTTGACGTCGGCCTCGGTGCGAGGACTCGGGGACGAACCCATGGATGGCTGGCCTTCGCCCATGATGGGGCTTACTGATGTCGTGATGGTCGTCGTGGGTGGGCTTGCGACAGGCACGGGTACGGCGACGGGTGAAGAGGCAGCCTCGAGACTACAATGGATTTGGGGGTCGCCCAAACGTCATCTTAACACGCGTGGCTTCACTTGCCGTTGGTCCAATCAAAAGTTTGCTGTTGCCAAGCTGCTAGGTACGTTACCTTGGTTTCGCGACAGTGCCTTGATTGAATGCCAAGTCTTGTCCTACGTACACGCATTACAGGATGAGCTGATGTTTGACGTGGCATGAGGGTTGGCAACTGTACTGGCGTTTCAAGCACGCATCTTTTACCTTCTTTAAATTCTTATCTTGACTTTTGTTTCCGATGAGTCTCACAACCGCGTAAAGGGCGACCCCGATGATCTTCCACGAGCCAAGCCTTTTGCGTCGCTGCATGATGACGCAGGATCCTAGCCCTGGCAAGCCTGGCCAGATTAGACTGTCACTTTAATCTAGGGCCAGCCATCTGGCCAATAGTTAGTTCTCGAACGACAGTGTCAAATTGTCAAGATCTAACCTTAAAACACCTATGCCGATTGGTATTAGCCGTGACGGAGGAGTTCGTAAGCATCAAAACGCGCTGGTACCGCTTCATCAGCTAAGTGTCCATAGGCCAACGCTGGCAACAAGGCCAAGGCACCTAGCAAACCCGTCATAGCCGCGCCAAGTGCCCTGGCGAAGCGCCGTGGCGCCGAGCTGAATTGCGCAAGCCGATTGCCCAGACATTGGATGTTGGCAACCACGAAGATATATCATGCTGCCCAGCACCGTTACCAGGGGCGCAGCCGTAACACTGCGCCGGCTGTAGCTCGAGCATCTTTGTCAAGCTATTGTATAGACAACGTCACAGACCATGGCCTGCTAGCTTGATCACCACAAGCCCCATACGCGAAGGGAAGGCGTCCATTTTAGCTTGTGTGCAAACTGGCGCGCGCTGACTGGAGGGCAGCCAAGCCCCTAGGCCAACAACACTTGGGCTGTTGGACGTAGTGCATTGAACTTTTAGTTCTGGGTTCACACCAATAGTACATTCACATATTTGGGCCAGTCCGGACCTATGGGTGGATTGTGTATGTGAAAGCCATCCGCGGTCACGGATGCAGGATTGAGAGTTGCTTGTTGCTGCCTCTGCCAGACTCTCTAGGGTGCACATGACAGATATATGGCAAACTTATTCGTGATGCGATCCTTCAGGGGTTCAAGATTGGTGATGCCTTATTAAGATGAATGTGAGAAGCGAGATGAAAGAGTAGAAGCCATGTGTAGAAGTACAAACTCTTCTCCAAAATGTCTCAGAGACTTATGTCACAGCCATAACCGCCTATCTTCTCCGCTTCTTGCATCAGGGTCTTCAATCGGAAGAAAAGATAAGACTCATTCAACCTGTACCCTTAGGTCACGGTCAAAGTAGTGATCTACTTACTACGGAAGCTCATTAAGAACCCCCAATTGCCTTCTAACGAGCCAAAATACACCCTGTACATGGCCCGGGTGCATAAAATGTTCTGTTTGCTATTCAAAGGCCAGGTGGTTTTATTTTTATTTTTATTTATTGTGAAAAACTCGAGTTTGTAGCATAAACAATACCAGTAAGATCAATTGACCTCTTTGCTGAACGTTGGATGACTGATGATGCCCTAGTATCCCTATAATTGCAGTGATGTTCCTATCGCCATGCATTCAACTTTCATTGTTAGTCTACCACAACCTATGGATCGTCAGCCAAATTCTGTAACTGCAAGGTGACTTTTGAGTGTCACCAACTACGCTTGACGAAAATAGGAGCAGGCGAAAACCAATGCATTGTATGCTGCACCCTATGTCAACACAGCAGGAAGCCTTTTGCCCCTGGAGTATCAGATAGGGGAGAAGAATTCTGAAAGATCAAGGGTTTACGTTTGACAGAAGGGAGGCAATCATTTTGATCTAAAAGTTCGTTTTCATGATTATGCGAAAACAGCCACACTTCTCATGGCCATTCATTACCTGTAATGTCACGATATGCCGTAACCTTGGAGGGAACTAATGCTGAACCCAAGCCCACCTTCGCAATTGCGTTGGATGTTTTCAGGCTGATTCACTTAGGCTAAAATACGAGAACTATGAATTGTGTACTTTTTGCCTTTTCTACGGTTTAACGGTCTTTCACGGACAAGATCTAGATCGATGAGCGCAGCTAGATGCTTTTGGGCAGTCACGGCTCGAAGAAAAACACGCTGAGTGTTTATCCAACATAATGACGGTAAAGCCTTTCTTAATTCTATACAAAGGGAATGTTTGTCGTAAGATGTTATGTCGTCGTGCTATATACAATCTATTGTCCTGTTTTGGCAAGCTTTACAACCACATTGCCTAAGTCAAAACAACAGGTTCCTCCAAAGTATTCTATGTGCAAGAAGGGTTGGGGTAATCGCAAAACGCCCGGCTGTCTCTCAGTTAAGCATTTAGCAGGTGAAAACCTCGGGGCCGGGAACGTCGTAGCTGGTGACGGGGGGCCAGTAGAGGTTGATGGTGATGCCAGGGTGAGAGCCGGAGTAAGCACCGGGGAGGCTGACGGTGGCAGGGCTGGCGGTGCCGGTTCCGCCAATGACGTTGATCTGAGCGCACTCCTGGTAGAACTGGGCACCAGGGTAGCTTCCGGCGCTGTGCAGAGCGAGCATCTCAGCACGGAGCAGGTACTGGCCCGGAGCAATGCAGCGGGGGATCTGGATGTTGTGTCGGCCCTCGCCGAAGATGACACGCTCGGTGCCCCACTCGCCGTTGGAGGCGAGGCCGTCCTCCTGGATCTTGAACCAACCGGCACCAACACCGGAGTCGGTGGCGGCATCGTCAACCTTCTTCAGGTAGGCCGAGGTGGGACCCCTGTGGGTGGCGTCCATGACATCGGCTGGGCCGCTGCCGGTGGTGCTGAGCATGTAGCGCCAGATGGCAGTGACGTTGGTACCAGCGGTCACGTCAATGATGGTGCTGGTGGGAGAGGTTGGGTTGGGGGCACCGTTGCAGGCAATGGAGGGAGAGGTGACATCCTCAATGGGGCCGTTGTAGGAAGGAACACGGACACCGTTGCCGACACCGTAGTTGGTGCCATCGACCTCGAGAGAGGAGAAGATGGTGTGGGCGCTGGCAGCGCCGGCGAAGAGGACGGAGGTGGAGAACTTCATGATTGCCTGGTTGCTGGTGTATTGCCTGGTGGCTGGTGTATCAGAAGAGAGGGGCGGTAAGAGTAAGAGTGGACGAGGCAGATGAGATGAGCAGGCACCTTGATCTGGATACCGAGAAGATCAGCAAACAGCTAGGAGACGATCCGGTAGATATAGTTACTCGACTCCCCAGGCCGGTGAATGATCGTCGTCGGCATCACCATTCACGGACTGCGGCGGGTCAGTTGGGCCAAGGTCGTTGTTTCACGACGGCCAACCAAGGTCAAGCCAAGGTGGCTACGGCGGCGAGAAGCTCCCGGATTTCCTGCATTAGGCCGAAGAGCACCAATCGCAAGAGCCAAGGACGTGTTGGGAAATGGACGGAGCCTCAGCCTCCGAAGATAATATCAGCAGCGCAAACGGCCCGGCCTTTCTCCAGATCCCCTGGCTGCTAGTGCCAGTCTCACATTCGGTAGGGCCCGCCATACAAAAGCGAAAAATGCACTATCAGGGATCCATACCCGGAGATCGACGGCCTTCCTAAAGAGCGCCTCCTCCGTTGTTTCGCGTTGCCGGCTCACGGGCGCCCTATCCGACCCCCCACGCCCTGGAAGACAGCGGGCGTGGGGTCGTTAAGTTTAATTCCCCTGTCACTGCCATGTGGGTTCTCGGGCCTGATTCACCAATTATGACAGCATCATCCATTGCTCGCTCCATTGTCGCCGAGAATTCATTGCCTCGCCCCGTTGCCGCCGAGAGGGCCGCAGTGGAGCTGGGTCTACAAGGTCAGGTGAGGGTTTTGATCCAATAGGCTGTTGATTCTAATTGTTCGAGGGAACAATCATGTCTTGAAGACTCTTCAAGGAGACAACCCGGAACCGAGCGCCGCACCTCCAACCTTTGTGGTCAAGGTTATCGAGAACCCGAGAGGAGCGGCAGCGAGGGATTTGACAAGTCTGGAGAAAACTCATTGCCGCATGCACCCCACAACGTCAGAATCCACCTGGAGAAGCCGACGGAAACGTGTTCCGAGAACGCAACCCTTACAACAGCCAAGAGGGCTTCAGGGCGGGTCATAGGTGAAGGGGAGGGTATGGCCAAGCGAGGCGTTGGACGTCACGGCAGAAAGATAAGGACAGCAACCGCGTGAAATCCAAACGCCGGATACGTCAACCACGTGCAGGAGAAACTGTATCAATACACTGATTACTTGGATTACTATTATGTCTAAGCCTTCCCGCTTGGTGGAGGGCTTTATAGCCGGACCACGTCCCGATTCCATTCCATTCCTGCGTTAATCACACGAGGGCCATTGAACCAATCAAGTTCTAACAGTTCTTGCGCCCGAACTGGCCGCGGACGGCGCCGGGAACAGCAAGACTGGAGTGGACATCGGCGAAAAAGCCCATTGGACCGGCCTCGATCTGGCTCACGTGGAAGCCGGCACCCGTGTCGCTGCCGTCGGCGGCCTCGATTCCAGTCATGAAGGGCCCGGTGAGGCAGCCGATGCTGCGGCGGAATCCACCTTGATCGACGGGGTTGGGGAATGCGATTCTAGACGTCATGTGTCAGCTGTGATGCTCCAATTGAGAACAGTAGGAGCGGGCAGAATACGAGTGCTGCTGGTTTGGCGACGGATGGAAGTGTAAATGGTTGTGATAAGGGGGATGGTGGAGGAGTCATGTCGGCTTACCTTGGTGGACCTGACTGACCCCTGGGCGCCTCGTGAATATGAGTAGCGGTATCTGCTCCGCTTTGGTATTCCTACACAGACCATCAGCTACGTGTTTTCGAGAAGTGTTGTTCGTGGCATATGAAGAGACCGCGGCAGTGGCCATTGGAGGATACATACGCCTCGGAAGCCAATGAGGGTGATGTTGTAGCAGATGGTGTTCTCGTAAGAGTTGATGCCGAAGTTGTAGTATCCGATGGCTCCCTCGAGTCCACCGGTGAACTGATTTTCAGGATTGACGACCTGATCAGGCGTAGCCACGATGCTGTAGGTAGATGTGAAGACGAATGGCGACTTGGGGTTCTTGTCCTTGTGGACCGGGGTTGCGATGACAGAGGCGGCAAAAGCGGCGACGGCAAGGATTGAGGCCTTCATGTTGGAAAGGTGTATTGGTATGGGTTGATGAATCGGATAGGGAGAATGAGTGAGTTGGAGTGAAGGAGATGGGGCTGCTATGATGGTAAGAGCAAGGTTCGAAGGCGGTTCGTCCTCAGGCCTTTATACAACAGAGCGGCGTACTTGTCGATGCGTCCCATGGCATATCAGTTTTGTTTCTCAAAAACGCCAAGATGAAACAGCATCATTCCACCACGGCTCACCCTGCCAAGTAGTACCAGGCAAGATAGTTCATCGCGCTTACCATCACAGCAACACGAC